>NW_020769364.1:1298380-1324775 GCF_900518735.1 Pseudonaja textilis
GAAAGAAAGAAAGAAAGAAAGAAAGAAAGAAAGAAAGAAAGAAAGAAGAAAAAGAAAGAGAGAGAGAAAGAAGCATATGCATAGGTGTGACTCTATAGCTATTTATCATCTGTGTATGCCTGCCTGCTATCTATCCATCTATCCATCCATCTATCTATTCATCCATCCCACGAGGCTCAAGGTTGACTCAGCCTTCCATCCTTCTAAGGTGGGCAAAATGAGGACCCAGATTGTTGGGGGCAATATGCTGACTCTATAAACTGCTTAGAGAGGGCTGTAAAGCACTATGAAGCAGTATGTAAGTCTAAGTGCTATTGCTATCCCACATTTCAGGGTAATATTTTCATATTTTTACGTCCAAATTTCTGGATGGTGGAGGCAGCTTCATGAGATTCCAGTTGTTGCAGAGGAGAACTGAGGGTGTTTCTTATAAGTTTTCATTGTTTCATCTTTGAAAGCTAGCCAGCATTTTATCCTCCCTTAGCCAGAGCAGAGTAATAATATAATTGCAACATTAAATGTGTTGCCATCCCTGGCAGAGCATCTTAACTGCTGTGTGTAGCAAGCATGAATGATCACATCAGAAAATATGGGAACATAAACTCTTTTGAGTCAACATTGTAGTTACTGTTATTACCCTCTTTCCCCTTTCCTTTGCAGTCAGATGGTTAAGTGGCTTTTCACTCAGAATCCCAGTCAGGAGAGGCACATTCACTGAAAAAAAAAAAAAACAGCCAGCCAAAGCAAAGCACTTTTACAATGAATAAACTGAGAGATGACAGTTTCCCCAAGAAAAAAGATCTCTGTTCTATTTTCAGAACCACTGAATAAGCATATTTCAGAGAATCAGGAAAGCCTTTGCAAATTCATAGCAACACTTCATGTTCTCTTTGTTATGGTTTTCTGCAAGAAGGGTGCCTTTGGATCTCTAGCTATTGCTGAATGAAAACTACCAAGAATCCCAGCCAGCATAGACAATGATCAGAGATGCCAAAATTGTCACTCTACAACATCTGGAGGACCATAGATTCTTCAGTTCTGGATCCACTGAATTGACCAAACCAGCTAAATTTCAAGGAGACCAAGTAGCAATGTATTTTGAATAAAATCCGGTTCAACTTAACATCCATCTATTAGTTGATGTCTTGCACGTAACCAAAAGCTGGGGGAAAGGCATACATGAGATTTAATTTTGGAATGGTGTAAAGAAAAAGTTGCAGAAAAGGAAGAGATAAGAGATACACTGTATGTTGAATGATCTTTTCTATTTTTAAAGAGGACAAAATGTTACTCTATTTTACATAATGTGAATACTGATGCCATTACAGTGTGAAAGAGAACATCAATGCAAATATCGAATATCTGCTTCCTTTGGATAATCAGGTGATTTTGGATCTTGCCTGAAGCTTGCCTGCTTTTGATTATTTAGGGGGCTACTGATGTACCCTAGGTAACTTATGAAAAAGACTTATTTGTAGTTGTTTAATGGTATACATTTTATAGTTATAACAGGCTCACAGTATGTCAATGTTTGAATGTTTTGCACTTTTTTTCTCATCATGTTATAATAGCAGATCTCATAAGTTCTGATGGTGTGCTTTTACAGATGGCCTTAATATTAATTGGTGTTGTAATTAACTATTTCAATGCCACAGTACTTTATCAATGCATCCCGGTAAATATCTATGAAATACATTCTTGTGTTTGATTTGACTTTGTAGGGCTCACACATAATTTACACCTCAGTATTTTAATTTATGCTTAATGAATGAATTCTCTTGTAGTGCTCAGTCAAATATAGGCAAACTTTAGTATGGTTTAGTATCATGTGTAAATTGCATTAGTATTATATCCGAACCTTATGTATGTATTTACATGAACAAATTAACATTGTTTTAGGTATGGATCAAGATTCTTTAGAGCTAATGGCTTTCCATTCAAGCTCAATTTATTTCAAGTAAAAAAATATTGATTGTACAATCAGGTTATTCATATGCTCTACAGTGTGAAACACACAAGCTAGAAAATCAATTTATAGTTCTATTATCCACCTTCGCATCTACTGGACAACCTGTTTACTGAAAGTGGCCAGACAATTTCAAAGGCCTTTGTCCAACTCTTTGTAAAGAACGGGTTTAAAAAGGGAGAAGCTGGTTTGTCCTACAGTATTTCGTATCTGGAAAACAAGGGCACAATATATTCTTTCTGTATTAAAGAAAGATCATTCTTGATCCTGGTTACAGGAGAATAAGAGCAGATTAAATCATTGTTTTGAAATCCTGCTTGGAGAATTTCCATCATCATCTGTTTGGCTACTTTGTGGGAGAATCCTGGACTAGAAGAGATTTTTATATGATCTAGTTTGAATCTTCTACTGTGTCCATCTTAAATAAATCTGTTTTGAAAGTATGGAAAGCTTGGACATAAAGCAAGAGGGATTAATGCTAATACATGCATGATGCTACAACTGTGATTATGTACAGATGCAAATACATAATCACAGCAATTGCATTTATGCCATTGTGAGTATGATTATTTTAGCATCATCAATTTGCTATAGATGCTTCTGCTGGAAGAAACCATACCATTCCAATAATTATTTAATAAAATACAAAAGCTTTAGTAACATCTGTTCTCAGTAAGGATAGATGAATCTATTTCAGTCCCTTTGGTTTCTAATACTTGTAAGTAGGTCAATCTTGATTAATTGAAGGTGATTAAAAATAGTTGTCACTAAATATTGGTAACATTTCTCCAAATATGCACACTTTTGTTTACCATTTTGCCATTTACTTAATTCTAATATACTTTGTGAATGAGCATGTACCCTTTCTACGGTGTTTTCCCTACTTGGAATTTTTTGGGGAAAAAAGCTTGAAAAGGAAAGGCATAGCTTACCTGTTCAAAAAAAGGACTTCAATAGAAAATGTAATCAATTACTAACCACCGTTGATTAGAATGTTACTTGCTATTCTATTAGTATCAGTTCCTGCAGAAATCTTCCTTCCAGCTTTGCTCTTTTTTGTCCTTTTTATCAATAGGTGAACAACATCCAAACTAAGCACAGAGAGCAGATGCAATTCTTCTCATTTCCAAAGAAAGACAAAGCTCATGGAGATTGTTTGGATTCCAAAAATTATTGTTAGAACTAAAGATGAGCGGTGTGATGGCCTAAAGATGAAGATGCCGGCCTCTAACTCAAAAGATTGAGAGTTCAATCCCAGGAAGCAGCAGATGTTTCTCTATTAAGACACAAAGAAAAAAAATCTGCTGCTAACCTGGCATAGGTGTCAGGAAGGGTATTCAGCCAGTAAATACTCAGTTCCACTCACCTCACTCTACCGCAAAACAAGAGATCAAAGGCAGGGGTGGGATTCTCCGGTTCGGCCCTGTTTGGGTAAACTGGTAGCTCCAAGGATTATCTGTGAGCGAATTGGTTTGCTCTGACAATCAGTTGGTGGGCCCACCTGCCCGCCCCGACTCTAGTCTATGCTTTATATCCTGGTTTTCAAGCTCAGCTGATTCATGGGCCACAGCAGATTGCCGCACGTCAGCTGTTTAACATACAGAGATTGCTCTGTGTGAACGTGAAGCTCATGCTCACTGAACTGGTTGTTACACCGGTTGAATTGCACCCTTAATCAAAGGGTCATAAAAAGAAAAAAAGAACTAAAAATGATGGTGGAGGCTGGTACATTGTTTAGCAATCCTAACTCATCTTAACGAGGTTCTCCAAATGTTCACTACCAATAAGCATAAAATCCAAAAAGCATAAATATGAACACCACATGTATTTTTTTTTTGCAAATGATTTTTATTGTTTTCCACCAGTACAAATCATATTTACATTTTCAACAGCATTTTGCATCAGCATACGATTTTATCATATATTTTCTATTATCTATTCATATACATCACCAATAATTATCCTTACTTATGTTTTTATTAATATCTATCTTTATCTATTTTACATATCTACATAGCTATATATCATTTTCTTAAGGATTCTTCTATGTAATCTTCGATTTTCATTCCTTATACCTATTTTCTAACCATTGGTACCATCTATGCCAAATTGAGTAATAATCTGATTCTTTTTCCTTCATTTTTAATGTAAGCATATCCATTTCTGTGCAATCTGTTATTTTTTGTAAGACTAATTCTTCTGTTGGAACGTTAGACCCTTTCCACATTTGTGCATAAGCTATTCTAGCTGCTGTTAGATTATGTAAGATTATGTATTTTATCTTTTTCGGATATTGGTCTTTGATTATCCCCAATAAATAGAGTTCTGGTCTGACTTCAATTTGATATCCCATAATTCCTTGTATCCAACCTTTGATTTTGGTCCAATAGATCCTGGCCTTGGGGCATAGCCACCACATGTGGCAAAAGGTACTGTCAACTTGTTGGCACTTTCAATATTTTGGGCTGGCATTCGGGTATATCTTGGCTAATCTTGCTGGGCTAAGTGCCATCGATAACACGTTTTATATAAATTTTCTTTATATGTTGAGGCTGTTGTTAATTTACAGTTTATGTTCCATAATTTTTCCCATTCTTCTAAATCTATATTATAACCATTGACCATTTCCCCTTCCATTTTGAAGTCTAACAGGTGTCTATGCTTTGGATATAAATTTTTGTTCCGGTCCAATTAAAATTTTGTCTAATTGATTTTGCCCCTTGTTGAATCCAAATTCTTCTGAGTTTGTTTTGTATCTGTTTTGAATTTGGAGATATGGCCACTCGATTGTAATTCCCTGTTCTTTAAGTTCTTGATTTGATTTTAGTTTCCCTTGGGTGTCTAATAATTCATTATGATTTATCATTTTCCCTAAATCCAATCTATTTGGGTGTATCATGGCCTCCATGTTTGACAACCAACATGGTATTTTCCAGTGGTGGGATTCAATTTTTTTTACTACCGGTTCTGTGGGCATGGCTTGGGGGACGTGGTAGGGGAAGGATACTGTAAAATCTCCAGTCAGGGGTGGTATTTGCTGGTTCTCTGAACTACTCAAAATTTCTACTACCAGTTCTCCAGAACTGGTCAAAACCTGCTAAATACCAACTCTGGTATTTTTGTATAATGCTTGGTCTTATTTTTTGCTCCATGTCTGTATTAATGAATATCTTATTAAATATCAGTTAAAGTAGGCATGTATTTTGCCTTTTTTTCTCCCATGGGTATGCATGCCAACCTTCCTAGAGGTCATGACCTTCTATTGTTAGTATTCTTTTGTCTTTTAGTTTGACCCAGTCCTTGACCCAGTTTAATACCACTGCCTATAGTGTAGTTCCCATGTAGGTAGCCCAAAACCACCTCTGCTTTTATTGTCCTGCATCAGTTTTAATTTAATGCGTGGTTTTTTGCCCAGCCAGATGAATTTGGTTGTTATTTTATTTAATTCAATAAAAAATGGTTTTCCTAATTTTATCAGAACACCACATTTTTATTCAAATGTAAAAGAACATTTTATGAATTTATAGACACATCAATTCAAAGGGTTTATTTTAGTCACCGAAGAATATGATTAGAAGTAAATATGCACCACAGCTCCATTTTATTAACACTCTTAATTGCTTCCAGAAGGATTGTGATTTTTCCCCCTTCAAACTAGGCATCAAAGGCAATTAGAATATTAGTTCCCATACTGATAGCAGTTGCTCTGTGCTTATGCTTTGTTGACAGCATCCACATACAAATTGAAAAACCATATCTATTCTTTAAGGGCACAAAGCAGATCAAATGTTGAACAAAATCTGTATTATGGACTGGAAATAAAGAAGCAAATGATACACTCTACTAGACCATCTCCTTGTATCGCCACATCTTTATTTTATTTTATTTTATTTGTTTATTTATTTATTTATTCAAAAGCCTACAATATAACAGAAACAAGAATAAACATAAGTTTAAATAAAAGAAATAGGAACTAATAATTGGGGACTATAGGACAGGGACGGTAGGCATGATTGTGCACTTATGCACGCCCCTTACAGACCTCTTAGGAATGGGGTGAGGACAATAGAGGTTAGTTTGAGGGTAAAGGACTGGGGGTTTCAGCAGGTGACAACAGAATCAGGTAGTGAGTTCCAGACATTGACCACTCTGTTGCTGAAATTATATTTCCTGCAATTGAGTTTGGAGTAGTTTACGTTTAGTTTATATCTGTTGTACTCTCTAGTGTTGCTGTTAAAGCTGAAATATTCATTAACTGGTAAGATGTTGTAACATATGATTTTATGTACTATGCTTAAGTCTAATCTTAGTCGGCGTAGTTCAAGGTTGCCTAACCCAAGAATCTCAAGTCTGGTGCTGTAGGGTATTCTGTTGTGAACAGAGAAATATAATACCCGTCTGATAAAATACTTCTGGATTTGCTCAATTGTATTTATGTCAGATATACAGTGTGGATTGCAGACGGCAGAGCTGAATTCAAGTATTGGTCTAGCAAAGGTTTTGAATACCTTAGTTTGCAAAATGTTATAAACACATTACTCACAGTCTATCCTCTTTTAATACTTCCATTTCTATCTCTCTGAATCTCTATAAAGTAGAACCAGAAGAATTCTGCTCAGACCATGCAAAGTGGTTGTAGGTGGGGAGTCCAACACGATTCCTTCTTATTTCTCAGGTTATTTAATTTCAAAATGAAATTAAATCATTGGGATCGATCAATCATTTGATCGTGCATGGGCTTAGAGCTAGCTGCTGCCAGTATGCTGATGGTCTATTGCTCTACTTTTTTTGCTGAGAATTCACAACTGGATATGTCAATTCAGATGAGGAAGGTAAACACCAAAATTTGGAAATGACAGAATTGTGGCTGATTAAGTTGTTTGCTTCTCCCATAGCAACCACAACAACAAAAAGTTGCTAAACCTTCCCTAGACATTGTTACACTTTAGGAAAAGCTTATAAAAACTTTTTAATTTTTTTTTCAATGTGTAAAAACTTTTTAGCCAGATTTGGTTGTTGTTCTATCTATGGGATAATTGTAATCTACCTAGAACCAGAAAAGGGGAAGGATGTTACGTAATTTTTTTTTATAGTTAATAGAATAATACACACGCGCACACATACACACACAGAGAGTAAGATACTGTAAAATGAAAACACAGCATATAAAATAAACTCACATCCTTAATTTCTGGAATATTGCAATATTACTGTTTGTTGTTAAATATAGAATTTATGTAGCACATTTAATTCCACAACCAATTTTAAAATAATACATTGATTGTAAGGAGTAAATTTAAGATAATAAATTAATAGTTTTGCCTCCAAACATAGTGGAGGCATGTGTGTGTGAGAGAGAACAAGCTTTTCTTACCAGATCAGAACAAAGGCTTCCTTAATCTAGTATTTTCTCCCACAGTGGCTTTTCAAAAGGTTCGTTTCTTTCCCTATCTTGCCCCCAGGTAAGTCTATTAAGAACTGGCAAAAAGAGAAAAACCAAATCTTTAAACATTTTAAAAATCTGATGTTAATAAAGTTATGAATACGTTTACATTATTTTATTTGATATTTTAATGCCTTTTTACTTTGTGTTTTTTACACTTCTTGATATTCCCATCAAGCTAGGGAAACGGGTTGTAAATTGATTTAATAACAAATTTAAAAAATAACCTGTCCAGGCTGTGATCTCTATGGGCAGGGTGAGGACATCATATGATGAGTCTTCAGACAGATATTAGTACAGTACAGGATCCAATCTCCTCCGGTAATATGTCCAAAAACAAAACATTTAATACGAACAGTAAAAATAAACTTGTCCATTGTCTTTATTTACTAGCCATTTCCAATAATTTCATTCCTTCCATATGTTTCTATAATAGTGGAAGGATTCATTTAGGAGCCTCTGTGGCACAGTGGTTAGAATGCAGTACTGCAGGCTACTTCTGCTGCTTGCCAGCTACCTGTAATTTGGGAGATTGAATCCCACCAGGCTAAAGGTTGACTCAGCCTTCCATCCTTCTGAGGTGAGTATAATGAGGACCCAGATTGTTGGGGGCAATATGCTGACTCTGTAAACCACTTAGAGAGGGCTATAAAGCACTATAAAGCAGTATATAAGTCTAAGTGCTATTGCTATTGCTATTCCATAGAAAGAAAAATTCCATAGAAAGAAGGATTCCATGGAAAGAAAAACGTATTACATTGTCTTGTGCCACATTCTCTCTGATTACTTTATAGTTCTATCATCATCATCATCATCAGAAAGGCCAATTTTATCTAAAAGGGTAAGGAGAGGAGAGAAACCTTCTGGTGCAAACACAATGAGGTTACAGAGCTTGGTAAGTTTACCTGATGAATTCTGACCACCTCCTCATTTGACTCTTTTAAATAGCCTGGGAATATATTTAACACCCAGTGAACTAAACACATGGAGAGAGTCCTTCCTATGAAAGCTATTATCATATTCATTTCTTTTACACTTCTGAGAACATTGCTTATGGCACCTTACAAATTCTTGTGAATTTTCTTTTTAGTACCTTCAATAGAGGGTGTGAAAGAGAACATGATCAAAATTGATGCTGAAATATCTCCATGGGCAAAAAAATGTCTACAGGAGAAGAAATCATGTTTTAACCTTTGCTTGCCTTCCCATAGCTTGGTTTCCTATACACCTTTTGAATTGTAAATTCCATCCCGATATCTTAATGTCACCATTGACCACTCTGATGATAGAGCTGGTCATGTAAATATTTAGAAGGCACAGAATCAAGAAAGAGTAAAGAATTTAGCCTTAATTTGTTTTGTTAATTGGTGAAGAATTTTACCTAATTATCCTTCTAATACTCTATGGGTGTCCACAGGACACTACATAAAAGTCAAAAGAAGAAAGTCGGCCTGGAAGAAAGCAGCAGTAAACCTTTTCATATTGTTGCCAAAAAAAAGGTACAGTATGTCTATAAGTCATGAGTAGCCAAGTTCAATCCAAAGAAGACATCTATTAATTGCACAGATAATGGCAATATATCTAGGGAATAAATAATACCAATTTGTAACATTAAGACCTTTTGTATACCTTATGCTTGTAACTTCCTCCAGACGATTTTTTTGAATATAAATCTCAAATTGAAATTTATGTGGTTTGATTCTACAGCCCAAACTAGCCCCTAACAATCAGAGGTGGTATTCAGCAGGTTCTGGCCAGTTCCGGAGAACCAGTAGTGGAACTTTTGAGTAGTTCAGAGAACTGGCAAATACCACCTCTGACTTGCCCCGCCCCCATCTATTCTCTGCCTTCCGAGCCCCAGCTGATTGGCTGGGTCTTCTTTTGTTTCCCTTCATAGGAGAATGGAGCTGGAAAGCAGGTTAGTGGGGCAGGGAGGAAAGGAGTAACCTTCCCCTGCCACGCCCACCAAGCCCTGCCATGCCCACAGAACCAGTAGTAAAAATTTTTGAATCCCACCACTACTAACAATGTGAGAATTTCACCTGGTTAAGTGTTCTAAACCTATGAATTCATTAATTCATTGTCCAATATATCACTGAAAGGGAAGGGGCTTGGGCTAGAGTTACTATGGAGTAAATTCAGACAGAACTTGTTGTTTTATTGTTCCGTTCCTCTTGAAATGCACAATCGCATTTGGTGTATGGGGATTAATTGAAGATATTTAAACTAAAAATGATAGAAACTTACTTATTTTGATTTGGTCATTCTCTGCATTCTATTGATTGTCCTTTAATTTCCAGGAGAATTATGGTCAATATATGCCTTGTTACCTCAAATATGTGGCATGCTAATCTTTTGTTCTAATAAAAACAATTTCTATTTGATGGCCAGGTACCACGTGCTTTTTTTAAAATTGAGATTTCTAGTCTTTGTCCTCTAAATGTGTTCAGAGCTAATATAAGGGTCTTCGGATCTCATTTTGAGATAAACAGTTAAATAACACAATAGGATTTGCTTCAGAGCCAACATCCAGCCAGCTCGCTGATTGGGAATGGTTCTCTGAGGTTTTAGTGAAGGAGTTTAGCTCTCCTTAAAGGTGTCAGGGTCTGATCAGTGGCAGCTCATAGTCTTCACCTCACCTGTCTTTCTTGTAATCCATTCACTCCAGATTTCAAAATTAACAAATCCACATCCTTTTACCAAACAGATAACAATACAACAATACAACAAGGTTTTGAAACATATTTGCCTCATTTTCAAGGACATGATTTCTGTCTGGAATCCACACTGTATATCAGACATTAATACAATTGAGCGAGTCCAGAAGTATTTCGCGAGAAGAGTACTACATTCCTCTGCTTGCAACAGAATATCTTATATCACCAGGCTTGAAATTTTGGGCTTGGACAATCTTGAACTACACCACCTACGGTTGGACTTAAGCATAGTACACAAAATTATCTGCTACAATGTCCTACCAGTCAATGACTACTTCAGCTTCAAACATAACAATACAAGAGTACACAACAGATACAAACTCAATGTTAACCACTCCAAATTTGATTGCAGAAGTATGACTTCAGCAACAGAGTTGTCAATGCCTGGAATGCACTACCTGACTCTGTTGTTAGATTCTCTAGCCCCCACTCCTTTAACCTCAAACTATCCACTACTGACCTCACCCCATTCCTAAGAGGACTGTAAGGAGCGTGCATAAGTGCACCATCGTGCCTCCAGTCCCTGTCCTATTGTCCCCATTTAATTGTACCTATTTTCTGTGTTCTTACTCATGTTTATACTTATACCTATTATTTTGTAAGTGATTGACAAATCAAATAAATACATATATAAATAAAATAAATAAATTATCTGAGCCCATTAATTACAAGTGTTTCCAATATTTACTTACCTATCTCTCTAATTACTTTGATCCTAGCGTTGCTAATTACATTTTTTAAAAGGTGAAAGAAAATGTTTGCAGATATTTTTTCCAATACTTTGATATCTCTAACACTACATCAACTGCCTTGTTGGAAATGTACATCCATATTCTAAGAAAAATATTGAGTGCTTTATTGTGTATTCAGAAATATTCTGTTGTCCTTAAAAGTGTAATTATACTTATTGGACAATAAATGATTGATATTGCTCAAGAATATTTTTATTCACTTCACATGCTACTTCTATATGTGTTTATTATTTTATTAATCATTTGTTATTATATGAAATCTTTACACTGGGGTGAAAATATAGCTACATGGCAACTAATAGCAATTAAATCATTCCCTAAAATATTTACCAGTAAAATGGTTAAACTGTAAAAAACAAGAATCCAGAAGAAAAGAAAAGGACTCAATTTAGTTACCTTTGAAACAGCCAAAGCATCTGGCCCATATTGAGTTTTTAAAATGTATTTAAGCTGAAGAAACTGCCATTGTTATGAACTAGAAAAACCAAACTCAACTTGAAGTTGGGAAAAATACTTAAAATAATTATTACATAATAATTTACTTAAAGACACTTTCTTGGCTCCTGCCCAATGTTTTCCTATTAAACATTTTATCATCTTCTGTACCTTCTATAAGAACATGAAACTGCTTATTAACTACCTGTCTGGTAAAATACCCTACAATTTTGTTTTTTGTTTTAAAAGACAAACATTATCAAGTACCTGTATAACATAAATCCATACTGCACAAAAATCCACTAAGAGTAAATAATAGAAGAGAAGTGGGTAATAAACATCATCTTTCTGTTACAAATATGCAACATACAAAAATATATATAAAATCCAACCAAGTTGTTATAATTGTGGTCCCTTCCTCTGGTGTTTCATTATTTTAACATTATCTGTAATTGACAAGGCATTGCTACCAGACAATACATTCTGATGTATTTGAAACATAACTTTTTTCTCCAGACCAGTGTCTGAAAACCAGAGACAATGTTTGCCTCAGTGACATTATCAAAATTTTATGTTGTCTCATTTTATTTGAAATAGAAACTGATCAATTCTTTGTTTATTGGTATCAGTAACTGGTGACCATAATGAAGGTTATATACATACTACAGCAGGCAAGCATAATTTACTTTACATGGATCCATACCTCCAGTGAGGGTATATTTGTGTACATTTCCACTGCTGGAGCAGCCCAGCCAAGTCCTTATATCCTTAGCAGAGAAAGTGTGAATTTCTGGGTAATTAAACAACCTCCAAGCTTTCTACGGGGTACTTGGATTGGCACCTCACTGAGACTTGATAGTGCATGGACATCCCAAAATATAGCTTTCTTTAGGTATAGATTCAGGCTGCATTTGTGTAAGACATTTTTATTTCTTGCTAAGGGACAAAGATAACTGCATTTTCAAACTGAACTTACTTTGTATTTGAAAGCCAGTTCACAGGTTATTTTCATAGCAGGGTGTTCTCCCTTGCACTTCTCTTCAGATACTGTATATGCATATTTGCAATCATGTGAATGAAGTAACTGAGTCACTGGTGCACCAGTTCTAACATTAGTGCTGGGGTTTTTTTTTCAGCCAAAGAACACCAGATGCAATTAATTCTTGGGTTGTGATGTCCATGTGGTTACTGGCATATACATCACTGAGGACAATTACATAAAAGCAGACATAGCACTATAAAAATGACAGGCCTGATTTAGTTGTCTAATTTGTTTTGTGCAAGAGAAAGCAGTGAATTATCTGTCTGTTGACAAAAGTAGTTGGCTAAATGACTAAATGCAAAAACAAAAACAAAAAAACCAACCCTAGCCTCTTGGCAGTTTACAATGCATGTAAAACCTTTTGGGAAGACATTCTCTGTGGGCAGAAAAAGAAAGTGGCTGTTAGGTCTTGGACCACAGCAACAAGCTTGCCCAAGTCCTGGCTCTAGGTAATCCTGGCTGAATGTCTAAACCCCTTCTTTTCTTTACAGCTAAAGAGCTAGTTCCATCTCCCTTCAGACTTAGGGAGAGTACATGTCTTTCATTTTTCTTGAATGAATGATGTTCCCAAATAAAAATAGCTCACCAGTGTAACAGGAAGCAGGTTTCGAGGATGCCAAGCACTTACTCCCTCCCACCCTGCCTCCTTGTTTTCCTACAGTGGTGTAAGCAAATGCAGAGTTTTTAATCCCATATTGTTAGTTGGGCTTCAGCGGGCTTAGCCTGACTTTTCAAGCAATGCTGAATAGCAATGCAAGCTCCATTCCATTCCAGCAACATCTACCTGTTTCATTATTTTTGCCAAATTGGTACTGGGCATATAAATAGGCATGACAAAAAAAGTATTGTTGTTGTCGTTACTGCCATTTTGCCTTCTTGAGACAAATGTATGGTGGGGAGTAGGAAGTAACTCCAAAGGCACCTTTTGGGTCAATGCATGAAAGGCAAAGATTTTGTCAGTAATGAGATCAAAAGTTCACATAACCCTTTGTGCAACACAGGAGAATTCTTCTGTTGAGTCTGGAGCTGTCTAATGCTAATTTTCTTAGCAAAAAGGTAGTGCAGGGCATTTCAAATAAAACATCAGCTCAGCAAAGAGCCATATTTTTACTGTTCAAGTAGAATAGCTGATTTTTGATGTTGCTGGCTTGATTAGGACATTGCTAGCACCAACAGAAATCTTTGGAGAGCAAAGTTAATTACACTTCTTTTCATTTTATTTTGTTTTCCCACTAAATTTGCCTTTTGAACTTCCAACTATCTGGGATAGCTGAAGTTTTATTTTATTCCGTCACCATAACCACCACATTAAGAAGATGAAAATGTGGCAAAAGTGAGTATAAAATTGATAAAGTGGGTATTGTATTTGTTAAAGGGTGGCAAATGTTTACAAATATACTTAAGAAGTCAAAAATTTACAATCCCAAATCCAGGGAGGAGAACTGACTTTTCTCATCTGTGTCAAAAAAAAAAGTCAAAAATAATTGCTGGTGTTGGGTTTAGATTTGGCTCTTTGTCTACTCCTAAGGAAGGTTTATGAAACAGAGAGCCCCTTCTGACCTCTTTGTGAATATTCATATAAGCTTTCCCTTTGCATCATAAAATGAAAGAGATTATTCGTTTAGAACTGGAGAACAAGTGATTTGGCTAACAGGGTACAGGGTACAGATAGTCTGCCAGAAGCCCCTTTGTGGATCCAGCAGCCCATTAAATTAGGCTGGGATTAGATGGGATTGAGCAGTCCAAAAATTTGCCTACTTTTTTTGTTTGTTTTGGGGAGGTTTGGTTGTTGTTGTTTTTGAGGATGGTTAAGAAGCATCATGGGTTCCTCAAGCCAGTTCACTTCTTAACATCCCTTCCCATAAACAGCCTACCTAGATTCTGGCTTGATGTAATTTTTGGGTGGATAGAAGTTGCTTATTTCTGTTTTAGAACCATAGGTATAAACCACCCTCTAACACAGGGGTCCCCAAAATTGGCAAATTTAAGACTTGTGGACTTCAACTCTCAGCTTTGCTGGCTGGAGAATTTTGGGAGTTGAAGTCCACAAGTCTTAAAGTTGCCAAGTTGGGAGACCTCTGCTCTAGCATCTGCAAATGAGCCATATAGATTTAACCATGGAAGAAAGGTTTGCTTGCTGCAGACAATATCTAGCTTGCAGTCTTATATGCACAAATGTATATAATTAACTTAATATCAAGAAAATGAGAGAAGGTCCCTCCAAATGAAGCCAACTAAGTATTCTTCTATAAGATATTGCAATCTACATTGTTTTGCTAAACAAATTTCAGTACTGTCCCTCTTACAATTTTAGTACCACACAAATTGTACAGCACAGATTGTTGTGTTCTGTCTTTTAAACGCAACTTGGCTCCTTGTTAAAATAAACCCAGAAGGGTATACCTGGGCTGCAGATGGAAGATTAAGCTATAATTAAAGTCAATATGAATGCCCATCCCTGCTTTGCCATGTAATATATATTTCAGTCAGAATACTTTGGGGATTTCTCTCCATGCGGCCGATTCCTGGCCCAATCAGCGTGTCTTTCCCTTTGATATTCCCACAGTGTTCACAGATACCCTCAAACACACACAGCTCAGGGTAATATGTCTCTAATGTAAGGAAATCAATGGGAACGCCGCCTTTTTCGCTTGACAGTATTGTCAGGCTGTATTATCTGGTTGAGGCTGTGGCTTCAGTTCATAGCAGTCGTCAGTTAAATTTCCCTTTCTGAAGCTGAGCAAAGTGTGGTAATGTCACAGCCACAGGCGACTGCTGCTCATTCGATGGTTTACTGGTAAGAGTTTAGCCTCCTGGCTTGTCATAGTGTATATATCTCAGGGTCTTCTTTTCCTTCATGGTCAGAGATTTCCAAGAATGTTGCCTGGAGCAGTCATGGGATGCAAAAAAAGAGAGATTTTTGTTCTGCACTTAGCAACATTACCACACTTCACACACCCTTTCAGATGAGAGGGGAAATTTAACTGACTGCTCTGAACTAGAGATACCAGATAATACACTCTGACAGTGCTGTGGAGAAAAGCTGGCAAACCTACTAATTTATATTTTAGTATCCCTGCACTCAACCTCATGGATTATCTTTTGCTAAACATTAGAGAGATCACAACAAGGCCTGAACCCAAAGAAAAAGAACACAGGACTACAGCTTTACCTCAGAGAAAGCGGGGAAAGTGGCGGGGGGGAGGTGCCACTTGTATCCTGAACGAAAACACTGGCAAAAGCTTATGTGGCAAAGCATATTATTCTGCTTTAAACTGAAGTCTGCTGTTGGAACAACAACCTTATAGAATGAGTGTGGAAGTTTGTATACTTCTTTTTTACTAGTTTATACTTTCAATACCATGTGTCTAGACTACTGTAGTGTGCCCTGAATGGGCCTTTGAAGACCATTCAGAAACTGCTACCAGTTCACAAAGTAGCCGCCTGAGCAATGTCAAGAGTCTAATGCTATGACCACGTAATACCTATTTTGCAGGCCTTGCACTGATTGCCAATGGACTTCTTTCATGATTGCTGACAACTAACAAGAATCATAAGGTGCCATACACATATACAGACATTAGTCTACAACATTCTGACTAATTTTCCTTTTATTTCACTCCAGCATGGCTTACATGAGATTCAGAAAAATGGAAGGAAACCTTTAAATCCCAAGGAAACCTTTAAATAAAAAATTAATAAAATTACTTTGGCTGGACTGTAACAATCTGAATGGGCCACTAGATGTCAAAATAGAGGCAGAACAAAGCTCTTTGCTGCCATTCTCTGGTTACAAAGATTTCTGATATAGCCCATATAGCAACCCTATAAATACAAAGCATACTTGCCATGAGAGTTGGGAAAATAAAGTCTACCAACAGGAGGTAGCGACAGTCCTATGCAGTTGTTGAGTAGGTTGCAGTCTCAGCTGTTATCAGCTCTGCTTGTCATGCAAGTGGTATTTGAATAAAATAGACAGTAAATAGTCTCTTTATGCCCTCCTTCTGTTCCATGAGGTTTCTCCTCCAGGTATTAAACAGTCTCCACCTCCACCTTTGCCTCTATAACAGCATTATGTACAATTTCAGGTCATTATTAGATAAAAAGTGAAATGGTCTGCGTTTTAGAAGATAGAATTTGAAAAGTATCAATATATACTAAAGTATCAATATAAACTCGCATTGCCATAATCTTTAATTGTGCGAAATCATAGGTCATTATTTCTCAAGATAATTCCCACATTCTATTATAGGAATATAGTACCAAGTAATTAATGTTAGTGATCTTAGATTTAGCCGCTTGCTTTTGTATTATTATACATTTTATGTTTTACTCTGTTGCAAGCAGTGACTATTAAGAAGTTTGACAAATAAATCACAATAAATGATAACAATTATGCCTAAGATAACGTCACTTTTGCCACTTCTTAAAAACTCTTCCTGAGTTTGTGGGAAACATCTGTACCAGTATCTGCCATTCTGACCTTCAAGAAATGACCATCATTAAGTAATTAAGATCTCCTTTTTTCTTTACTTATCTTGATTTCCAATTTATTTACATAGATGGACTCTCATGGAGTTCTCATTGGCCCTACTTTTTTTTAAAAAAAATATCAAATTATGAATGACTGCAATTGCTAAGGTTCAGAAGTGATTAAGGCCCCGTTGGCTTAGGTTTTGAGTGATTTTATTGACTGCTTGGCTGTTTCCAAGGTTGTGAGGTTGCTTAGTTTGAATCCCATCTTTAAAACAAATAATGCTCTCATAATGAGAAAGTCCCATGACTCCTTGCTCTGCCATTATCAAGCTCTCACATGCAGTCACGGGCTGCAATTGTAGATTGCACCGAATTGATGAAATATAACTAGAGGCACCTCGTGGTGGGATTCAAATAATTTAACAACTGGATCTCCTGAACTGGTGTGAACTGGCTGAATCCCACCACTAGGGGCACCATTGGAAAAGATTTTTGACCATTTATATTAATCAATCAACTACAAGAACAGTAAGTTCATTTAGAAAGTAGTAGTTCTGCAGAGTAATTTGCTGTTTTTATAATTTGTAAAGCATCCATAAGTGTGGAACCCTCGTCTTACACAAAGGAAATTGACTGCTGACCAGGATCCTAGTTAGGAACTCAAGCAAATGCTTGTACATGTTATTCACGTATACTATTTTCCAATATGTAGACTGTGGAGACTGTGGATATCTGCAGGTACCTTCATAGTGATAGTCACCATCCTTGCCAAGTAGCCAATAAGATATTATGATTCGTAGCACAGTCAACCACATTTGGACTGGATATAATGTTTTTATTCACCTATCAAGTCTTTATTATCCCAGATTCATCATATGGTCAGTCAGATGTTCAGAATGGATTTGATATTATTATTGTTGTTGTCACTATCATCATCATCATCATCTTTTATTCATTAAACATGAAACTCAGTCAACTGAACATTTAAAAATGTATCACAAATATCATTGACTGGCACTGATGGTTGATACGGGCTGCTGCCAACATCCTAGGTATCAGCCAAGTATCTTCTTAAAATGTTTGTTATTGTGAGTAGCACAATCTGTTGCAATTCCACTGACACTACAAAAGGAAGCTGCAACTTCTTGATGTAAGTTGCAAAATTCTTGGACATGCTATCAAGTGCCCTAATGACAATGAGTATCACTGTTACATGTTTCATCCATAATCATGCAGTTTCACTGGCCAGGTTGCAATATTTCGTGATTCTTTTCCAGTTCTTTTTCTTTGACTCTGGTGTCTCCTGGTTCAGTGATATCAATAAATTGTACATTTCGGGTTTTGACAACTAGGGTATCTGGCTTGTTGTATTGCAAATGGTGATCCATCTGTATTCAAAAGTCCTACAAGATCTTTACCTTCTTATTTTCGACAACTTTTTCCACTTTATGTTCACATGACTTTTCAAATACAGGTAAGTCATATTTTTTACATAATGACCACTGGATTAATTTAGCAACTCTATTGTGTATAGCTTTGTAATCAATGTGTGCAATTTTGCTGTACTCACATGATGTGAAACAGTTTTAACTTTGTCATTGCAGAGTCGGCAGTTTGGATTGTCAGTGGATTTTTGTAACTTCGCTTTCATGGCATTAGTTTGTAGTGTTTGTTCTTGAGCAGCAAGTATTAAACCTTCCATTTTTTTCCTTGATGGTTCCCATCTTAAGCCATGTCCATGTCAAGTTGTTATCACATTTTCCTTCAATGTTTTTCAAGTGCTGTCCATGCAAAGCTTTGGTTTTCCACCCATTTAATCTGTCATCCAACTGTTTTTTCCTTATATTCTGCCTTTCTTTCTGTTGTTTTTATAATGTTCTCCATTTTCACAGCGTGCAGCATTTTTTCTGTACTTTGGTTGACATAGTCATTCAAACTTCATTTTCTACAGTTTGATGGATTTGCAATAGCCCTCTGCCCCCTATTCTTCTTGGCAGGTACAACATGTTGATGTCACTTTGTGGGTGTAAAGCATGGTAGATATTCAATAGTTTACGCATTTTCCAGTCCAGGTTTTCCAGTTCAGCCACACCCAGTTGAATATTCCATCTGGGTAGCGTATCACTGGAACTGCCCATGTATTAAAGCTATGTATGTATGGCTTTAAATAATTTAAGCCATGTATGGCTTTAATTATGTTTCCAGCATTCAGTTTTGATTAATATTTTGTGGACCCTCATGATGTACTTCTTTTGCGTTGACTCTTTGACTTTTGCATTTAAGATGTTATCTGATTCCAATATGCCTAGGCATTTGTAAGTTTCGTCTTTTGCTAATGCTTTCACAATGCTTCCATTTCCCAGTTCTATTCCTTCTATTTTTTCCATTTTCCATTGCTGCTTGGATATAGCACATTTTTCAAGTCCAAAGTTCATTCTGATGTCACTGCTGAACAATTGAATTGTGTTGAGTTCAGGTTGATTCAAGTTCAGTGGGGCTTTTTGCATACTTTTTTAAGTTGTCCATGTACAGTAGATGCTTTATCTTGCCATGCTTGCTTTAAATTTAGTATCCCAGTTTTGTGTTTCATGGTCAGTGGAATTAATGCGATGATGAACAGTAGGGACGAAAATGAGTCCCCTTGGAAGATTCTTCTTCTGATGTTGACTTCACTATCATCATAATCAACAACAACTTTTATTCATTAAACATGAAACTCAGTCAACTGAACATTTAAAAATGCATCACAGATATCATTGACTGGCACTGATGGTTGATACGGGTTGCTGCTAGCATCCTAGGTATCAATCAAGTATCTTCTTAAGATGTATGATGTAGCACAGTTTTTTGCAGTTCCACTGGTGTTATTGCAGGAAGCTGTAATTTATATTTTGTAAAATTCTTGGACATGGTGCCAAATGCCCCGATGACGATGGGTACCACTGTCACATGTTTTATCCATAATCACATAGTTTTGATGGCCAGGTTGCAATATTTCATGATTTTTCTAGTTCTTTTTCTTCTACTCTGGCATCTCCTGGTACAATGATATCAATAAATTGTATGCTTCTGGTTTTTGACAACTGTGATATCTGGCATGTTGTGTTCTAAATGATTATCCATCTGAATTCAAAAACATTATTATTGTTGTTGTTGTTGTGGCTTCAATTAGTTTTGAGTCCTGGCAACTGCCTAGACTAGTTCTTGAAGTTTTCTTAGCAAGATTGCATATGTGATTGGCCTTTGCCTGCTTCCTAGGGCTGAGTGAGTGATTGGCCCAAGGACATTCAGCTGTCTTTATCCTTAAGATGGGACTAGAACTCACAGTCTCCATGTTTGTAGACTGATGTCTACCACTAAACTAGATGTTAACCACTTCATTGCACTGGTGCTAATGTAAATTTGAACAATCAAAATGCCCTTTATTTTGCTAAAGAAACATTTTCCATGAATAACTGAATAACAGAGTTTGAAAGTATCTTGAAGTCCAATCTTGAAGTCCAATCTAGTCCAATCCCTACTCAAGCAGGAGACGTTGTACTGTAGCATTCTAATCTGACATTTCTTTCTAGAAACCATCAAATTAATTTTCTCTTGAGAGCATGGCTTTGATTATGCCAAAATGCAACAAATTGGCAGGAACCTCTGAAAGCTTCTGTTCATTCCATAAGTCAAGTTCTTAAATCTGTTGCTTAAACCACCCCAAATATAGTTAAAGTCAGTGTCTCGCTTGCATTTATGGGAGCTCTCTTGTGGTGTCATTCTCAGGATCTCCTTGTCATGTTGATATTTTCATATCCAAATCTTTTGTCTATGCTGGTGCTATCTTGCAAATCAAAATAATGATAAAGATAATTATGATTGATTTTATGTTTATGCAGCTCTTCCTCCTGAAAAATCCAAGAGTGACAGACAAAATCAAAAAGAATCCAAGCCTGCTGTGTCAAATATTTAGATTGTACAGTCCTATGGCTATCCATGGATATGTATGCTGGTGGTATGGAGAAGAAAGAGAAATAATGAAATATGCATCATGACATTACAACATACATTTTGCAGCTTTTATATCTATGTTGATATGTTGCATACAAGTACATAAAGGGCAGAGCTTGGATTGTGATGCCTTGGTGTTAATCGCATCATTCTGACAAAAGCTCAACCAGCTACGGAGAAAGTGCAGGAGCTGGAGAGTAGATAGTAATACACCTTTTGTTTCTGATCACTATAAAAAAGAAATGTATCGGACACAGAAAAAATATTTCCCATATCTCCAAATCTGATCTTATTGCATGAACCTTGCCTACTACTGTGTTTCTTTTCAGCCCCAAAATAAGCACCAGGTCTGATGTTTTACCCACTTACTTTAGGACCACCGCAGCCACACCTCCTATGGCCTGTCATGCTTCTATGGTTGCTCATGGCCAGACGCCACATGGCTCATTGTGCTGGTACCGCTGCTCGTAGCTGGAGGCTGTGTGGTGTATTGTGCCATTGCACATGCAAGCAGTGGCATTGTCATGATGAGGTTTGTGGTGTCCTACCATGAGATTGGCACTGGTGCGAAGAGCCATGAGATGTCTTGCTACAAGCGGCAGCACCGTCTTGATGTGTTACATGACATCCAGCCACAAGCAGCTGCAGAAAAAGTTGGGCAGCAGCATGACAGGTGTCGGGACATGGGAGGCCTGGGTGTGGCAGTCCTAAAGTAAGCAGGTGTGGGGCACGTGCCTTGCCCCACCTTGTACCACCAGGTGGAGCTTATCTAGGCCTTGTTTTGGGGGTAGGCCTTATATTAGATGCATGTGTGAAACTCAGGCTAGGGCTTGTTTTTGAGGTAGATTGTATTTTTGGGGAAACAGGGTAGCTTTTATCTATAAATCACTCAGAGTCACTCTGAGAATGAGATCGGCAGTATCTAAATCTGATAAACTTCTCCCATCATTCTGTTATTTTGCCAAATTCTGGCTTGCTGTAAATGATACATATGCATTGTTAATGGTTCATCAGGCTGCATACTTTTTTGGGGAGAAGAAAATGTTGCAAAGAAGAAAATCCTTTTGGTTCAGCCAT
This sequence comes from Pseudonaja textilis, assembly GCF_900518735.1. The sequence continues at coordinate 1,320,282 of NW_020769364.1, forward strand.
GTTGGGGATGAGGCTAGAAGGAAGCTTATTCTCAAGAGGGAGGAACTAAGAAGCAGTCAGCCCCCCAAAAACATGCACCACTTTCTCTGCATAAAAGCATGGGTTTTTTTTTCCCTTCTGCTTTTAATGCAGAGAAGAAAAAAGAACACATCATTCACATGAAAATGGAACAGATCCCTGTGGTGATTTAAAAAAAGTTGTAGAATGATACATATTTAATGACCGCATAAAGGGGAAAGATGCATTTACACAGGAAATGAGTTAAATAACAGATTATATTTAGGATTTATAGATGGGGAAAGAGTACTGGTATTTGAAAAAGGAGAGTAATTAAGCTGCCTTATCCAAAGACAAGAACACGGATAAGATTAGAGGCACATCCACATGAAGAAAATCTGCCATTATTTCAGACATTAGAGCTTTCTATACTTTGAAAGTGATTTGGGAAAAGTCCTTTAATCCTCAAGGAAGTCCAACACTTCTTCCGTGTTATTCACTAAACCAGCCTGACATTTTTCTGGCTTCCGTACTAGTCTTAAAAACATGTGGTAGCTTTATGGGTCACTGTCCTATGACAGCAACACCAAGTACAAGAAGTCAGACTTAAATGAGAGCCAGTTTGGTCTAGCGGTTAAGGTATCAGGCTGGAAAGCAGGAGATTGTGAGTTCTAGTCTCCTCAAGCATGAAAGCCAGCTGGGTGACTTTGGCCCAGCCATCCTCTCTCAACCCAACTCCCCTCACAGGGTTATTATTATGGGGAAATAGGAAGAGGAAGGAGTACAGTATTGGATATATTCACCACCACTGCAGGAAAAGTAAAATGCAGGAATGAGATGATAAAAAAAAGTATAGTAAACCTAAAAAGCTTACCATAGAACCCTGAGATTTGATCTAGACCACAGGTGTAAAACTCACTGCATCACATTGCCTCACGTGACGTTTTTCCCATTCCCGGAACTTGAGTGGGCCCTTTTCCGGCCTTCCCAAACTTCTGGGAGGCCCCTTTTTTGCCCTCCTCAAGCCTCGATGCATGCCCTGCACTTACCTGCATCCAAAACGGGCCATGTGGGGACTCCTGAGAGGGGCGGGGTGGGCGGGGCCAGCCAGGAGTGAGATTTGGAGGTTCTCCAAACTGCACAGAATCTTAGCTAGGTGTTCTCCTGGACCCCTGCAAACCCCCAGCAGCCCACCCCTGGCCTTGAAACAGCTGGCTCAGCTTGCTTTTACAACAGCTGGCTGATTACCTGATGCTCCAGATGTGTAGGCTCATTCTCCAACAGGTCCTGCCATTTGTGAGCTGAGTCTCATCTGCATATATCTGGGAGTCTGCTGGCTCCTGAGTTCCAACATCAGAATCTGTCAAGCCTTTCTCACCAAAGTCTGATTCTTCAGACAGGTCCATAGCAGTTATTTTAATAAGCCAACTCCTTAAAACAGCTGCATCTATTTCCACACTAGACATAAAAAAGCTGCTTTAATGAGTCACAGAGAGGGCTTATGAAAGGCATGAAGCATTTTCTACAAATCATTTTAGATGCATCGACAGCCCTAACAGAAATCAATAAAACCTGCCTGGATATTAAAATATTAGAATATTTTATTCTAATATATAGTATACATATACTAATGGAATGCATGATGAAAGGAATAATTTAAAATGGGAATGCAAACAAATATATGGCCGTAGAAGTATTTCCATTACAGACTTTGTGAATTTTGGATTTGGAAGTTATTCACCTATCTGCTACAAACTAGATTTGGAGTAGTTGAAAAAAAAGTCATATGCCACTACAGTGTACTTAGCAGTCAACATTTTATAACAGAGCGTATTAGCAAGATTGCAGAATGGTATGCCTGAAAGTGAGGCTATAGACTGCATGTAGAACTACTAAGCTGAGATGGAATGGAGGAATCATTGTTCCTAGCAGCAGCTCAGATTCCAAACTCCACCCCCCCCCCAAATCCTGAATCCCAAACAGCACCCATAAAAAAAGGCTGCACCCATATTGGTGTTCAAGACTAAACAGGCAAGCAACTTTGGAGAGAGAACTGCCTGTATTGTAACAAGCACTAGTTGGGAGACCAGCTGCAGCATTTAAGGAAGCCAAAATATTAGTGCTTAATTTAACTCCTTTCCTTTTAAAGTACCCATTTCTGTAGATGATTTTGTTTTGTTTTGATTTGTATGGATTGTTGTACAGTATTGTAATGTTCTGGTTTCAACATATAGGCTGGACAATGTTTTTCTCCTCTGACTCCATGTACAAACATAATACTAGCATGTCCTATTTAGTAGAATTACATTAAGGATGCAATGGTGTTTCATATTATTTGTGCAAGAGCCCCCTTGCTGGAAATAGGCCATTAAAATACACAGATGCCCCAATTGCTGTTTCCACAAAATGGAGTATAAATGAAATAGACTCCATTAATGTACTGATGTTGGGATATGATCTGGCAAGACAAGACTTACAGATGTTGATTATTTACCGGCAGAACTTTGTATCCAAATTGATATTTGGCTTTCCCGGCTTCTGCTTTCCTCTCAGCTTTTATTGCAAGGATGAATCCCTTAAAAATATTTAGGCAACAACAGATATTGAGAAATTGCATCTGGAAAATATCAGTGTGCATGTCACCCAATCACAGGATGGCTGTATGTCGCAAGAGATTCTTTATCCATCCTTGAAAAGACAAATCAAGCTTAACGGTGTCACGAAGGCACAAGACACAAACTCTAGAGAAGGAGCTATTCCATGGCAGCAAAAAAGTGCCAAGTCTGGTGGTTTTATCTTAAAAGATAAAGAAATATCTTATGGCATCAGTTGCACAGAAACAAACCATTCACGTTTCCTAAACCTTTGTCAGATAATTCACTTAGATTCCTAGGACAAATATGGCTGCTCCTTTAGACATGACAAAATTGCTCAGTGTTGTCGTTGTTTTTTTCAGTGGGCAGTCTCAGGCTAAATGATCTTGTGTGTGCCTATGTGACAAATCAATTGGCGAGTGGGATAGGAAAGGATTTGCTGTCACTTGTCTTGTTCCTGACAAAAACAAACAGCTGAACTATGTATTGCTTACATAGCCAAGAACTGATTCTAATTGATATCCGCCCAGGTCTAAGGGTCATGAAAAACTGCATGATGGGATATAACTTTTGTGGAGGAGAAAGGTAAGGGAAAGTTTATCTTCGAAAAATGGTCCAAAAATGGAAGCTGGAGCTATAAGCCAGAAAGGGCCTGCCTCAAATTTTACTCAGTAAGCCTAGGACACCTCTCACCTACTCTTTCTGTCCTTGGAAATACGATAACATGGCTCATCTAGCATTAAAAACTACATGTTATTGAAACCACAACTTTTTGTTCCCCTAAAAGATGCTGTAAGCACAAAACATCATATGTGTTTGTGGCCTTATTTTATTTTTTAGAATTTATTTGAAGTTTGGAAGATTTCCTTAAGAAAAGGCAATGTGTATTTCAATTTTTTTTCTCATCCCTGCTTCTCTTTCAAGACTAAACTTATATTTTTGTAACCCCCTTTATATGCTTCCTCAGAGAAAAAGACCTGTTGACTAGACTATTCCCCCCACCCCCTCAAAAAATACATTCATTCTGATGTATCTACTCTAGACGAGGCTGGCTATTAATGGTAAACAGCCATAAATTTAAGATACCAAGATTCACTCCATCCATATACTTTAAATGATCTGTGGCACGAAGAAAGTGCTTTGGATTAGTTTTATATCTGCAGCTTGGGTTGCCTCCTCATTCCCTGAATTTTTTGACTTGGTAAAGAGTAGAAAATGGAAGAAGGCAGAAAGTAAATTTCTATCCAGTGAAATGAAAAGAGAATGAGAAACTCCAGACTTTACACTTGCCAAAACACAGATGTGCTCAGAAAATGTTTTCATATATTTTTATTGTCTTGTTTTCTATGTAGGTCTTCATGTCTGTAACCCCTTTCTTGGATTTAATCCCCTCAGAAAGTCTTTTTACAATGAGTAGGAAACATAAAATTAAAATCCAGGAAGTTGTTTCTAAATAATAAATGGGCTTACATTTGGGGATAGCTTTGGGTTTATTATAAAACTCCACAAAACAATGAAAGCAAAACTAGAGTCTGGAATTACCCAGCTTTAATTAGCCCCTGTGGCTTTTAAGCCAGAAACTTCCTGATCCAGGGGGTCAGTGTAAAAGAAACGAATAGGGAATATCAGAGAAAATACCTGAAATAATTTTTAAAGCAAACTGATTTATTAAACACCTTAGCAAGATTTGCTGAACTGCAGAACTAGAAACTTCTGATTTCAAGAAGCAGACTCAGAGATATACTCCAGTGAGTTAAGAAACATTTTATCTCATTTATTCTGCAGCAGAAGAATCTTTAAATTAGAGGCACTTAAAACCAAGCAAACAAAAGATATGCCACGGGCTTGCTTGGCATATTAAAACAAAGACACCATTTAGTTGTGTTTTGGTGTTTTATATTTT
>NW_020769364.1:1338363-1374674 GCF_900518735.1 Pseudonaja textilis
TATATAGTATATATCTCAATATATTCAAGAATTTACATTGTGAATCCAAAACTTCAGACTTGATATACAGTGTACATTAATAGGGGTGGAGCTGTCAATAACTGATCTACAAAAGAGTCTTGATCAATCTCTCAATGAAAACGATGTTCTTAAAATATTGTTTAAATTTAAATTTTAAATATTCTTAAAAACAATGTTCTTAAAATATTTAGAAAAGGAATTGAAAATAGCCTCCATAAGATAGGGCTTAATTTTGATAAAACCACTCAAGTATGGAAACAATGTGTTTCTTATTAAAGAAATGATGCGCTTCTCTGTAACAAAAATTATTTATATTTGACTAGCAGTTCTGTAAAGAGAGGATTGGTTGAAAAGCTGCTGTACATGTGCCATGCAATGGTCAAAAAAACTTGTCCAGCTGTCAGATGTTCCAGAGACAATCTCAGAAGACAGATAATTCAAAGCTATATGGCCATTTTGTTTCTTCCTTACTGGGAAGAAGGATGTTTTTCTTTGTGAAAGAGCTTCTTGGATAGGTGTTTCAGACCTGCACACAGGGGTGGGTTTCTACTGGTTCTGTCCACCTCTGTAGAACTGGTAGTTCTGAACTGGTAGCAGACATAGAACCGGTTCTATGTCTGCTGATGTTTTTGCCCTCCCTCCCACCCAGGCTCTTACCTGATCTTTATTTCCTGATTTTTCAACTTCAGCTGCCGAATGAGGCACAGCTGCAGTTAAAAAAGCAGGAAAAGAGGGCTGTTTCAAAGGCTGCTTCTCTGCATACAGTGTGCTGGTGACGATTTACAGGCGCGCAGCTCGCAGCATGCAGGGAAGCTCATAAATCCCGAACCAGTAGTTAACCCTGTCGTATCCCACCCCTGCCTGCACAGCCCTACCTGAAAAGAATCAGAAAATCAAAGCTTTGATATAAATCTGTAGTGAGATGTTGAAGAACTGGAAAAAGAGCCAAAAGGGGAAAGAAAAATATGCATGGGTGAAAAAGTGGGGATATACATGTGAATAGGATGAATGACTTGTTTGCATAAATAGATTGTGTGAAGAATGTATTTGAACGTGATGAATGAAGGGTGTATAGGAATGCATAGGAAAAGACTCAATAGTCTGTGCATAATGTACATCTGTTTTGGCCCTGGCCATTTTTTATGCTTTCTTCCATAGGAAGAAAGAGGACAAATGTTTTTTTTTAAGAGGACAAATGTTTTTAAAATAACTGTGTGAGGAGAATAAGTCAATGTGGGAACTTTGCATGTTATCACACACACACAGCAGGGCAAATCAGAGTTTGGACTATCTATGAGTGAGAGAACAAAATGAAACCTTGTACCTCTGAAATGGAAAATATGGTCCATTAATGCAAGTGTAGGCAAAGACAGTCATTTAACAGTAGAGTTTGCGAGAATAAACTCAGGTGAATATGCTTCAAAATCTAGCAGAGGCTATTCTAATATACCTGAAGAGCTAACCTAACTAGAAGGAAGCAGTTGGGACAGTCCAAGGCCCTGGAGTAGTGAGGACCAATACAGGATGGGTTTCATCTCTTCAGAACATCCAAATATTCTGGTTTGTAATCTAATCAATTCTTTTCCCTAAAAATCTATAATATCATTTTTAGAGATTTATACCAATATTAAAACTGTGTAAATTTTACTTAGCAGAAAAAAAGACAATGATTATACAATGGGGAAAGAAAATGTATACAGATTATAGTGATTAAATAAACTGTATGACCCTCCCTCAAAAGAAATGTATTTAACAGAAGAAAAGAGAACTACAGTTCCATATATTAAATACTGACAACAATATAAATTTAATTCAATTTTTAAATGATTTTTAGCATTAAATCCAGACCAGTGCTGTTAGCTACCCAGAATCATGTATTTGAGATGGGTTACTATACATACTGAAATAATGAATAAATAAAAATATAGAAACATTGCTTTCTCTTCTCATTTTTAGAACATGGTGGTCTTTCAAAAATAGATAATAGGCATACACTGTGGATCCATTATTTAATATCAGGGGAGTAAGTTTCTGTCCGGTTACATAAACTATTCTCTGCTGTGCCCCAGAATTGACTGAACTAACCTCTTCATGATATAGGGATGTTTTTGCAAAAACTTTAATTATTTTCTTCCCAAAATTGGATTGACTTATGTAGTGATCTGAAAGAACAGGACTGTAGCTGGCAAAGATCAGATCATGTAAGTTAACAGAACATTCAATTTCTTACAAAGCAAAAGGAACAAAAATATAATGTCCATCTCTTTTTAAACATTCTCTAAGGCAATGAAGTAATGTTATTTTTATGGACTAATTTCATTTTTAAATCATAAGAAGCATATTTTGCACTTCTTATCATCCTGACCCATTAATTTTCCAGAATTGGATATTCAATTTTTCATTCCACAATTCAGATATATAACTAATATTAACTGTCATTTTACTTTTTAACTTCTTATAAAATTGAAAAGTTTTTCTGTTCAAACACTGCATCTCTTAAGAATCCTAAAATTGCACCTATCTTGGATGCTGGTAAAACATCTGAACCATACTATTTAATTAATATGTGTCTCATTTGCCTACATTGCCAAGGGAATATTGTAGGCAAGTCATATTCAATGTGCAATCTTTCAAAATCTTTAAAACAACCACTTGAAATTGTTTATTTTAAGTCTGACTTGTTTAGCCCACACCTTCAATAAAGCATCTTCCTCACTGTTTTTCAAATTTGGGTTATTCCACAATGTTAATGTCTCATGATGTTTGGGATCAAAGCATAACCACTATTAATGATCATATGTCCTTATAGCATTCAAGACTGGAAATGCAGACCCCACACTGAACATAGGCAGGCATCTATATACCCAATGAAGCCTATGACTCAAGGCCTTTGTATATATGAAATTGCCTATCTTAATTATACCCAGTCCAACTGCACACACAAACATGGTTGTTGAAAATTTCCTCCCCATTTACCAAGAAATATAGCAGGAGGGAATCCAAAAACAGACATTCAATGTCTTTGTTCCTCTGAAACAGCATGCTCTCAAGATGACCATTGGCTTGCTTCTGTTACTCCTTGTACTGTGCATAGAATATTTGAAGACTGGGGCAGTTTATATATTTTACAATTAAGAATAAAATAAATCTGGGGGTAAATGGAAATGTATTATTTTTCATTAAAAGGAACCCATAATTTAGAGTTTAGTCTCAGATAAATGAGTTTTGATTTCTAAGAGAGAGCTCTTCAAAACTTGATTTTTCTTATTGTTCTTATTGAAATTATACTATTTATTATCATGGGGAAGGGGAAGAGAAAAATTAAATACAAACTAAGATTGAAAGTTTCAGGTGCATGTAACATAACTCAGGTACGTGTATATATTTCCAGAAATTTGGTTGAAATGATGCTACATTCTCCTCCATGATTAAGGCAGGTAACATTTTGTCTGTGACTTGACAAGTTTTTCTTCTCCCCCCTCCCCCATCTCCCCCCTTTATTTTAACTTTATCTTCATTAATTTTTAAGTTTAAATTTAAGGAAGTAGCACTGAATGCACAACTGAAAAGAATCAAGGTTATCCTTTCCAGGTCACAAATCACCTGTCTAATTTCAAATTCAGGACAGTGAATGTTGGCAAAACAAGTGGATTCTGGCTAACTATGCATCAAGCCCTCTGGTAAACAAAAAGAACAGAAGAGTCAAGGACACGTGTTGCAAATCAAATAATTCCAGTTTACTATAAATAGAACATGTATTAATTTTACATCAATTGGTATAATGCAGTAGTCCATAAATTAAAGTAAATGTTATAATCTTGTATAATATAGAAAGTCAGGTAGAAACTCCACCATCATTAATTTAGCTTTTTGCAAACACCATGTATGAATGTAATTGTTTATAGAATTTTGTATATAACATGCATTCTTTTTAATGAAACTATTGTAGTAATGTTTCTCCAGCAAATCAATTGGCAATTGCTGATATGGTAGGTTAAAATAAAAAGTAGTCTCGGAGCATCTGAGAAAAACGGAATGCCATGATTGGGTTATTTTATGTTAATTGAATAAATTCACGTATTATTTGCAAAATGTATTCTGATAGTGTTGATCTTCAAGGAGGAACAAAGACCTGTGAACATTTCTGAAACTCTTTTCTTCCTTCCAAATGTGTAAAATCTTGTTCTGAGAGTGCCTATAGATTTCCATCACTTTTTTCTCAGGCTTGAAGGCCAGAAGAAAAATATTCTCTCACGCTCTTTCATAAAGGCTAACTTTCTTCAAATACTAAACTATAAATTTAGAGAAAGATTTTAAATTATGAAAAATTATTTATTTATAAAATTTATTAGTCACCCATCTTACCACAGGGTAACTTTGGGCAGCTTATGAAAAAAACTACATCCAAACTTATAATTGTGGTATATCTCATTCAAGAAAGTATGCTAGGAAAAATACTAGAACTTACTAGGACATGACATACTTCAGGCTTACTATACCTTAGTTACTCTATGAACTGATTTTACCCATCAGAATAAATATTATATGGTATCATGTAGTAATAATATTGATACTATTTTTTTCTGGAGTAAATTTTTGTTAGCTAAAAAGCTACTTCTAGTTTTAATTTTTTAACTGGTTTTTAAAAATACTTGCTATCCTGAAATATTAAAGTGGCATGTATACACTCATATACACACATACACATATTTATGCATCTATGAAAGTATAACGTCTCTTCTCAACTTTATGGATGATCTGTGTGTTCCTCAATCTTTGGTTCTGTACCAGAGGCCTGGGACTCTGACAGGATCTTAACCATTCCTAGTACTGCACCCTTCTGAGCAAAAGGGTCTGGTGTTGTTCCTGAGATTCATTGGAGCTACTCCCCCAGGTTAGGAATAACAGGTTAGGGGATATCAGTGGTGGCTGCTACCACCACTTGGCATTTACTTTCCACATTGTCTCTAATTCCTCCTTCAGACCCTGATACTTCTCCAGCTTCTTAAAGCTCTTCTTCATGATGTTGCTGTCACTTGGCATTTTTTCATCTATCACCATTGCTGTCTTCTGGTCCTTATGTACTACCTTGATGACTGTTGATTGGCCAGTATTTTCCTCACCATCTGGATTTGGAAGTCCTATAGAAGTCCCATAGGATCTTAGCCCTCTTATTATCCATGAGCTTCTGTGGAATCACCTGTCTGAACTTGGGAGGTGCCAGCCCATATACTATGCAAATATTCCTGTATTTCTTACCATCTACTTGGTTGTGCCATTCGGTGTATTGTATTCTTGTCTGCATCCTACACCTTGCCACTATGGACTGTCTCTGAGATCTCTCTTCATAGTCTGCACCTTGGATCCTGTCTAGACAAGTGCTTCTATGATTCTGGTGCTTAATACTGTTTTGTGACTTGTGCTTCTTTTAGTCCAACTTTTTCCAGTCACTGGTAATATTTCTCAATGTCAGCCACTTCAGCTTTCTTTCAGTTGTACATCCCATGCAAGGTCTTGTCTTGCCATGGCAATTTTTTGCTTGAACTTCCTTCTGTGTCTGCTACTGCCTCAGGTATTCTCCCACAGCTCATCTTTTGGTGACATTGTGTGTGTGTGTGTGTGTGTGTGTGTGTGTGCACGCACTCACACACCTGTGAAGTCATGCGTGCACAAACACAAAAATGGAGGGGGAGACATTTTTTTTAAAAAAAAAATCAAGAGATGCAGACTCACCATTCAGTGACCTGAAGCATCTTCCACCAGCAGCTTGTGGAATCTTAAGTAAGATCACTTTCCTTAAACCCTGGCCCTCTCAAATAAATTTTGTTCTTTTTCTTCAGAAAAGTTGGAGACTGACTAAAGATGAGTCATTTGGGGTCTTTCCTGCATGGAGACTGGATCTCTAGGATTTTGCTTGATTTACCCCTCTCCTGCTGGTGGCAATGACTTTAACAGTACCATCAAAGTGACACTTTGTAGGTACAGATGTCTTCCCCTATTTGGAACATCACTGTCCATGGAAATGGCATGGGGAAGTGGATGCACTTAATAGCTACTGTTCCAAGACATTATAGTCACCTGAAGTGATTAATCATAGAGGATTCATAAATTCTTCATGAGTTGGACTCAAGGATAAGGGGTGGCTTCAGACAAGATGACATCATATGCTTCCTGATGATCAGGAAAGATCTTGACATAAGTAATTGAACTTAAGAGCATATGAATGAAAAAGATAGGCAAAGGGTGAGATGAATCACGTTGGTTTTTTAATTGGGGAATTTATTTTTCTTTTATGTCCTGGAAAGAGCATCTACTTCATATTAAATCAATCATAAAGCCAATTATAGCCTTCTCATTAAGTTAAACAGAAACAGCCATGGAATGGAGCCTACTGTTGTATACCCCCAAGATACTAAAGAGAGAGTGCTGTCAGCAAACTAATCAGCCTGAAAACACGAACATGCAGAGATGTACATGTGTGTTGTACCGACGTTGCAACATGAGCAAAGGTTGCTCTACAGTAAGCTCAGGTGACTTTCTGGAAGACAGCTGATACAATCAGGTTTTGATGGATTGTAGTGACAGCTCATTGTGCTGTTTTAATCCTGAGAGCACAAAAAGCACTTCCTCCAGTCTTCCTGCCTGACAGACCTTTCCTTAAAATTACTCTTTGGTGATTTTCTTATCTAAAAGACACATTAAAAATGATGATTAAAAGTTTTATTTTTCTGCCTTCCTCTCCTTCAGAAGAAGAAGCAGGGGTAACCTCTTGTGTGCAGGATATTTACCGCTTTAGGGCACAATCTGTTTCTGCAGAGTTGTAGCTATTGCTGATGCAGTTATTGTTATTATCTGGGCCTCAGCAACAAGGCATTCTGTCTTGTTTTTCATCTATGAAGGTGTTGATTTATTGATAATTCTAATCTTGTTTGAGAATTACAGAGTTAGCAAGTCAAATGAGTTTATACAGAAGAGAGAAAAGACACAAAATCCTTTATTCCCAACTTGTCTTTAGCATTAGTGATAGCCTATGAAAAGCGCAATCCTCTTCCCATTGCGTATGGTGCCTACAACTGAATTAATCAAGCTCTTTTTTATCCAGGTTAGTATTGCATGTGCTTTTCATAACTCTATTCTCCCTGTCCTTGATTTTTCAAAAAGTTCTTTTAGAACACAATTGCACTAAATTCCATTCTTTACCTTTACCATTCCTTGTTACTGAACCCAGAATGATCCAGAAAAGAGAAAGTGATACTGGAGACATTGAGAGAATCTCTAATCCATGCCATCTAGATCTCCTAATACATATTCATCATGCCAAGTTGAACTGGGATAGTGTTAACTTATACAACTCTTGGCTTTTATATTGTCACTTGATATGCACTACAAGATTTAACTGTGGAGTAACGCTGTGAACTTTTCCTTTTTCCTATCAAAGCTAATAGTAGATCTCACCCTATAGCTCAGAGAAGAGATTGAAGTTTTCAAGGTCAAACTATCTCTTAACATGCTTTTGGGTTAGGGTCTTTGACAGAAATCAAGAACACTGCATGATACAGAGAATCAGCCTGGCACTCTAAAAATTACTCCACTTTATTATATATAGCATAATGAAATCAATGTGTGCACATGTGTATGTGCGTGTGTGTGTGTGTGAGAGAGAGAGAGAGAAACTGAGATGTTGTAGTCATTACCAGACTCATGCACTGTTATGAAATAATCAGTTGAGAGGGTACCAAGATATGGGTATGAATAATCAAAAAAGGAGACCAAGTCATATACTAGAGGAGACATGTTTATAATGTAGAATGATGCCACTGGTGCTATTGCATTGCTGTTTTCTTTCTTTTTTTAGTGGGCACTGAGCAGGCACTAACCTGCAGAACATGAACAAGCAATAATCAGATTTTGGCAAACAGAGCAGTGTGTGCCATGCTCCTAAATTAGCCCACTTCCTTCAAGAGCGGGGGTGAGATTCAATTTTTTTAACACCCGGTTCTGTGGGCGTGGCTTAGTTGGTGGTCGTGGCTTGGTGGTAATGTGACTGACTGGGCATGGCCAACTCACAACATCACTCACATTGAGACATGCATCTCCTTGCCTGGCCTCTCATGACTGTGGGGATGCTATAATAGTTGTAAGTGTGAAAAATGGTTATAAGTCACTTTTTTCAGTGCCACTGTAACTTTGAATGGTCACTCCACACAAGCAAAGTACCCGCAAAGGAGGGGAAAAAAGCTCCAGAGAAGTTCCTGAGACAGGAAGACTAGTCCTGCCAAGAATGTAATAAGGGTTAATGGAGAGGCAGTTTCTATAAGCAACACCAGAATGTTTCCTTCCTGCCTTCCTTACAGGATTAGGCCAGTAATTTCTTCTAACAACCAGTTCTCCGAACTGCTTAGAATGTTAACAACCAGTTCTAGCGAATAGATGCGAACTGGTAGAATCCCACCCCTGTTCAAGAGTATTAACAAACAATATTATATCTTCAGTTACAATCATCTATATATTTTCTCATAGCATCAAAGGTACATTTCAACTATCAGATCAGAGGTGGTATTCAGCAGGTTCTGACCAGTTCTGGGGAATCAGTAGCGGAAATGTTGAATAGTTTGGAGAACCGGCAAATACCACCTCTGACTGGAGATTTTACAGTATCCCTCCCCTGCCACACCCACAGAACCGGTAGTAAAAAAAAATTGAATCCTGCCACTGTATCAGACTGCTTACATGGGTAGTACGTAGAAAAGAATAGGAGTGTTTTCTAGCGCTTGTCACAGAAGCAAAATATCTTATTGTAGCTCTGATTGTAATTATATTGGAGCCCTAATGTATAGACTGCTGATTTAGAAGGCAATAAATAATATTTTGATCCAGGATGTGTTAGATCCTAATTTCAATATAAATATATTCAGAGGTATGGAACACAGCCACTGATGACAAAGTCTGCATGTAATCCTAAACCTGCTTTTAACACAATTTCCCCACCCTGCAAACCCACTAAGCTCCACAAAAGGGTGGGGTTTAAGTTGTGATGTCATCAATTTTCCATCTTCTTCATCGTCACCTAGTGCACCCCATAGTGTCTATTCTCTGCTAAACCAAAGTCTTTGTTTGCCGATTTTTAATATTTTTCTTCAGACTAGCGCAGAAACTTGTTTTCTGACATGTTTCTTAAAAACCTCTTTCTCTTCTACCCATCAGAGCAAATTGTTACAGATTTTTAAAATCATAAATTATTCATGAGATGCAGTTTAATGTGATTGCTAATTTTAAAATTCATGGTATGCCAAATAAGCATCTCATTGCCTAGTATTACTTTCTGACTATTTTTTCCTCCAAAACTAATGATCTGTCATAAATATGTTGGTACTGCTGTCCCTAGGAAGCAGCAAAAAATTTTAATTGCTACTAATTTTTTTAAAAGCAAAGACCTGATGTGTTGTGAAAAACTGTTGGGTTGTTCTTTGTCACTTAGCTATGCCATAAATTAACATTTTGATATGTGTACTTAAATCTGAATGTGAAGATAGAAGAAGTATCGAGACTTTGTAAAAGTCAATAGGATATTACCTCATTATCAGAGGTGGTATTCAGCAGGTTCTGACCAGTTCTGGAGAACCGGTAGCAGAAATTTTAAGTAATTCAGAGAACCGGCAAATACCACCTCTGACTGGCCCCGACCCTATCTATTCTCTGCCTCCCGAGTCCCAGCTGATCGGCTGGATCTTCTTTTGTTGCCCTGCACAGGAGAACGGAGCTGGAAAGCAGGTTAGTGGGGTGGGGCGGGAATGGGGATTTTATAGTATCCTTCTCCTGCCATGCCCACCAAGCCACACCCACAGAACCACTGGTAAAAAAAAAATGAATCCCACTACTGCTCATCATACCTATTATTTCTAACATTTTATTTGCCTAGGCAAATAGTGTGCATTGGGACATTGCACAGCAGGGCAAAACAAAATGCAAAATGCAATCTATCTGCAGATAAATGTTTATTTCCTAGCACATCAGGGTTCTGAATTTGAATAGGAAACACATTATGTTTTAACTTGGAGGAAAAAAGAATCAGAGCTATGCATATACATAGTATAAACTCTGGAGTCATGTTTCCTATGTGGATGGAGGGTAAATTCAATTCAAAGTTTTATGCATCTAATTTGCACTTCCTGAAGGAATATGTGAGCAGAATAATCATTATCCTGCAGTATGCATACTTTTTGTAGTTTTACTGTGCAATTCTACAATCAAAATGTGCAGAAAAATTAGGGAGACAAAATAAGGAGAAAATTGAAACTCTCAGATCTTCCTACCCACAATTCCATTTCATTTTATACAAGGTGGATTTGTAGTGTTCATAACTGCAAGGATAAGAAATATGGAGCTAATATTTATTGATGTTAGAAACATTAATGAATGCCTGAAGGGTTACAAATTTCTTTACCACTCCAGGGCAGGCTGAGAACAAGAGGGGGCAAATGATGACATAATGCAAGCTACACTTACTACATATTTGCATCCAATACGGGTACAAGTATGAAAAGCACACTTTGCATCATGTTATAATTCAAGCCCCCCCCCCTCTCTCTCCATTATTACAGTTTGCACTGGACTTCTAGGAAGCACTCCTGAATTTCTTATTTCAATTTGTTCTTAAAACTTGTTTTAATACTACCATTCTGATCAGGCAGGCAGTATCTTGCACAGCATGCCCTGTTTTTCATTTTCATTATTTTCAACTGAACTCAAACTGACAGCTCATCTTCTATGATTAATTTTATTCTTCCAGGGTTACAAAGTGTTGTAGCTCAGGGTACAGCCCATGTAGCACAGCTGGTTCAAAATTATTAATTTTTATGTTGCTTGGTTTAAAAAAAAACACATGCACATTGGAAAACCACATTGCCTTTCATTTATGATATATGTATATGTACAGTGTGGTTTTACATATAGAATATAAATTACATCCATAAATACAATCAGGCTGTTGAGCTGTCACACTGCCTTCTGTCAGCTTTTGCTCTGATGTCTTGTTTTATTGCTAGGATGCTATGATTTTTTTTTAACTTTGATTGCTATAATAACATCAAGACACTGCACAGCTTTTAAATATATTCCTTCCAGCCTTTGTTCTTAAAAGAGACCAGTTATTTATTTCCACCTTCTGAAGAATTCTACTCATAATCCAAGCAGTGAGTCAAATGTCAGGAGTGCTGGTAAAAGAAACAAAAAATTCTTGTCCCAACAAAAGAGAGCAAATCAGCATGTAGTTTGAACCTCAGTGATTTTATACTTGCTAATCTGTGAATAACAACATGGGACCTTATATTACTTTTGAGTGCAGCTTATCGCTCTGAATGTACCAGTATTTCACTGACACAGGTGAGAATTGTCTAGTATGCCTACTTTTCCCCTATCTAGGCCACTTCATATGTCATAGCAATAGCACTTAGACTTGTATACCGCTTTACAGTTCTTTTACAGTATTCTCTAACCGGTTTACAGAGCCAGCATATTGCCCCCAACAATCTGGGCCCTCATTTTACCAACCTTGGGAGGATGAAAGGCTGAGTCAACCTTGAGTTTGGTGAGATTTGAACTGCCAAATTGCAGTCAGCCAGCAGTCTGCATAAATAGTCTGCATTCAACAATGAACTGCATAAAGTTTATGGATATTGTGCCATCAAAATGTTAAGAATGTACAGCTATGTGACAATTAAGCACGGGATAACTGACTGATCTTAGAGCAGGGGTGAGCAAACTATGGCCCGCAGGCCACATCCAGCCAGTTGGTCTTTTTAATCCAGCCCGCCGAAGATTGGTACAGAATTAAGGTTTCGGCACCAAGTGGCGCATTAGGCGCAGTGACTTGATTTTGCAGAGCCCGAGCCATTTCCAATTATCGCTCTCCTTCTACTGGTCAGATCAGAACCCATCTGCAGCAAAATCAAAGAAAAGAAAAGTCGACAGTGAGTGCCGGGTGTTTAATAAAGAATGGATGCCTAAATACTTTTTTACTGAAGTCTGGTCAAAGGCTGTATGACTTATTTGCCAAGAAACCGTTGTGGTTTTAAAAGAATACAACAGCAGCCGTCACTTTTCCACCAAGCATGATAATTACGCCAGCAACCTTTCAATGCAAGAACGTACGGCTACCGCTCATAGGTTGGTAGCTAGCTTGCAGGCTCAGCAAAACACATTTATCCGAGCAACTTCCATCCAAGAAGCAAGCACGAAGACAAGTTATTTACTGGCATTCAAACTAGCAAAAGCCAGCAAGCCTTTCTCCAAAGGGAAGTTTCTTAAAGAGTGCATGGTAGAGACAGCAAGTATTTTATGTCCTGAGAGCAAGAACAAATTTGAAAAAATTAGCTTATCATGCAGGTCAGTGACTTGCCGTATTGAAGTAATTGACGAACACTTAACTAGCAAGCTAAACAAAAAAGCGGAGTCATTTACATTATATTCTTTGGCACTGGACGAAAGCAATGACATAAAGGACACCACTCAGCTTTTAATTTTTATCAGAGGGATTAATGAAAATTTTGAGATAACAGAGGAGTTTTTGGCTATGGAATCCCTGAAAGGAAAAACACGGGGAGTCGATTTATTTAACAGCGTGTCAGCGGTCATACAGAGGCACAAATTACCTTGGAGTATGCTCACCAACGTTACCACAGATGGATCACCAAATCTGACAGGAAAAAACGTCGGGGTGCTCAAAAGAATCCAGGACAGGGTGAAAGAGGACAACCCTGAGCAGGAGGTAATTTTCCTACACTGCATAATTCACCAGGAAGCACTGTGTAAATCCGTGTTGCAGCTTGACCACATAGTGAAGCCAGTTGTGAAACTCGTTAACTTTATTCGAGCGAGGGGACTTCATCATCGTCAGTTTATTCATTTTCTTGAAGAAACTGACACTGATCACAGGGACTTACTTTACCTTTCTAATGTCTGCTGGTTAAGTTTGGGAAAAGTATGTCAATGTGTGTGGGAGCTCAAACAGGAGATTATTTCATTTTTGGAGCTACTTGAGAACACTGACAATTTTCCTGAGCTGAATGACACAGATTCGGTTTTGTGATTTTGGAAAAATTGACAGGGCACTTCAGCTGGTGTCATGTCTCTTCTCACAAGACCCGGAAATGGTGCCACAGGAGTTGCAGTTGGAACTGATTGATCTCCAATGTGACATGGTGTTAAAGGAGAAGTTCAACTCCCTGAAACTGGATGAGTTTTATGCTTCATTAAGTGCAGCCAAATTTACAAACATCCAGAAGATAGCACAGTGGATGTTGGTGTTGTTTGGCTCTACATATGTGTGTGAACAGACTTTTAGTGTGATGAACACCAACAGAGCACCCCTCAGATCCCAGATGAGTGATGAACACCTCAGATCTGTACTGAGAATTGCCACAACAGAATTACCACCAGACTTCGATGCACTGGCAAAAATGAGTGATCAACAACACTGTTCTCATTAAAAGGTATGTTAATACTTTAATGCTTTTTTCTGTTTATGTTTGATATGTACTGTTAACAAATGCAGTTTTTTATATGTATCGTATCTTGTGCTGACCCGGCCCGTCTGTCAAATTTTAAAAGTCAATGAGGCCCCCGAGCCAAAAAGTTTGCCTACCCCTATGTTAGAGCATGAATGGCTGAGGCAAATTGGCCTGATTTCATTATATCATATAAATCATTCCAATTCAGTATCACAGTATTGACATGTAGCACCTGCATTCAGTTCTATGTCCTGTAATAAACTATGAGTAATAAATATGAGATTGCAGTAAAATGTAGTTTTTGGCATTATTTGAAGGATGTCCTAAACAAAGAACACTAAACTAAAGTCTCACAATCATTTAGATATGCCTTTAAATTTGCTTTTTCATTATTGCCTCAGACAAAATATATATAAAAAATATCAGTTAAACCTTGGAAATCTGATGACAGTAAAGCAAAAGGGTGAATTTACTGATCCAAATTCCAATTTACACATTACTGCAATGGATTATTGCTTTCAATACAAGGATCCCCAAAGTTTAGGGTATAGTTGTGCATTAAACCAAGCCATTCAGTGTTGGCCAATATCCAATGGCAAATTCTATGCCTCCTCTGCTGATATGCAGCATTGCTCCGCCTCATTATTCTGTTTATACCTAAAAGAAATTTGTAGTGCAAATGAGTTGCAGTGCAACATTCCATTTAGCCCAGCAATTAAAAATGTTGTTTAGGCATAAAGAAAATATTGGCTGCCCATTGTTTGCAAATATCAATAAATCTGACAGTGTACTTAAACACTATTCAGAAAATGCAACTATTTGAATACTGTTCAAGGGTAAGTGATAAAATGCAGTATTGAATGTGCTGCTGTTATTTAAAATTATGCTTTTTGTTTTCTGTTATTTGTCAATGCATTTTCAGGTCCTCTTTAAAGGATTTATATTAAACTCTGCACTACCAAGTAGTGTGGGATCAAATGATCTGAAAGGGCTGCATCCACATTAGGCTCTCCACAGACTCTTGAATCAGTAAATAATTTATAGGATTCCCATGCAAAATCCTTTCTGTGATATTCAGGTTATGTATAACCTGAACACTAATTAAACTAATTCTATAAGTAGCTCATTGGGAAGAAGACTACAACCGTTTTAAAATCATTCTATTTTGTTCTTAATGACAACATATAAAGTAAAATGGTAATAGTATTGGGATGGCCAGGGTTGATTTTTTTTTTTAATGCATTTTAATATGTGTAATCTTAATGGATATAATGGCCTAAAGGTCACATATTTATTAAATTCAGAATATGCATATATGTATGTTTGGATACTATATAGCAGGGCTGTCAAACTCGCAGTCCGCGTTCTGGATGCTTAATGTGTTGGCCACACCCACGCCCGGTTTGGTGAAGGAGAAAAAAGTCACGATATATCATGGGATGCTGCCCTGACGATGCGAGTTTGACACCCCTGCTATATAGAATATTGTATACTACGTAATGTCCTGTCTTCTGATATGTGCTATTGCCAGAATGTAAAAACAAAAGAATCATTTATTGAAACCTTCACTATAAGTGCTGTATGTGTCACAGATGTATGATGTCCATATACCTAATATAAAAAGAATGTTGCACAGAAAGGTCTCTTCATCCAAGGCAGAGTTGCAGAAAGTGAGAGGGTGATCATAGGAAATAAGATTCACCAGAGGATTCCCAAGGATAGATCAGGTGAATGGATGCTGTTCAATGTTACCTCAACATTGATGAAACTCTAAATACTTCATTATTTTCCTTTCATTAAGGTGAGGCTATAATTTTGTATTACAGAAAGAGAGAAAGACCTATATTTGCTTATGTATAATGAATGAATGAATGAATGAATGAATGACTTACACCAATCACAAGGATGCTGCTGTCTCTCCTGAGTTTCCGGGCAGCTTTGAAAAGTTGCTTTTGGTCCCAGGACTGGGAGTGATATTTGTTGATCCCTGTTTTTGTTGCTTTTGCTCTTTATTAGATTGTTTTACTCTGGATGGTATGATTTAGAATTTTTAGCTGTTTTCATGCTTTTCTCTAGTTCTGTAGGTCAATCGAAGTCTACTGGAGTCGAGCGGCCAATAAATTTAAATAAATTTATAGAATATACCAGGAAGTTATAAAGATGGACTATTTGTTGCTAAGCATCGGAACCTAAGCTCATTTGGAGTTACACAATTAATTCTAATCTAATTTCTACTTCTTTCTTTCCCTCTTGCCTAGAAACTTAGATATGTACTTTTGAAGCAAAATGTATGAGTCCTCCCTGATTCAGTCTGAAAAATTTTGCATAAAATCTATATCTACCTCCAGTGAGACTCCCTCAAATAATTGACATTAATTCTTATATTTGCTGAAAGACTTTCCTTTTTTGTTGTGCTACTTGCATCCAATTATGGGAAAAGGGAAATGCTTTAAAATACTATATTCTGGCACGACATGCTTGAAAATCTTTGGGGGATATTAGTTTGTCTTTAATAACTAGTCCCAAATTGTGCCTGGTGGGGCTTTTCTCTGAAAAAAACAAAGCTTTTCAAACTGCCGTGGAAAGAAGTGGTATTATCATATGGTTACTATCTGTCAAGTAGAGACTAATTCTGTAACAAGAGAGAATGAAATAGAGACTATAGAAAGAAATACAACTAACTTGCAAAACTTGCAAAACAAAAGAAACACATTGCAAATATTTATAATTTCATTTACAGATCTTAATTTAAAAAAAACAGCCAGAAGCATGAATATTTAAAACAAAGAAAATGTTGACCTGCCAGAATTTTTTTTAAATAGTTCTTTCTTCTGCCATGTGTTACATTTTACATTTAGAGAGTTATCACTGAGGACTTTTCACCCACCCTCAATATCTCATTTTGGGCTGTATGAATATTTTTTTTATTTATTTAGTTTTCTTCCTCCTACAGAGGCTATTATTCTACAGACACTTGGAGGATTTTGTTTCATTTTCTATCTGAAAGAAGCTTGCTTTTGGGGGTATGAAAAGTGCAAATTAACATCTCGACATCACAGCAGAAATGGGGTGGAGGGGAGAAGAGAAAATGAAGGAAATCTCTGATGAATAGAATCGTCTTGAAGCTGAAAACAGGGGTAGTCATCACAGAACAGCAACACAGGAAAACACTTCACAAGGAACGTTCACACGCAGTCATGTTGTGACAAGAATGAATATAGGCCCCTTTAAGAAAACTTGTTTATGTGTGTGTGTTTCTAATTTGTGTTTTATTAATATTCTCTAGGGTAGGTCAGATGTAATCCAAATCCTCATTGTGTATGGTTTTAACAAATTCACTCGTATCCTCAGACCCACTTTTCTACCTGTGAAATAAAGAAGTTGTATTGATTTTCTCCTAAGGCTTGTTGAGGGGAAACATAATTTTATTTATTTATTGAAATATTTCTGAGTTATCTTTAAGCCGGAAAACCCTATCAAGGCAGCCCTTGTTTATTTATTAAATGTATATCCTGCCTTTCTCCATATCCAACATTCAAAATGGCTTATAATAATTAAACATACAAATGATAAAGGATACGGGTATGTATATACATATACCTCGTTTTCAAAAAAATTTAATGATATAAATAAAGCTAACTTTAAAATTAATATTAAGACAAATATCCTATTAAAATTAAAAATGCTCTTCTACCAATAGTAACTACAGTTTTCATGGGGGGGGGGGATAGCAGAAATGAAGATTAACAAATTGCAGGTTTCAAGAGTGAGTTTGCTACAGAAATAATGCTCTTTTGATCAATTTAGTAGCTTGTTGTGGCCCTTCAGCTGCCAGCAAAGCTAGCTGCAGAGTCAGACGAGGAGGAGGGAGAGGGAGAGTCTGGGCCAGCTTCGGAGCCTTTGGAAGGCTCTGATAAGGAAACAGCATTAGAGGCAGAGGCAGAGCTGGGGCCTTCCGTCCTCTCCCAGGTAGAGAGACAGCTGTCTTCGGGGCCCTAGCTGAGTGAAGGGGAGGAACAGATGGGGCCCATCCCAGCGTAGAGAGGCAAGGAGAGGAGAGCAAAAGAAAACAGTAAGCTGGCTCTCAGGGAGACACAGACGCAGATGATAGCCAGACCCTCCCTGGATGGGAAATAAATAGGAGAGGCTTGGGAGTGGCCGGTTGTCACAGATAACCGTTCATTTCTAGTATGCAAGAAATTCAGATTTCTTGGATAAATCCAGGTTTGTTGGGACTATTTTTTTTTTAATTCCTGTGAATAAAAGACTATGACTGCCCTGTTATAAAAAGGAGCTTGTTTTACATGTGAGTAAATGTCTTATCACTACTTGCGAAGGCTGGGTCAGAACGGAACTCTAAAAGATCAGGAACAAAGGACTTCTGTTGCAGAACTTTATGTTTTGATGGATTTAGACAGGTAAAAATGATCTTTTAAGTAACTTATCTTGTATTAAGCTCAGAAATTCACCATTAACCAGTGCTCCTGGTATAGTGTAAGGGACTATGTTCCAATTCCCTTGCCCTCTTCAATACAGGTAGTCCTTGACTTATGACCACAATTGAACCCAGAATTTATGTTACTAAGCAAGAAGTTTGTTAAGTGAGTTTTGCCCCATTTTACGACTTTTCTTACCACATTTGTTAAGTGACTCACTGCAGCTCTTAAATTAGTAACAGGTTTGTTAAATGAACCTGGCTTTCCCATTGACTTTGCTTGTCAGAAGGTTGCAAAAGGACCCTGGGACATGACCCTGGGACACAGCAAAAGTCATAAATATAAACTAATTGTCAAACTGTTTGTAAATCACGTGACCATGGGGATGCTGCAATGATCGTAAGTGTTAAAAACAGTGGTGAGATTCAATTTTTTTTACTACCGGTTCTTTGGGTGTGGCTTGGTGGGTGTGGCAGGAGAAGGATACTGTAAAATCTCTGGTCAGAGGTGGTGTTTGCCGGTTCTCCGAACTACTTAAAATTTCCGCTACTGGTTCTCCAGAACTGGTCAGAACCTGCTGAATACCACCTCTGGTTAAAAATGGTCATAAGTCACTTTTTTCAGTGCTGTTGTAACTTTGAACGGTCACTAAATGAACTGTTGTAAGTCAAGAAGTATTTAGAGAGTTGCATTCAGCATCATTGTCTTGAAAGACAGCTCCACAGAAGACATGTTTGAGCAGTCAAGCCTGGGCATCATCAGAACATGAATAAAGCACAAGTCAATATCTATTTTCTTCAGATATAGCTGTAACAATCATTAATGACAAAAAAACCCCACCCCTTTCTACTCACAACATCTTTCAGATACCAGAACATCCAAAATAATTCCCAAGCTCCTTATTGATCTTTTAGGAAGAGGCCATTCCTTCTCATTTTAAACCTCCATCTAGAGTTTTTGATTTCTTTATCCTCAATACTTACATCTTCTCTAGATCTTCCCTAGATTTTCAATTTGTTCATCCTATTCAATGTCAGAAACAGCCTCCAGATTTCAATGTCTTTTGGGAATGAATAGATACAAATTATAACTACAGAGAACTGTCATCAACCTACTGACTTCTTACTGACAAGAGCTCATAGGGCAACAATTATGAGTCAGTGGTGGGATTCAACCAGTTCACACCATTTCAGCCAAACCTGTTGTTAAATTGCTGGCTGGCCCTTCCCCTCCTCTTCCCGGCTCTTCCGGGAGTCCCCGTTTTGGCTCCCAGGTAAGTACAGGGAGGCCTACTAGGCCCAAAACAGGGCAGGAAAGGCAGGGAGGCCCCCCAGCCCATTTTTGCTCCTGGGGGGTGCAGGAGGCCAAGTGATGCCTGTCACACACCTCTGGCCATGCCCACAATGACCAAACCCACCCAGACGGTTGTTAAATTATTTGAATCCTACCACTGGTGAAGTCCACTAGCCCCACCTTCTGAGACTATTCATTCAGGAAGCACTAAACCTTTTTGGCTTAATTGAATCAAATGATCAGAATAATAATGGTGATGATGGTGATGGCTGTTGAAAAAACTAATGTAATTGCACTCCATCTAAATCTCTTCCCAGTTCGAAATCACCCACCAGACCAACCAAAATATATTCTATCCTCTAATCAGGTCCAAAATATGTCAGAACGTATCAACTTCAATAGTGTCAGTCAACTGACAGATACATCATATTATTCAGAGCCACATGATTTGATTTCATCAGCTGAGGATTTAAAAATCTAAGGAGGGTATTAATCACTTCAAATGCCAATCTTAAGTATGAAGAATTTTCATTTCTCTGAAAAGCTTGCCAACACCCCCAGATTACAAACATTGAAAGCTATTCATAACTGTAGAAGAAAACAATGCATCTTATTTTGTTTCTGATATAAGTACGGCATTCAGTTCAGCATTGATACCCACTGAAAATGTGTAAAAAATTGATCACAACTGTCCACAGTTATATTCCATATTCTACACCTTGGAGGCCTTTAAGCCTCTTACAAAACACTGCACCAGACAAATACAATATGGACTTGTTGAGAATATCAAATTTAACAGGCAGCCATTAGTTTTTAAGTCTAATGAATACAGGCATAGTTTTGGGGAAATAAAGCAAATTTGAGGATTTTAAGGGTATGTAACTTATTTTTAAAAGTAGTTTTCAATTCTATACATAAAAATTATCACTAAATACAGGTCTAGATGCAAACAATATTGAAATTATTTGAAATAACAACCCTGTCTTTTTTTTTACTGCTGCTGTTCCTTGATCAAAAGTACTAATTAGATCAAAGTAACCAATCCTTTCCAAGCAAATGAAACTTTCATTCTCTCTCTTTAAAATAATCCAAATTACTATTTAAAGATGATTTGTACAATCTATCAAAAAATAATATATTATTCAGGCAATAACCTTATAAGACTGAAGGTGAAAGAAGATGAAAAGCTATGAGGACTATTGCTAAAATTCAACTACATTATATTATATTACATTACAGAGTCTTATGGCAGATGAAAAGTCTAGATGGCTACAGGTGTGCAGATTTTGCATTTCAGAAAATATAAAGCTTCCAAGATCCCTTATGGCTCAATATTAAGAAATCATCCCAGTAATGTTGTCGCCCTGTACTGTTTGACCCAATGTATGCCTTGGTGTTCCAGAATTCTGCTATAATTATAGAAAATGCTACAATTTTCTTATGCTATAAAGCATGTAGAATCACATCCAATACCTGTACAATCAGCATAGGGGTGTATGCTTTCTCCGCTTCTCTTCTCCCTATATACTAATGACTACATCTCAAACGATCCATCTGTTAAAATACTGAAGTTTGTTGATGACACAACAGTGATTGGTCTCATTCGAGACAATAATGAATCTGCATACAGACAGGAGGTTATACAACTTGTCTTGTAGTGTAACCGGAACAATCTGGAACTGAACATACTCAAAACTGTAGAAATGATGGTAGACTTTAGAAGAAACCCTCCCATACTACCACCTCTTACAATACTAGACAACACAGTATCAACAGTAGAGACTTTCAAATTTCTAGGTTCTACTATATCACATGACCTAAAATGGACACCTAACATCAAAAACATCATCAAAAAAGCACAACAAAGAATGTTCTTTCTGTGCCAACTCAGAAAGCTCATACTGCCCAGGGAGCTGCTGATACAGTTCTACAGAGGAATTATTGAGTCTATCATCTGCACCTCTATAACTGTCTGGTTTGGTTCTGCAACCCAACAGGACAGACACAGACTTCAGAGAGTAATTAGGACTGCAGAAAAAACAATTGCTATCAACCTGCCTTCAACCGAGGCCCTCTATACTGCATGAGACAAAAAGAGGACTGTGAAAATATTTACAGACTCCTCACATCCCGGACATAAACTGTTTCAACTCCTTCCCTCAAAATGACGTTATAGAGCATTGCACACCAGAACAACTAGACACAAGGACAGTTTTTCCCCCGAACGCCATCACTCTGCTAAACAAATAATTCCCTCAACCCCATTCAACTATTACAAAGACTGCACTACTATTACTGTTAATCTTGTCATCACTCCTTATCACCCATCCCCTCCCACTTGTGACTGTATGACTGTAACTTTGTTGCTTGTATACTTATGATTTATATTGACTGTTTCCTAGTATGATTTGATTGCTTATTGTACCCTATGATTATTATTAAGTGTCGTACCTTATGATTCTTGACTTTTGATGAACATATCTTTTCTTTTATGTATACTGAGAGTATTTACACCAAGACAAATTCCTTGTGTATCCAATCACACTTGGCCAATAAAGTATTCTATTCTATTCTATTCTATTCTATTCTATTCTATTCTATTCTATTCTATTCTATTCTTGTTAAGACAATAACAGATATTCTTCTTACATTGGCTGTTATTGAGAACGGTTTCAACATTTATCTAAAACAAATGGATGAAAAAATGTGAAGAGTCAAAGGTTAAAAAAAATAAAACTGGTCCTGAGGAAAGATTCCTGTGAAGCCAGTAGGTGGCAATTGCATCTTTTCCTCCTTCATTTCTTCTCAGAATGATCCCAGTCTCTTTCCTAAACTACTTAGATTCAACTCAATCAGCCACATAAATATTATTTTAAAAATAAGCAAGGTGTGTCAATATTTGAATAGTATTAAAATATTCTTTGTCCAGAACTTGACAAGAGATATGGACCTTGGAAGCTATATACCCCAAGATGCTTCTGACTTTGTTAATTTTCAGTGTCCTCAATATCCTTATCAATGATGCAGAATGCCTTGGTAACTAGTAGATTACTATAGCAGGTGTCAGGGAATGTGGAAGCCATTCAGCAAGGCCTTGGGGCTGCTGTTCAGATTGTCAATATTGGCAAGCATAAAGGGAGTGGTGATATCTTTTGGAACAAACATCTGAATTCATATGGGATACAAAGTAAAATAGTTTGCCAAGCCCTATCAGACTCACAGCAATGGGTGCTTCCCTCATTATCTGTGTTTTTGTTGTATGTTCATTACCATAAGCTCTGTCAGATCAATCTGTTCCTATTTGGGTTTTTTTGGGGTGTGTGGGTGGGGGTGTTGGTGATTCTTTCTTCTTTCTTTATAATTCCAAATAATCAGAGATCACAGAATTACAATAGAGAACTGTTGTCATGATGCAGTATCAGATTTGAACTGGGGTTGGGCAAATAATGATTTTAAAAAATAAGATGAACCCTATTTCATTTTTATTACATTATATGATATGCTTAACCAAATTCTTCCCCCATAACAAATCTATTCTTTTTTTAAAAAGACAAAAGGTAGCCGTTGACTTAAGAACACAATTAAGCCCAACACTTCATTTGTTAAGTGAATTTTACCCCAATTTACAACCTTTTTTGCTGCAGATGTCATGAATCATTGCGGTTAGGCCCAGGGGTGGGATTTAACTGGTGTTGCTACCAGTTTGGTTATTAAGTTTTGCGCACACGCATGTAAACAAACCTTAGGTTATGCCACCTGGACAGCTGAAAAGTGCTGCGTGTGGGTGCACAGCGTTTGAAAAGTCTCTTTTTTCCTGCTTTTTCAACCTCAGCTGTGCCACGCAAAACAGCTGAGGTTGAAAAAGCAGGAAATAAAGGTCAGGTAAGAGCCCAGGTAGGTGGCTGGGCCAAACAGCAGCAGACACAGAACCCGTTCGGTGTCTGCTGCTCTTCAGAGCTACCAGTTTTATAGAGCTGGGCAGAACTGGTAGCATCCCACCCCTGGTTGGGTCCAGCACTTTTCAATAACTTCATCAATGATTTGGATGAGGGGATAGATGGGGAACTCATCAAATTTGCAGATATCACCAAGCAGGCAAGAATAGCCAACAATCCAGAAGATAGACTCAAGTTATAGAATAATCTTGACAGACTTCAATACTGGGCACTATCTAACAAAAGAAAATTCAATGATGAAAAGGTAAGGTTCTACAATTAGACAAGAAAAATCAAATGGACGGATATAGAATAGATGGTACCTGGCTCAATACTAGTAATTGTGAGAGCAATCTTAGAGTTGTAGTGAACCATCACTTAAATATGAGCCAGCAGTGTGCTGCAGCTGCCATAAAAACCAATGCAGTCCTAGGCTGCATCAACCGTGGGATAAAATCAAGATCATGTGAAGTGCTAATACCAATTTATAATGCCTTGATAAGGCCACACTTGGAATACTGCATCAAGTTTTGGTCGCCATAATGTAAAAAAGATGTTGAGAGTCTAGAAAGAATGCAGAGAAGAGCAACAAAGATGATTAGGAAACTGGGAGCTAAATTGTTTAAAGAACAGTTGCGGGAATTGGCTATGTCTAGTTTAATGAAAAAGACTAGGGGTGACATGTTAGCAGTGTTCCAATATCTAAGGGGCTGCTATAAAGAAGCGGGAGTCAAGCTATTCTCCAAAGCTTGAGGGCAGGATAAGAAGAAATGGATGGAAAGTAAACAAGGAGAGAAGCAATCTAGAACTAAGGAAAGATTTCCTGACGGTTAGAACAATTAATCAGTGGAATGGAGATTTTACAGTATCCTTCCTCTGCCACGCCCACCAAGCCATGCCCACAGAACCGGTAATAAAAAATTATTAATCCCACCACTGATATTGACCCCAACATTCTGGCTTGTCATTTTACTGACCTTGAGCTGGTCAACATCAAACTCTAGATTGTGGACAGAGTTAGTTGGCAATACTGCATTCTAACTACTGCACCATCACAGCTCCTAACTTCGAATGGTCACAAAATGTAAGTTGAGGACTACCATTTCTATTGTCTTCCATTATACATTGTATGTTGAACAATGTACCATAGAAAACAATAGAAATGCACAATAAAATTTTCCTTTCAACAATCAAATTTTGCTGATTGACAACATATGGAAGCCTAAAAAGAAGAAAGAGAAAATAGGCAAAAGTTATTTGCAAATTTGTTGCATGTATTTTATGCACATATATCTTTTTCACATATTCTAAATATTTACAAAATGGGTAAAAAAATAACATTTTTACATTACTTTAAGCTTATTGGTCAAATCTGATAATACATGGCATTAATAATTTAATACAGAATTTGGTTAAGTAAATATTATTTTGTCTTTGTTCTCAATATATATAACCGAGATTTCAATCCAGCACCCATATATCTGGAAGTAAGCAGTGCTGAATTCAGTGAAATTTATTCAGTGTAGAGAACAATGACTCATGCTGTAAGATACTTAGATAGGATTCAGGGGAGAGAACTTTAGTCACTCAGTGTAGAAAAGGGCCAGCTCTCAACCAATTTTTCCTCTTTCTCGCTGTCTTTTAAATTACAATTTTATAGATATTATTGTAATTTCACAGTTCTAGGAAAAAAGGGATGTCAGAAACCAGAATGCTTTGCTTTATTTGTACCCAGGCTGACGTCAATCAATAGCAGAGTTATTCCCATTTCCCAGTGCCCTGTCAATGCACTTCAACCCGAGCTTGTTGAGAGTCTTTCTTAATTGACTCCACTGAAGCAAATCCAATTTCCTTGTACACATATGCTAAGACAGCTAAATTTAAACCTATTTCTGTTCCATTCTGTGGGGTCTACTCTGACACACATGACAGAATGAGATCACCTGAGTGTGCTTTATGTCTCATCTTAAAGAACCTTTAATTGGAATGATTTCCTGCCATTGTTTCTGAATGATATTAAAGTGATATCCTAGAGGTGAAAACAAATATGTTATTAGACCCACATCATCCACAACCTTGAAAAATGCCACTTTTACTTTTACTGCCAGGTTTGATTTATGCTCAGGATGTAAGTGTCAATAACTTGTTTTTGATGGGCAAAATACTGCCAGAAAAAAAAATGGATCTAGTTGAATGTTAGGCTATAAAGTAGGTAAGAAACATAATTCAGATGGGCTTCACAACACTTGTCCCTCATATGATACACATCCTTTCCATTTCCAATTTCATTGGAACAAGGCGAAAAAATGGTTTCCAATCTATCCCGGCTCATAAAAATAGACCTGTGTTTAATTCTTCAAGACCTGAAATTATCTTTTAGATATTGTCATCCAGTCACCCAAGGCAAACATCTGTGGACAAAGTAATAAAGAAATCTTGTAGGTATAGCAATTTCTAAAGCATTGCTATACTTTCTGTTTTAATGGCAACATTCAAGGTATTAAGGAGAGGCTAAACATACTGATAATAACAAGCGACTGGTATGAAAGTATGTGCATTTGTGCAGTTTACTTCCTATATTGCTGCAATACATTATAACTATGGCCAATTTTGGAAAACGAATAGATGATTATTTTCTCTGTGAAGGAATAAAGTTCTAGGAAAGCTAATATTGTTGCATTTTGGGGGTCGTAATAACAACATAAAAAAAATCAAAAGGATCACTCTCATACCATAGGATTATTTGCACATAGCAAAAACATATACAACAAGGTATATTAATAAAGTTTTCTTACCCTTTTTTTTAGTAATTTACAATAAGCTCCAGTTCACCATGGTGGCAGCTTCGATCCACATTTAGCTCAAAAGACATTTTTATAGGATAAGTCCTACATATTCATATACTAACTTCTAATTATTGAGTAGAGAGATTTATGAGAACAGTCCAACAATTGTTGGATTCCCTATATGTTTTTGTGATGTAGGGCAGAATAATATAAACCTATCATATCTATACTACATCTATGAGGTCTCAAAATACTGTATACTGCTTACCGCTTTGGAAATTTTCATTTCCTTCCCTTCCCTTCCGTTCCCTTCCGTTCCCTTCTTCCCTCCTTTCCTCCTTCAAAATCAGCAAAAGAGAAAATTATTGTAAAGAGGACAGAACCAAACCATGCATGGATCATTCAATACTTCATATGCCATACATGCTGCACAATCCCCATCCATCCACAGATCTTTCACACAGGCATACAAAGATAAACTCTAAAATGTTGCACTTTGTCCCTAGAAATGGACAGCAGTCCTTTCTCTGTATGAAAATGGCTCTGTCGTATCAGTATACAGGAAGGAAAATTCTACCATTCACATAATTGTGCATGGGAGTGTCAAAGTTTGGCCCACCAGTACCTCTCCTGAGAGACAAGGTTATCATGAAATAGATGATAAACCAAAATGGATTCTTCGCTCAACACACATTCATTCATTCGTTCGTTCGTTCATTCATTCATTCATTCATTTTAAGTTGTTTCATTGAAACCCCACATTTTGAATGTTTAAAATGTAAACCCACACCTCTGATGATCTTAGAAAAAGATGCACATAGACAAAAGATCAGAAAGGACAGATGGAATGACTCCTTACCAAAAATCTGTGCTGAACGACTGCTCCCCATCTTCACCCAGATTTTTAATAAATCACTGGAGATGTGTTATGTTCCATCTTACTTCAAACACTCTACCATCTTCCTGGTTCCTAAGAAACCCTCCATTATATAAAACCAGTATAAAACCTTACTTTTCTTTTCTTTTTTTCTTTCCTAAGTGTAAAACCTTACACTTTTTCTTTCCTAAATGTAAAACTTTCCTTTCTTTCCTAAGTGTAAAACCTTATTTTTCTCTACATAGGAGGAGCCCTTCTATTCTACCACCTCTTACTATATGCAACAGCACAATATCAGCAATAGAGTCTTTCAGGTTTTGGGGTTCTATATCTCCCAAGATGCAAAATGGACATCTAACATTAGAACCATCATTAAGAAGGCACAGCAAAGAATGTTCTTCCTGCGTCAACTCAGGAAGTTCAGACTGCTCCAAGAACTCTTGATATAGTTTTACGGAGGAATTATTAAGTCTGTCATTTGTACTTCTATAACTGTCTGGTTTGGTACGGCAACCAAACAAGACAGGTACAGACTCCAATGAATAGATAGGACTGCAGAAAGAACCATTACAACTACAACTTCCATAGACAATATTGGGCTGCTCAAGAGTTGGCTTTTTTGAGGTCCCATCAATTAAGTAAGTCTTCTCTGTAGCTGCATTTGCCATTTGGAACAGCTTCCCTTCAGAAATTTGTACACCGCCCCACCTTAGCACCCCTTAAAAATTCTAACCTTGGGTTAGGATGAGGATATGTGAAAAAATCGGGTATTGTTCCGTCAGATAGACAGTTGTTTCAATATAATGTTGTTGTTTTAACTTGTGGAGTTGGGTGGACTAGAAAAGAGAGAGAGAAAGGGGTGTGTGTGTGTGTGTGTGTGTGTGTGTGAGAGAGAGAGAGAGAGAGAGAGAGAGAGAGATAAAATTTAAATGGATTTCTTATAAGACTTTCTTATGAGAAACAGTGTATGCCATATACAGATTTCAGTCAGTACATGAGATTTTGAAATGGACCAATGTGAAGTGATTTGGAGATCTGTCAAATAGAACATTATGATTCCTCCAGCTCCAAGTGTTAGGCTGACATTTGAGAAGGATCATAATTGAAGCAACTGATGACTTACAACTGCTGGGAAAACTTGAAGCATGGGTCAGTTTGTGGAGAAAGAGGGGACTTGTTAGATATTGATGGTACATGATGAGAAGACTGCCCATTTTCACTGCCAAACCAGGAAGAAAATTATCTTTTTTTTCCTTTCAGTCACCTGAACGTGATCTGTAAAGGAGAGATACAAGAGATTTTAATGCATGATCATACATATACATGCAGTGTCCAAATACAAGAAGACTTTTATTGCTCAGCATTGGGGAGAGTCTGAGTTGTGGCTCTCTGAGCCATACCAATGAGAGGCACCAAACGGTCTCCACTTCACCTTCCTTCTTGTCCAATACTGGAAATATTTAATGACAATGGGGAGATTGATGGTTCTATTTAGAGCTGATTTTTGACCCTATCATGTTCCCAATAGCATTGGTGAGAGAAAATGATAAATGTGAAGTAATTACAAAACTCTGGCTTCTCTACTTCAAAATGCATATTACCTTTCTTCTGGGTTAATCTCACTGGGAATATAGCAAGGTGGTTTAAGGGGAAGAGATTGGCATTCTTTCTGCCCTGTTCTGTATAAAAAATTGAGTGTGATAAGGGTTTTGGATTAATTAACATGTCTAGTTTGCATATATTAGTGTGGTTTCTTTGGGGCTTTGTGAAAGTGCAAAGTACCCTTTTTGCAAGATGCCATTTTGAGCTTTCAGGAGGAAGAAGTAAAAAAACTGCTGACAGGAAATCATGAAGAAATTCAGGATTATAGCATCCCTGCTTTTCTACCTAGCCAGCAAATAAAAAGTAGCAGCAAGGGCTGCAAGATTCCACCCCGCAGCCCGCCCAACTCTGTGTTTTCATATGAAAAAGTGAGTTATGGTTTGTCACATTTTTCAGCTACCAGAAATGAGCCATTCTTTTAGGCAGTTCAGCAGAGGAAAAAGCTCTAGAAGAAAAATGTATTATGAGAGGTGCCTGACTCCAAGAAAGTGATTTCACTAGATCTGGCTTCACTAATGAACATGGGGGAGAATGTAATAACAGTAACTCTGAAGCTGATCCTTCCACCGAAGCACAACTTTCTCTGTTACTCTTCCAGTTTTCTTTTCTTTTTTTCATGTAAGAAATTTGGTTAGTCTTCCAATTAGTGTGACTCAATCTGGAAACAGCTGGAAGAGACAAATAATCCCTGGTAAATCCAAGAGACTCTTATTTCATTGTAGCAATCCTTTATTACACCCCAAACTATATATAACCGTAAGCAAAAACAGTAGTTCGCGTAAATATATATTTTGAAAAATGGGTTTGAAACATAACTGTGTGTCCATATATTACATATTGTGCTACAATCAATGCACATGAACATAACAAAAGAAAACATACAAAACAACCCAATCATACTAGATAAGGTTAACACTCATTTGAAAAATAGAACCCAAAGCAAAGAGCTTTTCAAATGATATCAGAAAGGATTACAGTCAGCATCTCAACTGCTAGGTTGGCAGGAGACTCACCCCACCACATGGCACTCGGGTCTCAAACCTGGGTTGCTGGCTTTCCAGCCAACAAACTCAGTGTCTTAACTGCTGAGCCACTGTGCCGTCCCTCCAAAGGTACATAAAAGAAAAGACACAACATGTTTTACTTTGGAGGGAAGGAGAAGTACAGGATGAGTACAAAAAGCATGGCATTCTATCATGGAGGCTCGGCTGTAATTCTTTAGGTACCCTGATCCTTCCAGTGAAGCACAAGCAGTAGATACCACTGTCAGGCATAGGAGCAGTGTGGTAGTTGGGGAAATTTGGCATTCATCCTTCCCACTAGCAAAAAAATGATCTTGTTTGGAATTTATTTAAATTAAGCTTCATTCAAATCAGAGCACCAACATTCAATTATCCCATCATCTGTAGTGTACAGAATATACTGATCAATGAGTTAGCTGACTGCAGAGCCAGAACTCAGAGATACTGGAAACCAAACAAATCACAAACAAAAATTTAATTTGTATCTACTGCAACCCAATCCAACCACAATCAAAATTAACTACTGTTAAAAAAAAACTGGCAACCAACCCTGACAGCAATAACATTAATATACATCATGATATATTTACATTTGTTTTTTTGACTTACACCTATAAATATGGTACATGCAGAATCTGCCATATATAATGAATAACTTAGGATCTAAGATAAAGAATTGCAATACAATTGGTGAGAAGATAGATGGTCACCCTGAATCACATTTACTTCAGTAAATCAAGATATTAGCAAGATAATAAAGAATCGTCTCACCTTTTGGATGGGTTAGATGTTGAAATGTTGGGTAATTATAATTACCAAAAATAATTTTTAAAAAATAACAAAAGACATACCTATGATGTGGAAACCATAATAATCACACATGATATCAGTTTTATCCATTATTTTAGTTGCTACACATTTCTTTAGACCCTGAAGATGAGCAAACAAGGGAATCCTCAATAAAAGATAACAATATGACCAGTGAGTCCTGCTTTAATATCGCAAACATTTCATAAAGTGTCCCTTAGATCACTGACACCAACAGAAGATATTTAACTTGTTTTGGAATGTCTTACTTGCTTCTAAATTTAAAAATACAGTTTTGGGGTATAGTCTGTACTTTCTCTGGGGGTGTAATTGTCATGTACATATTAATCCATGCAAATAAAATCAGGTTCTGTAGTGATTAGTTCTCCAATGATTAGACTGTCTAATTAGACCCAAGCAATTAACTCAGAAAAATTTTATTCTATTTTTCTGCCTCCAAAAGGCCTTCTATTTTCTCTTTAAAACACAACTTATGTTTCAATTATTGCTTTAATTTTTTTTTAACATAAAACCTAAGTAAAAGTTACCATCACTATCTTGCCCATTAATTGTTTCCTTCTTGTCACATGCTATTTTAGATGGCAGCCACTTGAAATTTTATAAGTACATAAGGATAGTTACATTGTTAATAAAATTGAAGCATCCCTCATCATTTTGACACTTTAAATCCCTTGTTACTGATTGATATGACTAAGGAATGAGCAGTAACTGGCCTTTGCCTTTTAAAAAAAATTAATAAATGAAGGAAACTCTTTCAGTGTTGAAATTGTTGCCCTCACAGAACGTGCCCTAATTTAGATAGGCACCATAGTGATAATGGACAGGGCAAGATATGGCAGGAGACAAAGTGGACTACACTCAGGAAACAATCTCTGTGCCTTGTGCCTTCTCTCTTGGGTTCTGCACCACTGCCTCATCACTAGACCTTTAGCGGACCAAACCTTTGATTGTGGCTACTGTTGACAGGTCAACCTTCTAGTAAAGCTTCCCTCACTCAGGATCTAATTACAGATAACAGGGCTGACCTGGCTTGCATTATGAAAGTCTGGATGAGCATGGGGGACGTGTTTCTTCTTGGAAGTATGTGTGCTACAGTTTAGATGCGGCATAAAATGAGATTCCCAAAGCAGGGGCAGAGGGGTTTCCAATCTTCCAACTTTTTTTGAAGTGCTGTCCCACAGGTGTGAGACCCTATTTGCATACTTGGACTTTAGGCATTGATTGGGGATGCTGCTCTGAAGTCAGTCTCCTTTTGGGGAAAGTTATTGAGAGAGTGGTTGGTATTCAGCTTCAGAGGATCCTGGATGAAGTGGGTTATCTGAACCCTTTTCAGAGTCTGGGTTTTGATTGGGGTACAGTATTGAACTGACAAGGAATGTGGTGGCTCAGTGGCTAAGATGCTGAGCTTGTCAATCAGAAAGGTCAGCAGTTCAGAGACTTCCGGTTTGGGCTTCTTCGGTGTCAGACCGAAATTGCAATTGTGTGTGGTTTTGATCCATGCTCACCACTGGAGCACCCCGAGCCACCCAGATTCAGCCACCCCGTAGAGGTGATGAAGAAGGGGGAGCCATCAGCGGGGTTGAGGAAAGTTGCATATCTCCTCCTTGGCTGGCCATCACTCCCTTTCCCAAAGGCGGTTGCAGCAGTGGTCAGAAATGGCCACCTCAAAGAAGAACCCGACCAGGCAAGATTGTGCAGGAGGAAGTTTAAAGGAAAAAGTTTGACTGACCGGGTTGAATGGAGAACATCTATTTAAGGTACATGGAACCTGAATTTTAAAGTCTAATACTATTCCTAAAAATGATTTTAAGCGGTGAAAGAGAAAGGGAAAGAAAATGGAATTGGCTTTTTTTCCTCTCACATTGACAATTTTAATTGACTTGGAATATTAAGATGAAGAGATTCGAATCAGAAATAGATACTAATCCACTTTGACATTAATAGGCTATTTCTAGCTGAAAATAAAGTGTCAAAGGGATAAAGATTCTTGGATAATTAAAAAATTTTCTTTAATAAAAGAAAGAAAGCAGCAGAGGGAAAAAAGGAAAAAAGAGGGCGGAATCTGGAAAATGGAGGAGACCACCTGGAACTTAAAAAAAAATCAATAGTGGAATTTTAACAAGGCTTGCAAAAGATACATTGTAGCTGAAATTTTGTTACAAGATAACAAAGCCCCTGGAAAGACAAAGTGAGAAAAGAATCAAGAAACAGTTTTGGATTATTGGATCATTCCTGGAACTTTGGATGGTGGATCCTAATTAGACAAAATAAAATCAATTGGGGGTTGTTTAAAAAATTTTTAAATGGCAACTTCCGGTTGCAAGGCTTCGGCGGTGGCAGGAATCCACAATCGTGCGTGGTTCCTGCCGCACTCGCTGCTGAAGTGCCCCCGATCCAGCTGGATTTGGAGGCTATCGTTACCCCGTAGAGGTAACAGAAGATAGAGGAGATCCAGGCAGGGGTCTGGGGATATCGCAACCCCCTTCCTCAGCCAGCTAGACTCCTTTTTCCCAAGGCGGTGGAGCAGTGGTCAGCAATGGCCGCCACAAAGAAACCTTCAGCCGAACAAGATTGTGCAGGAGGAAGTTTGAGAAAGTGAAAGTTTTTTGGCTGAACCGGGACATTAAGATACATCCAAATACCCTGGAAATTTAACTTTTTGAATGATACATTGTTTCCTAAGAAGATTGTCAAAGCGGTGAATGAAAGTGATAAAAGGGAAAGTTGACTCTCCTTCCCTACGGAGATAGCAAATGGACATTGGAAAAACCTGCTTTGGCACAGAAGGTAAAAATTAAAAGCTTTTTGCTAAAAGTGGGAAGGGAGAGGTAAAAAAAACTTATATTAAGATTTTTCTGGAGGAGGCGACTTGGAGTTTATAAGATCAGAGATTAACTGCAATAAGACTTCAAAAAATATTTTTGGAACTTTGTAATTGATACTGCCCCAGGAGGAGAAAGTATAAAAGGAAGAAGGAGCTAAATGAAACATTTTGTGTTTGTTTGGATTGCTTGATGACTTTGGGATTTTTGGAAACTATTTTAAGATCAAAAACATTTGGGTTGGTTTTTTTAAAAAAGGAAAAATCTTACAATGGCACTATCTGTGGAAGAATTGAAAATGGAATTTAAAAAATTAAAAGAAGAGGAACAAGAAGGCAAGGGCTCTTCTGGATCTGTTTTTCACTTCTTAGAAATGGTGATTTCTACCTATCAGGTAATACAACAACAAGAAAATTGGGATGAAGAAGAAGAGGCCATTTTTAATGGACAAATAATTTTAGCCAAGGAAGAAGAGAGGAAGAAAAATGGAGAATTTAAGATTTAAAAAAACAATCAAGAAAGAGAAAAAATAAGGTGAAAAATGGATACAATGTCAGAAAGCAACAGAAAAGAGGAATACAACAGAGAGGGGAAGCTAAGAAGGCGGAGATCAAGAGATGGGGGGAGGGGTAAAAAGGCCAGATTGGACAAGAAAGAAAGGGAAAAGGGGAAAAGAAGTCACAAAGGCTTGAAACAAGATGTAAAAAAACAGATTTTTTTCAGAGACAAAGGGTAAAATACAATTTTAAAAAAAGATTCTGCAAAAGTACATAAGATTGTATTGTAGTTTTTGTATTTGAAATAGAAATTGGAATATTATATGATCTAATAAAATATTAAAATGCTTAAGATTTAATGATAGAGTTCAATATTTAACAAAATGTTAAAGGGAAGGTGTAAAATGTTTAAGATTTAATGATAGAGTTTAATTTGCTATTGTTTTAACATTATTATAAACCTATTATCTTTTTATTTTCTTATTTTAAAATGTAGTATGTAGAATGCACTAAGCAGAATTAGAATGGGAATTATATATTCAATTATATTATAAATTTATTATTTCTTATTTTAAAATGCAGTATGTAGAATGTACTAAGCAGAATCAGAATGGAAATTATGTATTATTTTAAGTGTTAAATTTAGGGGAAAGATAGATAGGCGTCATACTTCAATTAGTGATTACAGGAGAAATTTTGTGTTAAAGAGAAGAGATAAATAGATAATTGGAAAAGAACGGACAAAAGATACAAGTATAATGATTTAAATCAAGATGAAATAAATAAAATAGAATTAAGAGAGTGAAAAGAGGGGAGAAGTTATATAGAAAATATAGAATGGTAAATAAGATATGTAATGGTATACAAGGTGAGCATGAATTTGATTTACGTCTGTACAAAAAGATGTAACCCAGGGTTAAGCCACTTTCCAAAAAGAAGTTTTATGCTTCTATGTTTTGTGTTTTGTTTGTTCATGATTGACTGAGAATTAATAGAACCTTGGAGGAATGTTAGAAGAGAATAATGAAATTGACAAATAAGACAGATGAAAATATAAGTATAATGAATAAAAACATATAGAATAGACAAATATAGAAAAGAAATATAATTGAATAAAAGCAAAGGGAGAAACAATGAGAAATTGGAAAAAGATATGTACGTGTTTATATGGAAATGTGATAATTTAGAACTATGCTGTATAAAACAAAGTTTTATTTGCCTTGTTAAAATTCAATAAGTAGCTTTCAGAAAAAAGGTTTTATGCTCTTATGTTTTATGTTTTTTTGTCTTTAAAAATTAATACAATTTGTTTAAATTAAAAAAAATTAAATGGCATCACTCCTTGAAGAGTTAAAAATGAGACTTAAAAACAAAAAGAAGCACAAGAGGGAAGAGGATTTTTTGGCTTCGTATTTCAATTTTTAGAAATGGAGATCTTGAACTATGAAAAACAACAAGAAACTCTGGCAGAACAAGAAGGACGGGACAATGAAGAAGCCATCTTTAATGATCAAGCAATTTTAAGTGGGGTAAAAAAGGGAAAGTGGGGGAAAGGGAGTTAAAAACTTAAGCATTGAAGCAACAACCAAAAAAAAAAAGAGTAATTTGAAAAGTAATCATAATATCAGGAAGAAGCAGAAGGGCAGTGTGGTGGTCTCTCATGGAAAAGATGAGACACAAGCGAGTGTTCTCGGGATGAGAGCCCAGAGCAAAATCCAGCGCTCCCTTTTATTGAGATTTTTGTACATGGTAAACATAGCAAGCATAATCGCATGATGGGTTACAATAGTTCAGATACAGTATAGACTTGTGTATTGCTGTCTGAGACTTGTGTATTGTTGTCTGAGCTGTTTCCTAGTTCCTTGTGTTTATTCTTATCGTTCTCATTGTGAAATTTCCTTACACTATCTCAGTG
Source organism: Pseudonaja textilis (assembly GCF_900518735.1). The sequence goes on from NW_020769364.1 coordinate 1,373,906, forward strand.
ACCTTTAAACAAGCATGTATGTACAAAGTATTAGATTGATCATTAACCAAACCCAAGCCAAAGTTTTATTCCCACAGGAGGATCACAGAAGGGACAATCAGATAGAAAAGGGAATAAAAAGGGGAGGGAGAAGAAGAGAGGGAAGAGGAAAAGGAAAAGAAACTACAAAGGACAGAAACAAGATATAGAAGTACAGGAAAAGCATACAAGTATTAAAGGTATAAACCTATTTAAAAGACACAGAGACAATGGTTAAAATTTAACTTAAGAACAGGATTCTGCAAGGGTGCATGGGATAGCATTATTATGTTAGAAATAGAAAAGGTTTAGAAAATAGGTTAGATGATTAAAGTGATAGAAAAAATGTAGTAGAAAAAATGTGTAGTGGAATATTTGTTTGTAAAGAGAATAAGGCTCTCAATGATTAAAAAGAAAGTTTAAAAAAAACTGAAAAGAAACATGGAGGATTTTTATCAGTTGACAAGATGAACTTGAATAAGAATAATAACTGTATTGACTACTTTTAATAACTATTGTTTGGTTTTTTTATTTAAAGACAGTAATAAGTAAAATATGAAATATGATTAAAATGAAAGACAATTAGGTAATGTTTGTTAAAAGAAATAGAAATGTAAAAGATCGTTATTAATATTAATGGCAGAGCTGTACTTGAATAGAATAATTATTCCATTTATTATTGTTATACATATATACATAGATAGATAGATAGATAGATAGATAGATAGATAGATAGATAGATAGATAGATA
>NW_020769364.1:1374684-1395218 GCF_900518735.1 Pseudonaja textilis
ATAGATAGATAGATAGATAGATAGATAGATAGATAGATAGATAGATACTTTTTTCTTTTAAGAATTTAGTGTGTATTTTTAAGGGAATGTACCAAGCAGAATTCGATTGAAAATAGGAGTATGTTATAAAATAGAGGTTAGAAAATGAATATTATAACTGCAAAAGTGTAACTTAAATTTTTAAACAAGATTTGAAAAAAGATACAAAGTATAAAAACACTGATTAGAAAGATTTTAAAAATTAGAAAAAGATATGTAATTGAATTAAGAAAGGAATGAGATAATTTAAAATAAGGCTATAGGAAGTAAAGAAAGGGAAAAGCTATTGAAAAAATTGTGAAAATAGTTATAAGATATGGATTAGAAAGTATAAGATAAATATGTATTGAGTTTATGTCTGTATGGAGAAGTGATAACCCAGACCCACACTGTTCTCAAAAAAAGATATTTTATTTGTATTTGTATGTTTTGTGAAAACTTAAATAAAACTTTTATTAAAAAGGAAAAGAAAGGTCAGCAGTTCAGAGGTTCAAATACCTAGCGCCACATAATAGAATGAGCTCCTGTTACTTGTCCCAGCTTCTGCAAACCTAGCAGTTCGAAAGCATGTACAAATGCAAGTAGGAAAAATAGGGACAACCTTTGGTAGGAAGGTAACACTGTTCCGTGCGCCTTCAGTGTCATGCCAGCCACATGAATACGGAGACATCTTTGGACAGCGCTGGCTCTTCAGCTTAGAAACAGAGATAAGCATCGCCTCCAGAGCTGGAAATGACTAGCACGTATGTGCGAGGGAAACCTTTACCTTTACCTTATTGAACTGACATTGGTTGTTCTTGCTCATGACCTTTGGATTGTTCAGGAAAGAATAGGAAGCACTTTCCAAGGACTCAGTTATCTGCTTGCTTTCAGTGCTTTAGTGTGGGGGTCCCCACTCCCAGGCCACAGTCCACTACTGGGCCAAGGGCTATTTGCAACACGGATGCATGAGCTTGGTGGCCCAGCTGAGGGGGAAAGGGAAACCGGGCCGCATGAACAATGGACCGGCATGGACACATGCACAGCTTAATCAGTCAAGCTGCATGCATATGCTGGTCTGTTGCTTGTTTGAGTTGAGCTGCATACACATGTGTGTGTGTGCACCAGCCCACCACTCATGCAGCCTGGTTCCCCTCTTCCCCCCAGCTGGGCCACCAAGCTGCAAAGGTTTGGAACCACTGCTTTAGTGGTTTAGATTTTTTAAAAAAATCTCTGCCTTATTTATTTATTATATGGCACATGTTAGCCAAGGATCATCGAAATGGCTGGCTGCCTCTGTGAAAAGAATTTTTTTGTTTACCCAATGGGGCACCTGCATGCCGGTAGGCATTCGGTGGAGGCTCTTTTATTGTCCCTACATGGTTTATTCTCTCACAGGAATCAAACTGCCAAGCTGCTGACCTCAGTGGTACACAGGCCTAGTGTACACAGGCATCTTCTGGTTTGGGGGATTGGGAATAGTGCATGCCTACCCAAATATTTCATTCATGGGTTCTCTCTTTCCTGGAGAATACCAAACAGCACAGAAATCAACAATGCCGAAATAATTAGTCCATTAGGTAGAGCTTAAGGCACCATAGGGATGAGCTGAATATCAGCACTGAAAATAATTAGCATTGCTGCAGAACAGAAAAAAGTTACTCAGTTATTATGTCTTTCTGCTCCATACTTTTTGACTTATTGAAGCAAACATTAGCTGAACACAACTACATGAACTGTGAAATTTCCTGTATAACTCACAATGGTTCCCCAGCACTGACATTCCTAGGTCTCATCAATAATTCTCCTGAAATAATACCAAGAAATTTACAGGAAGCACATGCAGAATCAGACCCTTAAAACTCACAAGATTTATTCACATTGAAAATGAATGTTAATATTTTAGTAACTTTTTTAGACTTAAAAAACATGTAATTTTGGCAATGAATAGTACCAAAATTGCAGCATAGTCACATCTCAATCTCACATATTTATAAGTTATGATTGCCTGATCCGAAGTCAGTGTCGGGGTCTTCATACAATAGCAATAGCACATAGACTTATATACCGCTTTACAATGCCTTACAACCCTCTCTAAGCGGTTTACAGAGTTAAAATATTGGCCCCAACAATCTGGGTCCCCATTTTACCGACCTTGGAAGGTGGGAAGGCTGAGTCAACTTTGAGCCTGGTGAGTTTAGAACTGCCAAATTGCAGGCAGATGGCAGTCAGCAAAAGTAGCCTGCAGTACTGCATTCTAACCACTGTGCCCCCACGGCTCTTTTCATACAAGATGAAAAGAGTCTTCCTGACCAAGTAATGTTCCAGATACCATATCATATACAAAAACATCACAAGCCTTGTTCATTGGAGATGGTCTTCATAGCATCATTGCTTGCCAGACAGCTCATCCACTTCCTCTTCCACACCAACAAGTATGAGAAGACATTGACAAAAACAAGCTACAATTGTTTCATGATTGGTGACTTCAGTATGGATTCAGAATTCTAACAATATAATTAAAGCATAAGGTCTCTCATAATAATATTCAGAGTGAACATTTCCCAAAGCCATAATTGCAGTTTCTATGTCCAGATTTCTCTTAAATCTCATATAAATTTGTTTTAGTTTTGCAGGAACATGTTTTTTTAATCATTGCAAAAAGCAAAGTAAACGGCTGATCAATAAAGTAAAATTAATGATAGTGAAATCTTTCACTGAAACTTTTAAAGTTTCTGTTTAAATGCATTGTTTGGTAGCAATTCCATTAGTTCTACTCATTTAAATGAAATAGTGCCCTAAGCCAATACAATTTGCTACCAAGATACTAGCAACTAGAAGGCCATGAATTCTAATCCTCCTTTAGACACGTAAACTAACTAGGTGACTTTGGACCAGTTAACTTTCTTTCAGCCCAATTCACTTCACAAGTACAGGGAAAATAGGAGAAAAGAATATTAGGTAAGTACAGCAACTCAAGTTGACCCAAAATAAAGATGAGATTAAAATGTAATAATAAATAATGCTGCAGAAATTTGGGTTTGATTATTAATGGCAACATACATAAAAGCTCACGTGAAGGAAGTAAAAGAGTTGCTTTCTATCCCCTAAATGTTCCTTCTCTCAAAATCATTATCCATCTTCTTTTTTAAAGAAGAATGACTAAAATTAATCAGGTGGTTGTTTAAAAATTTATACAATGGCACTGATTCTGGATGAATTGAAAATGGAACTTAAAAAGTACACAGAAGATGCACAAGAAGGGAGTAGTTCTTTTGGCTTCATTTTTCAATTCTTAGAAATGGAGATTTGGAACTATGAGAAACAACAAGAAACATCTGCAAAACAAGAAGACTGGGACAAAGAAGAAGCATCTTTAATGAACAAGTAATTCTATGTGGGAAAGAAAAAGGAAAGGGGGGAAAGAGAATGGAGAATTTAAGATTTAAAAAACAACCAAAGAAAAGAAAAATAGTTCGAAAAATTAGTATAATATCGGAAAGCAACAGAAGAGGGGAATACAGAAGAGAGAAATAGAGGTAAAGAGACAAGGGGATAAAAAGGGGAGAGAGAAGAAAAGAAGGAAGAAGGAAAGGAAAAGAAGTTACAAAGGACAGAAACAAGATATAGAGAAACAGGGCCTATTTAGAGATAATGGGTGAAAATTTAACTGAAAAAGGGATTCTATAAAGGTACATAAGATTGTATTGTTATATTAGTAATAGAAATAATTTTAGAAAATTGGAAAAAATGTACAATTAAAATGAGGGATAAAATAGTTACTGTAATCTATTTCTAGTGAAATGTTTGTTAATAAAATAAATGAAATAAAATAAATGATAGAATTGAATTAGGAAAGGACGGGAACATTTTAATTAGTTAATGTTTTATAAAATATAAGTGAGGGGGGGGATTAATTATGGAAAGCTTATAACTGTTCCCATAGAAGTATGATATTTAATTGAAAAGTAATGTTAAAGAAGTTAAGATTTTAATGAATATTAACATTAGAATTGAATTGGAATGGAATGTGTTGTTTTAATTGTTGTTTTAATTACATATATTTATAATCTTTTTTTTTTTAAGAATATAGTGTGTATTTTAAGAATGTACCAAGCAGAATCCAAATGGAAGTTATGTATTATATTGAATGTTATAACTTTAAGGTGTATATTGAAGCTTAAATAAGAGTTAAATGGATAAAATTAAAAGATATAAAGGTGTCATACTCTAATCAGCAACTACAGGAGAAACTTTGTTTAATGAGAAAAGACAATATGAAATTGAAACAGGACAGACAAAAAGTAAAAATATAATGATTTGAATTGAGACAAGATAATTAAAATAAAATTGAGAAAATTAAAAGAGGGGAGAAGCTATGTAGAAAATGTAAAACAGTAATAAGATATGGAATAGCACATAAAAATGAGCATGAAATTGAATTTGTGTCTGTACAAAGAAAAGTAACCCGGGATTATGCTACTTTCAAAAAAGATGTTTTATTTGTTGTTGTTTTTTGTGAAAACTCAAAATTTACAAAAAAAAAAAGAATGAAGTTTCAGAATTTTAGAATCAGAATAGAGCTGAAAGGGACCATGGAGGTCTTCTAGTCCAGCCCCCTGCTCAAGCAGGAGACCCTATACCATTTCAGACAAGTGACTGTCAAGTCTCTTCTTGAAAGCTTCTAGTGATGAAGCAGCCACAACAGAATGCTGGGAAAGCTCCAGGTCCAGATGGGTTGCCAGCGGAATTGTATAAGACTTATTGAATTTTCATCTTCTAGAAGTTATGAATGAAGTTATGTTAATACCAAAAACATGGTCAGAAGTGTACATTACACTTATACCAAAGGGAGGTACAGACCTGCAGCAAGTTTAAAATTATAGACCTATATCTTTATTGAACTCAGATTATAAAATCTTTGCCTCAATTTTGACAGAAAGACTAAAAAGATACTTAAATAATTTTATTCATACTGATCAAAATGGATTTCTGCCAAAGAGACAAATCAAAAACAATGTGAGAATCATTTTGGATACTCTGGAATATTATGAAGCACACCCTGAGAAGCAAATGGCCTTGATGTTTTTAGATGCTCAAAAAGTCTTTGACAATGTGAGTTGGCGATTTATTTTACTGCAACTGATACAAATGGTAAGAAATTTATCCAAGATAAGAAATTGGTAAGAAATTTATCCAAGCCATTGAAACAATATATCATGAACAAACTGCAAAGGTGATGGTGAATGGAGAATTAACAGGATCCATAGATATAAGAAAAGGGACAAGGCAAGGCTGTCCATTGTCACTTCTGCTGTTTGTGTTAACATTGGAAGTGTTGAGCAGGAATATCAGAGAAGAAAAAGAAATAAAAGAAATGAAAATTAAAAAGGAGGAGTATAAATTGCAAGCTTTTGCAGATGACCTGGTATTTATATTAGAAGACCCAATAGAAAAAATAGAAGAATATGGAAAAGTAGCAGGTCTGAGAATAAATAAAGACAAAACAAAGATATTAACAAAGAATGTTAACAAGACAAAAGAAAGAGTTAGAAGAAACTTTAAAAATACAGGTCATGAACAAGGTTAAATACTTAGGGATTTATATTACACCAAGATGCAGTACCCTAAAGGAAGATAACTATGTTAAACTCAAACAGCAGATTGCGACAGACTTGATATAATGGGAAAAATTGCAACTATCATTGATTGGGAGAATATCCACAATTAAGATAAATATACTGCCCAGAGTTTTATATTTATTCCAGACAATTCCTCTTCGATTAGGGAAAGAGTTTTTTGAAGATTTAAATAGAATTGTGTTGAAATATATTTGGCTGGGTAAAAAAGCAAGAATAAAATTAAAGCTGTTAAAAGATGCAAGAATAAGAGGAGCATTTGCCTTGCCCAATTGGGAGCTGTGTTACCAGGCGACAAGTTTGATCTGGGTAAAGGAATGGATAACACTAAGGAACAGTAGATTATTGACTTTAGAGGGCCACGACTTGCTGCTGGGATGGCATGCCTTTCTCTGGTATAAAGAAACTAAAACACAGGGGTATTTTAGAAGACATTATATTTGTGAGGCATTGTTTTTGAGCTGGGAGAAGATTAAAAGACAATATTACTTAAAAATTCCAGCATGGATATCAACTATTAAAGCTTTTTCTTATCCAATAATATATATAAAAGAACAAACAGTTAGATATGGGGAGTTATTGAATGAAAAGGGTGAACTTAAATCTATGCAAACGTTGCAAGAACAAGGTATAACAATGAATTGGTTTTCTTATTTGCAAATGCAATCTAGGTTTGATAAAGACTCCAAGGCAGAAGGTATTTATGATAAGTTGACTGACAGATAAAATTTTGATGGGTACTGATGAAAAGGTAATTAAAAAAACTTTATGAATATCTATTAGAATTTAAATTGGAGGAGGAGCAAGTTAAAGAAACGATGATTGCTTGGGAGGAAAATTTTGGATATGAGATTGATTTGGAAAAATGGCAAAAATTGTGGTCTCAAAATTACAAAATGACAATGTCAACTGCATATAAAGAAAATTTGTATACAATGTTTTACAGGTGGCACCTACCCCCAACGAGACTTCTGAGAATGTTTAAGAATAAATCGGATAAATGCTGGAAATATCATCAGATACCTGGTTCATATTACCATATGCGATGGACATGTTCAGACGCAAAGAAATATTGGACTAAAATTCACACGTGGTTGGAAAAAATGATAAAACAGCGTATAGACTTTAAACCAGAGATCTTTTTATTGGGAGTCATACCAGACATATACAATAAAGAACTGAAATATTTGATTGTAAATGTCTTAACAGCAGCTAGAATTGTATTTGAGAAGAACTGGAAAAATGACAAAATACCTATGCAGCAGGAAGTTATCAAAAAATTATGGACTGTGCTGAAATGAGTAAACTGACACTTGAAATTAGAGAACAAGAAGATAAGCAATTTTATATGATATGGGATTTGTTTTATCAATGGTTGGCTAAAAAGGCATGGTAAAATAATAGACTAGATAATTTTGTGATAGAAATCTAATAGATTGATATAAAACATAATACAGATATATATATCTGGTTGGTCCACTGGTTGAAAGTATAACATAAATTTTAAGATAAAATGTGGAACATCTTGTATAAAACGATGGAATAAATAGTTTAGTCATGGATGATTAATAACTGATAAATATATAAACATGTCAGTTTGACAATGTGAAGATTGATATAAATTGTGAGTAAATGACTACAAAAGTATATCACAAAAGATACGTAACCAACTGACACACTGTACGTATATAAAATAGAAGAGGATTTTATGTTTTTATGTTTTTGTATGTGTATGTGCTTAAAAATAAAAAACTTTATCTAAAAAAAAAAGCAGGAGACCCTATACCATTTCAGACAAGTGACTGTCCAGTCTCTTCTTGAAAGCTTCTAGTGATGAAGCAGCCACAACTTCTGAAGGCAAGCTGTTCCACTGGTTAATTGTCCTCACGGTTGGGAAGTTTCTTCTTAATTCCAGGCTGTTTGTTTCCTTGATTAGTTTCCATCCATTGTTTCTTGTCCTGCCCTCTGGTGCAGTTAGTACAGAATAGTATAGAATACAGAAAGGGGACGCAGTGGGTCAGTGGCTAAGATGCTGAGCTTGCCTATCAGAAAGGTTGGCAGTTCGAGTCCCTAGCACCGCGTGACAGAGTGAGCTCCCGTTACTTGTTCCAGCTTTTGCCAACCTAGCAGTTCGAAAGCATGTAAAAATGCAAGTAGGAAATTAGGGACCACTTTGATGGGAAGGTAACAGTGTTCCATGTGCCTTCGGCATTTAGTCATGCCGACCACATGACCACAGATACGTCTTCTGACAGCGCTGGCTCTTTGGCTTTGTAACAGAGATGAGCACCGCCCCCTAGAGTCAGAAATGACTAGCATGTAGGTGCGAGGGGAACCTTTACTTTACCTTTATAGAACACAGATGGATCTATATCACAAGTTCTACTTTTTTTGCTATCACATCTCCCTTCAGAATAATCTCAACCTACACTTCCCCTAAAATTTCAAGCACCATACATAATGAAAGCAATACAGTGAAACTTTGGGAAAAAAAGATTTATTAACTACAGTAAAAGGTCCTTTACACCTCCTCTGGATTTGGTCTGCTCTTCCATAAGGGAGCTACTCAGTGGTGGGCTGCTGCCGGTTTGGATCAGCTTGCCCGTACCGGTAGTTATGACCACCGTTTTGGCCCACCCACCCACCCACCCACACAGGCACTATCCTGTCCTATATATCTCACCTTTTTGCTTGTGCGCCCCACCCTTGCAGCCCAGCTGCTTTTCACACCTCACCAATCTACTCACCCTGGCTGCTGCGCACAGGAAATTCCCTTGGTTTTGCAGCCATGCGAAGGGGGCATGTGCGTGCACGCTCACATTTTGGGTGAACCAGTTGTTAAAGTATGTGCAAGCCACCTCCGGAGCTACTCCTCACAGCCTGGGAAATCCTGATCTACATGGACAATATCTAGATTTCGGAAACAAGGGATTTCTAGTTTTTTCTGCTTTTGGGATTGTAAAATGACATATGATGCTCCCAAATACCCAAAGAGCATTACTTCCAGTTAAGCAGAAGCTCTGTTGCCTCTAGCAAACTTTCCCTGCCGTTGGTTACCTCTCTTTCTCCTACAAACCGCAGGTTTTTTATTTTATTTCTTTCAGTGAAATACTTGTATGTAGTGGCAGAAAAAGATTTTTGGTCCAGCTGAAGTGGAGTCTTTTGAACTTTCCCAGTTGTATATTGGCACTCACTACTTTGTTGCTAGTCTAGAGCTTAAAAATATTCTACTGCATCTTAGCACTATTTCAGAATCTTCATCATTAAGGCAAAGTTAGACTTTACTCTAGAAACCTAATATTTTTTTTAATAAAAACTAAAGATGCTTTTGAATTTGCAGGACACTGAATTTGTCTCTCTCTCCTCCATTCCCACTCCCAGACAGACAGATAGACAAATGTTACTTTATCTCTGCAGGATCTTTTGGCCAATCTTGAGGGCATATGATGGGCACTCCCTGGAGTGTCCCCCTTGAACTGTTTATATTGTACATGCATTAGGCTGTCTGCCTCATGGAAGATATTTGCTATGTAAATTACTCCAGATTTACATATTACTCAAAACTAATCTTCACTGTCCTCCCTCTTGATGGATCAATTGATAATTTTTTTTTTCTTTCTGTCACAAGCTTTCATTTTACACAAATGTAAAATACAATTTTAAAATCCTCTTAATGGGTTTACAACTATTTTAGAGAAAGTTGCTGATTGTCCCACTCTTTTAATTAGTTGTCAAATACAGAGAAGTGATTTATGTAGAAGGATACTGCTTAAGACTAGTATATTATGGAAATCATTACAGTATGTAGAACTTTATTCAAAACAAATTACTAACCAATATGTAATGGTATTAGTCCCAGTCTATTTATAACAGATGTTCTAGTTTCCATATCTGGACCCCTTTTATATTTTCTTCATTGGAGATGATTATTTGCTAAGGATAAGCTGATCTTATTAAAAAGCCATTCATTTTATTTTAATGGTGCTTTCCCGTCAAGTAAGTTGAAATCAGCCATTCTACAATTGATCCAGCAAATCATTTTATGTGTTTGCTTATTTGTTTGATTTCTATAGCTGTCCATTTTCAGTAAATGACTTTGAGCAGCTTCCAACTCAAAAACGTGTATTACAATTAAAATCTTAATAACTTTTAAAAACAATAAAACCATCAAAACTCTAAAAAAAATTAAGCTGTCTAATTCAAAATATATACAAAGCATGATGTCTGTCCAGCATAGCCAGGAAGTGGGGCCTTTGGCACATATAGTAGCCCAGGCTCAGAAGCTTAGTCAGGTTTTTAAAACTTTATGAAAGGCTAAAAGGATGGGGTCATTATAATCTCTGAAAGAAAAATGTTCCCCAGACCAGGGGCCACTGCAGAAAAAGCTCACCTCCTAGTCCCCACCAGCCAATATTCTTTGTCTGACAGGATCTGTAGCATGCCCTTCCATTAAACCCAGTTGGACAGGTAGAGACTCTTGAAAAAAGATAATCCCTCATGTACCCTTGTTTCAAGCCTTGTAAAGCGTTATAGGTAACCACTAGCATGTAGAATTGCATCTGGAATCACACTGGTAACTAGAGGGGCTCACTTATTAACAGTTTGATCATCTAAAATAAAACAAAGTCACTGCCAAACTACACTTCATGGTCCTATTTGTGTAGATTTTTAATATCAGTGCAAAAGCAACTTGCCATTGATTTCTTGAGACTTTTTTTTTATTCTCAGACTAGACTATAGCCCTGTTATTCCCTGGATAATTGCCATCCATATATTAACCTGGTCTGACCCTACTTAACTTTCAGTTTGTGACATAAGATAGCTTTCTATGCAGATAACACATTATAACAATGTGATAATGCCTAATTTGGCATTATCTAGTTCTCCAGTTTCACCTGTGAAACAGCAGGTTCTACATTACAGCATCTGGGTTAAAGGGGGTATTAAGGAGCTGCTTTTCACACATGCATATTTATCTGTGTGAAAAGGAGTTTGAGCAACAAGTTCCTCCACAATCACCATCCCACAGGTAATAAAAATGTTTATCATGAATCATACTCTCAAATCATGTCCATGAAGATTAGAACTGTTGTTGGGATTCCATTTAAGTACGAACAGAATGAAAGAGTGGATTTTAGCCAAAGGGAGATAAATATGGCATTAAATCGTTCTCCAAAACCAGGAAGACTTTATTGACGATGTACTTCATTTTTAATAATGCTGTTTCAATTTATTATGGTATCATTAACCAATAAGACATTCTGAAGTTGGTTCTAAATTTCCTACCGTTTCTCATTCCATGTTAGCCCAGTGGCAATTACTGCAGGGCCTAGGCTTCAATATCTAAGCACAGTTGAATTTCATCTCTTGGAAGAAGCTTTTGAAATCTGAAAGTGCCAAACTACCTTATGTTTTATTTAAGTTTTTTTAAAAAAGAAAGTTGAACCTGAGGTTATTCCCCTTCCAATAAGTTGGCTAATTATTTATTAACTTTCAAGGCTTTTCTTTAAAGGGAATTGAAAAGAGAGAGGGGGGAAAGAGGAAAAGTCGGGGATGGCATTACAGGCAGGTATTATGCTGCCAATAGAATGTCCAGGGTGAAAAAAAGCTTGGAAAAAATGCATCACAGAAATATAGCACAAAGTAATGCTCCACTTTGCAGAAAAGGTTTATGGGTAAATGTTTACCACCTGCCTATTATTCCAAAAGCTACATTTACATTCCAAAATGTAAGAAGTGTTTTACATTTCATTGCAGTGAGAAGATCCCAAGCTAAAGGACTGTGAGGTCCTTGGTACTCTCTGAGCTTGCTTGATTTCTCACAGACATTTCATTACCGAACTATGTAATATCATCAGAGCTGCAGATCTAAAGGGCTAATAAGCAATTTCAAGTTTTTCCATCTCCCTTATAGCGGAAGGTCTTTTATCTTAAGGAATCCCCCAATTTAAAGCACATTGGGCATTGGGTAGAACTATAGGGGAAAAAAAAAACCTTGATGATCAGATGCAGGAAGGGGAAGAGAAGAATCCATTCCCCAGTCTTGAATAAAAACAAATATCTGAAAAACTACAAGCTTGTTGGTTGATTCACTAGCTGGCTGGTTAACTGGGACTGACAGAGAAAGAGGATGGGTAGTAAGCAGTCCATCCCTCAAGAGTTTAGAGCAAATAAACAAATAAACAATAACAAGCATTTTGTTTTATTTTTCAAAAATAGGAAAAAATAAGATAAGTGTCTGATGGAAACTTGAAGTAAACCAAGGGCCTTTTCAGTGTAAAATACTGCTCTGACAACAAGTCTGCTCCATTGAGAAAGACAGAGATTTCTGAATTAAAGCAGAAGAGTTCTCCTGCTATTAAAAAGACCTTATTAGTCAATCCAAGAGAAGTCAGTAATAAATATGTTATAGCAATTCCTCATAAAAGTAGCTTGCTTTTTCAGAGGGTAACTGATATGTTAAGTTCCAGTACCTAATAGAAGCAATTAAATATTGCAGGTGATAAATGTTTAAGTATTCTAAACTGTTCTTCTTCAGTGTGGATAAAAACTTTCTGTGTGTGCTTAAATTAAGACCAGGATTACTTAAACTGAGATTGTACTAAACCCTGTGATTCTTCCTGCCAATGCTAAAAGTGTGGTGGGAGGGAGGTCTAAAAATGAAAACTGGTCTGATGCAGTGCCATGAATATCTGCTGTAAACAAAGTTTGTTCTGTGACTTTGAAGTCTTCCTAGTGGTTTCCCCCAACTTAGGGGAAATTGCAGTATTTATAAAAGTGCACAAATGTAATTTAAGTTATAAAAAAGCCTTGAAAATTTCATCAAAAGCATTCAAATTAGTCTCTCCCCAGGTCAGCTAATGAGTTGTCATGTGCTGGCCTCATAGAGCAAAGCACCTCCTGCAGACTAAGACAGTTAACCATGTTTTCATCAAAGAAAATGCTCATTAGTAGAGCTTTCAGAAACTGATTTGATTATAGTTTCACTTGTTAAAGTGAAATATTTTGAGCTCATTAGGATGATTATGATTCAAGGTCATCTTTTGAAGCCAGCCCTGTCAATATAAGATAAATGGGGCCTCATCTTTTTTCCTTCTTTCCGTCTGTGCTTTTAAAACTCTTCTGTGTAAAAAGTTCCATAGTCATAATTAATTTTTAGTTCTTCTGTTACAAAGCTGCTCAAAAAGAGAGAGAGAGAAAGAACAAAGATTTTTGGCTACCAAAAAGGCATTGAAGAACTATTAAGAGGAGGAAGAGGCTATCTTGTTTTACAGAAATCAGAGAAAAACCTTGAAAAGTTCAGCTTTTGAAACCCAGTTATTTTCTCCTTGACCTTTTTCCAAAGTTTCTGAAAAGTACTTTGTACATATTTTTGCATTATCTTTTTATCTCAGAAGTATAAAACTAAACCGAAAAGGGCTCCGAAGAAGAAGTACCAGTGGCTTATTAAATATCTTTTCTTTTATGCTACATGATAAAGTTAATACCTTTTAAAGTCCCCCCCCCTTTTTTTTTCTCTTTTGTATTTCCACTTAATCTTTACATGGTTAAAGAGCTATTTAAACATAAAAGGAAATGGCATTAACTTCTACACAAAGATGAAGAAATTATGCATTTGGATAGGGCTTGCTTGGTCAAATACTGCCTCATCCTTTGGCTTGAAAAAAGAGGTCAGGAGGAAGGGTTTTCTGCCGAACACAAAAGAAAACTGAACTACTTTTTCAACTGGCACATGATATGGAATATCACAAATTTCCCAGGGAAAAAAGAACTACCCTGGCGGACCACAGAAATACTCCATCCAGCCTGAGATTATTACCTGGCTAGTGGCTGAATCCAGATGCTTGAAGCCCTCTGAGGCTCCCACAATTATTTATGCTTGTTCTTTTAAAGCCTCTCATAGTCTCTATTTGGGTAGCAGTGAATTTAAAATCCACACACACACACACTCTAAATTAAACGTTTAGCAAGAAAATTAAAAATGGCTAATGGCCAATCCATGGAAAGGTTCAGACTTTGGCAAGATGACAGCAGGAGAAACATTCAGAAGTTTGTGGTAGCTAATGAGAATGGCTGGCTGGCTGAGAGACAGTGACCTCAATGTAATATTTCCCACTGCTGTAAGGCATTAGAAAAGGAAGAAGAAGCACCCCTTAAATCCTGGGAAGGGAGAGGCATTAAGAAGGCATTTAAGAAGAAATTAGAAAATAGTTTTAAGCATCAGTGCTTGCATGAATTAAAAAGATGCAACCTAAAACGCAACCAAAATCACATTTACTTGAAGCAGGTTCCTGTGGTTTAAGTGTATTTCCTTGCAAGCTTGGAAGCGGCTTGCAAACAAAAATGGCCATGCCACCCAATAACAGAAGATGACATTTTCTGTCAAAGAAATATTGTTATACGTGATGTAACATGAAAGAAAGCAGATATTAAGAAGAAGAGTCATTGGGAGGGGAGGAAAAGCATACTCAAGACTTTCAAGATTTAGTTAAATTAAAGAAAATGAGTTAAGAAAGAAAACTCAATAAAGTAATCTTCCTTCTGAGTTTGTTTCCTGATCTGGACTACCTTGAAGGGCTGATAGGTCAGGATTATTATTATTATTTTGTCATTTTGGAA
Source organism: Pseudonaja textilis (assembly GCF_900518735.1). Next base: position 1,388,961 of record NW_020769364.1, read on the forward strand.
GTAGGGGTGTTTGTTCTCTAAAATTGTATGTTTGTCAATGTAATGAAAGAATGTGGAAGCTGACACTGGGTGACTCTGGATCAGTTGTGTTCTAGCCTCACAGAAATTGTATTGTGGATCTAAAACTGAGGATGGAGTGCTGTATATACTGTATTGATCTTCTGGAAGTGAGTCAAGAGACACATTTAACAAATACAGCAAGAGGCAAGGGAGCTCTGCAGATTCTAGGCTGGAAGTTGCTTACCACTACAGGTAAGCCAACCATCTTACCTCTAGTGGTGGTACGAGTATTGAGAAAACTAATAACAATACTACTTAGACTGTTATACCACTACATAGTACTTTACAGCCCTCTCTAAACCATTTATAGACTCAGCATATTGCCCTCAACAGTCTGGGTCCTCTTTTTACTGACCTCAGAAGGCGGAGTCAACCTTGATCAATCAGGATCGAACTACTGGCAGTCAGAAGAGTTAGCCTGCATTCTAACCACTGCACCACCATGGCTCTAACTCTAATGATTTAAATGATTCAAATCTAATGATTTAAATCTAATGATTTAACCATGTTTACCTGATAACAGTAAGATGGTCTAAAGACTGGGCAGAGATATGATGGGATGGGATGTTACTGAATACAAATTTTAACATGAAAACACAATTTCAAAAATGCAATGTAAAATCAACTTTTGGCATTTGATTGAATGAAATTTAATAAGGGAGATCCAATTAGTCTTAAAACAGTGGAGTGAGAATGCCATATATGAGAGAGCATATTTTTTTATTTCAGTCTTCATGATCTTTGTTTATATTTTATTCTAAATATGGAAACAATTTTTATTCTGATTGGATGCACGTTAAGCTAATAGAGGTTTCCATGAATTTGACATTGTACTTTCTTTTATATTATACCTTGTATATCAATATTTCTTTGATAATCATTACTTGCTACTGGATGGCATATTCTTTATTTATTTGTTAATAAATAAAATATGGGCTGCTGTCTCTGAGACTACAATCCCACTTGATAAAAGGCCAGGAGAAAGCACTCTGCGGTTTGAAATTGACGTTTTCTCATATTTCATCCCCTTTACATGGACTTATTATGTGAATATCTTTGGCAGTGTCCATTGACTTTGAATTCTTCCTCCTATGAACACTCCCAACATTTTGTAGAGAGCAGAGTCATCAAACTCATCTTCAAGCAATATCTCTGCTGATTTTATCTTTCCTGTTTATAACAAATGGGAATAATAGGGTTTATTTAGTCTTTTTGCATATTCATGGGCACACAAGGTACAACCTCTACATTTTTCTTCTGCAGTATAATATTAAATTTGACAGTTCAAAAAAAAATTAAGGGTATTGAAAGAATCTGTCGTTCCAAGTTCAAACTTCTTATATCCTGACGGTGTTGCCAGATCTGGAAATCTCAATAAATCTATTTGTAATTATTAAGTTATTTCAGTTGATTTACTGATTTAAATTGAATCACTAGTAGAAAACATCTGTGCTCAATCTCCTTGTTCTTCTCCTGAGCTCAGGAAGGTGAAGAAAATAAGTTTTTCCTCAGCTTTTTCATCCTTCTCTTTGATCAACACCTTAAAAATAATTTATCTAAATCTAGATGGGCCATTTTAATTGGGAACATGATTTTCTTTTCTCTCAATTTACTAACTCCATTTAGGAAGGGTCTTCATCAATGAATTTCTTTTCTATATGTCTTTTTCTTTTTTATCACAAATTCAGTCTCTATAAATTCACCTAAATCCTGCACCCAACAATTTCCCAATTCTACTTTCAAGTCATTTAAACTTTTCCTTTCTTTGTCTCTTCCAAAATCAAACAATCCATTGATATTTTCTTTTCTATAATGGTTCCTTTTCCAAAAGAAGTCAGATATTTATCTTTACCAAAAACAAGATTTCTTCTCAAGCCCTCAAACTGTAGAAGTGTTTTTATATTTTTATTGGTTTTTTAATGTATGATTCTTATTCCCCTGATCTAAAAACATTCTCCATTTAATGTGTGATTTGAATTCCCTGGGTGTAAGTTTTGAATTTCTTTAATCTTTAATAAATAAATTACTTGTCAAGATTAAGCATACCCAGTTTCCTCACTTTCTCCTCTCAGGTTGTCTGTTCATTCTTGTTGTCTTCTTCCATGCCAATTCAGTTAGTCTGAATTCTTCTTAGAGTGTGAAGTCCCAAATTTAACATGATGCTTGAGGTGCATTTTGACTGACCTATATAACTCTACCTATTCATTCCCCTTTTCGCTTTGTGCACCATGGAATTAAAACAATAAGTACAAAATAAAATATTTTCCCACCATGACATAAGACATATTCTGTCCTGGCTGAAGTATCTTGGTACAAATATTTAGTAGGTGCCAATGGTCATGGTGTAATTAGGAAAGGTACATTAGAAAACCCATCCAGCAGGTTTTAGCTGGCAGTAGAGCATAGAGAGGAGTCCTTGAGTGGTTTTTTGTTTTTTTGTAGGTTTAAGGTATTAAGACGCTTTGATTTAATTGCTGCAACTAGAATCATGTCACTCAACCACCCCAGTGTATGGTATGCAAAAAGCTTCCATCAATAGTCAGTGCAGCTGTTTTAAATACCTAAGTAGGTGGTCAAATAGGGTGGTTTATCAGTCGCCTCCAGCCTACTGCAGCCTCTTCCTAACTTATAGCAAAAAGTATGAATGTCTCAATCATGATTTTGACTAAAAGCACTTAGGGAGGAAGATGGAGGGCATTTTACCCACTGGACTAATCAAAATGTATTTATGGGCCAAGACCAAACCCAGCAAAAGACCAACAAACAACTATAAAAGGAAAATTAAAAATTATGAGAAAATCCTAAAGCAGCTAGCAGCTAATAAAGAACATCATAAGGGAGGAATCAGGCAGCTATAGTCTTTTTCTTGGGTGATCACCTTTAGAAATTTCTGCAAAAATTGTTAATATGTTGTGTGAATATGCTTGGGCATGAGAGGTTGAGTATGTATCTGTCTACTTATGGGAGATTGCACAGGGTGCTTTAACTCTTATTGCTTTTTGACTATACATTCTTCTCTCCTCTGATATATCACAGAATTTCCATAGACAAAAATGTCTTTTGGATTACTTTCTGAAGTTCATTTTGTCAAAAAAAAAATCTTTTTAGAGTGTTTGAACTGTGCACATCAAATGACCCTCTTTCTATGGAAGCCTGTTCAGGCTTACCTATCGAGCTTTTCTCTGTTGGTTATGCTTTTGTATTTTTTCAGCTGTGGCCACTGGCAAATTGGTGGAAGAAGGATTTACACCCTTTCCTTTATTCTGGAAGCCACAGTAATTTTCCAGACCAAAGATAGCAGTAAGCAGTAAGTAAATTAGCATACCAGAGGCATATGCCAAAAAGGAGTGTACATGCCAGAGCAAAAGTTAAGTTTGGTTTCATTTCATTCCATGTTAATTAAATTTAATATAGATTAAATGTAGATGGTATGATTACAGCCCTGCCATGTATGTACTGATGTTCTCATTCAGTCACCTTAAAAAGTCCAAGTTGGAATAGAATATCAAAGCTTCAACCCATGCAACTTTGCTGTAGTCAAATCTGAATGAAGTTTTCCTATGGCTGCTATTCATCAAAAAAAAAAAACAAGTTAAGAAAATAAAAACTAGCTTTTGCCATTTAGCTAGAACAGATTTAAATATTTCAGTGAATCAAGTGTTATGGAATGATATTGAATAAGCGACAGATTGAAAAAGAAGTTGTGTCATACTGTAGAGGAATCTTTCCAGTTCTGTGGACCGGGAGTTGGGGAAGAGGAGATGGATTTACGTGCTCACTTGTGCAGCATCAGGCTGCGTGCTGGGGTTTGGAGACTCCCAGTGTAGAGAAAAGAATTAGAAATTAGAAAATATTTTGGAGAATCAATACCATGAATAAGTATGAGAATCAAATCACATGAATATCATTTTCTCCATCTTTATTTACAGACCAGTTTCATGAGAAAATGTATCAATTCTACCAAATTAGGAACAAGCCATGAATAGTAAAATAGTAAAGCTTTGAGTATTGAGCAACGCTTAATTCATACTTGAAATTTACCACCAAAACTTAGATTCTTGAATCTCTGTGGAAAATGAGCACATTGCATTCAGAATAGAAAGATGCAGAAAACAAAAGAGAGCTAGTTCAGGCATACCAAGTGATTAACAGATTTGACCTTTAAGACAACTTTCTTAAATGTCAATCTGCAGATTACTCACTGAACAATAAGTAGAACTTGCACACTCGTTTTCCTTAGCTAGTGCTTTGCCCTCTGAACCACAGTCTCCAGTTCCCTAATTGGCACTGATTCTGCAGAGTGAGAGAAAGAAATATCTTTCTCTTATTAGGAGTCAGTTCAGCTAAGCACTTTCACCCTGCAAATAATGAAAAAAAAACATTCATCCCGTCCCGCAATCTCAGCTAAAGAGGTTAAAGCAAAAGAAGTAAAATAGGGAGAGAGAAATGCAAGAAATACTGAACAAACCTTGATATTTATTTCCAAGTGGGAGGACTGCTTAGACCAGGGGTGTCCAACCTTGGCAACTTTAAGACTTGTGGACTTCAACTCCAGAATTCATCAGCCAGCAAATTCTGAGAGTTGAAGTTCACAAATCTTAAAGTTGTCAAGGTTGGACACCCCTGGCTTAGACAATCTAGTTACAAAAAGATAGAAAATCACTTTCACCCATTCATTCATTAAGTGTGACACAGATGCCCAGCAGATCACAAGTTATGTCCAATTTAAATATATTGTATAATGCCAATTTTACCTGTATTTTCCATGGTTTAAAGTTTAAACCATGATTATGAGATAATGTAAAATCTGTATGTCTCTATTTTGAGGGCTTAAGATAAGGTAAATTGTATATTATATACCATTCTAAAAACTTCAAAATCTGCATGTTCCCCATTAGTGTCAGCCTGAACCTGGCATTCATGCCTCATTGAACAAAATAATCGCAAAGCCAAATTATTGAACGTATAATATTAACAATCCTAGTTTTCCAGAGATATATCAGTAAGTCCAGTCACATAGCATCCCGAAGGCTTATGCTGGTTTGCTTGTTTCAGTTAGCTATTTAATGTTAAAACTAAAATCTCTGAACATTTTTCCTACCTGTTGCAAAAGTTAAACTCTACACAGCACTTCCAAGAAATCCCACTTGAATTTCCTTCCCCTAGTTTTCCTCTTGAATTCTTTAGCAGAAATTGCTAAGGGAATGGGAAGCTTTTAGAGAACTATTGCCTAATCTAACACAAATTTGATAAATATTAAAAAGAACAGCACATTTTAAAACAGTCAATTTGAGCTATGGTCATATTACTTCAATTTTATATTAATCAAAGGTAAACCTTGTTGCAATCCAAGAAGACTCGTGATGGTGGCTTACAACAAGGTTAAAACACAAACTATACTGTATAATGCAAGAAACAATATCACTGCCACCATTGCAATAACAACCAATAAGTGGTGTCATGCCTCATATGGCCTTTGGACGAGTTCCTTGTTCAGCTACTTCAATAAGTAGATAATGTTGGAATTACTAATAGGATGTCATTCCATTCTGTAACTTAGAAAAGCAATGCTTCTGGATTTTGGCTCATTTGACCTTCCCCAGAATGGGGAATAGTCAGCTGCTTTTCCCAGCACAATTCAATTAATCCAGCCAATTTTATTAGAGAAATGTGGTCCTGCAAGTAATTTGGAGTCGGCCCATGAAAGACTTCATAGGTTAAAAATGACATTGTAAGTTGCCTATTAGCATGCAGAGCAGGTGTGATGTGATCCTCCCACCACTGCCCATAATTGCCTGGGTCACTGAATGTTGTACCAGTTGAATTTTCTGAGTGATCTTTAAAGGAAACCCCATATAGAGAACTCTACAATAGCCTAAGTGGGTGCAACACAAGATGCTGTAACATCCTAAATTAGGTTTCAACTGGCATACTAGCCAACGCTGAGCAAAGCCCCACCCCCAGTACAGTTTCTATTGATCTAGCAGAAGCACAAGCCATCTTTGGAGGTAGTACAACCCCATTCTGTGTTACAACAGGGACTATTGGAGAACCTTGATGCACAGAAAAGTTCTGTCTTACTAAAGTTCCATCTAAGCAATCTCTCCTATCCATTTATTCAACTCTTCACTTCAGTTTCTTACCATAATGAAATAATAATAATAATAATAATAATAATAATAATAATAATAATAATAA
>NW_020769364.1:1395228-1449292 GCF_900518735.1 Pseudonaja textilis
AATAATAATAATAATAATAATAATAATAATAATAATAATAATAATAATGATTGAGAATTGCTTTCAGGATTCTAACAGAATGGTCAAATTCTTGGTCTTCCTTCTTTTAAAGAGACATGAAGGTATTAAGACAGAAAGCAATCAATGTAATTATTGGCTTTAGCTATATTAAACTAACAACAGAAGTTCATAGCATTTCTTACAGCTTTGGTTAGTCTTATGACAGACTGTTAGGGAAAACTAGTGGCTATGGCTGCAAAAGTGTCAAACTGTTCTGTCATTAGTTAGCCAGATGTTTACACCTTCAAGGGATTTTGCTTTGCCTTGCCAATCTGTGAAAACTACTGGTGCTTCATGGTAGGTGATCAAGAGATGGGATTTCTCACATAATAATGAAAGAGTCCAGAAAAACCTCTTTTTTCTAAAACGAAGAATATGCTTCCTAAGACCAGGATAAACTACTGTAATATATATATATATTGAATTTTTTTAAACAATTTTTTAACAAAAACAACAAATAAAACCATCTTTCAATTATACAGTGTGTCGGTTGGGTACATATATCTTTTTTTTTTTAATTTTTTATTGTTTTTTAACATACAAAACACAACGACAAAACATAAAAGTATCAGCTCCCCCATATTTTTGTACACACAGTAAGTCGGTTGGTCCATCAGTTTTGTGCATTCACCTCATAGTCACAATTACAATTACCTTATATAATACTCTTATCAATACAAATTAATAAATCATAGTATCGCTATTAAAAAAAAAGAAAAAAAATTTGACTAAACTTTTATTCGGTCATGCCTTTGTGAGATAACTATATTTTAAATATTTTATTCTAAAACAAATCTTATAATCATACCAATTCTATCCCAAATAGGAAAAGAAAGAAACAGAAAAACTATTATATATATATAATATCAAAAACCAATAAGAGGAAAGGGAAAATAAAGTCATTATTATTCCTTATTATCTAACTTTTATATTTTAATATTTCATCATTCAACCATTGATAGAAAAGATCCCAAACTAAATAAAATTGTCTATCTTCTTGCTCTCTAATTTCAAAAGTCAATCTACTCATCTCAGCACATTCCAAAATTTTCTTTACAACTTCTTCTTGCAATGGAATTCTCTCATTTTTCCAATTTTTTGCAAATACAATCCTAGCAGCAGTCAATACATTTACAATCAAATATTTCAACTCTTTACTATAAGTATCTGGTAGGATTCCCAATAGAAAAAACTCCGGTTTCAAGTCTATATGCTTCTTCGTCATTTTTTCCAGCCACATGTGGATTTTAGTCCAATATTTTCTAGCATCCTCACAAGTCCACCACATGTGATAGTATGAACCAGGTTTCTGATGACACTTCCAGCATTTTTCAGATTTGTTCTTGAACATTCTTGCTATCCTTGTCGGGGGGAAATGCCACCTGTAAAACATCTTATACAAGTTTTCTTTATAGGCTGTAGACATTGTCATTTTATAATTTTGCGACCATAATTTCTGCCATTTCTCTAAATCAATCCCATATCCAAAATTCCTCCCCCACGCAATCATAGTTTCTTTAACTTGTTCTTCCTCAAGCTTAATTTGCAATAAATAACCATACAATTTTTTAATCACCTTTTCATCAGTACCCATCAAAATCTTATCCAAGTCAGTTTGCTTATCATAAAATCCCTCTGCTTTGGAATCCTCATAGTACTTTGAATGTATTTGCAAATATGAAAACCAATTCATCTGTATACCTTGCTCTTCCAGTTTTTGCATCGATTTAAGTTCACCCTTTTCATCTAATAATTCCCCATAGTTAACTGTTTGTTCCTTTTTATAGATTATAGGATAAGAGAACGCTTCTATCGTCGATAACCAAACTGGAATTTTCAAATAACACTGTTTTTTTATCTTCTCCCAATTTAACCACAGAGACTCCCGTATATAATGTCTTCTAAAATACCCCTGTGTTTTGGTTCCCTTGTACCATAAAAAAGCATGCCAGCCCAACAACAAATCATGACCTTCTAATGTCAACAATCTGGTTTTCCTTAATGTTATCCATTCTTTAACCCACGTCAAGTTTGCAGCTTGGTAGTACAACTCCCAATTAGGCAGACCAAACCCTCCTCTAAATCTAGCATCCTGTAAAAGCTTTAACTTTATTCTTGCTTTCTTGCCTTGCCATATATACTTCAAAACAATTTTATTTAAATCCTCAAAATATTCTTTTCCAAGCCTAATTGGTATTGTTTGAAACAAAAATAAGACTCTGGGTAAAATGTTCATCTTGATTGTTGAAATCCTTCCTATTAATGACAATTGTAAGTTCTCCCATTTTTTCAAATCTTGAGCTATCTGTTGTTTAAGTTTAATATAATTATTCTCCTTCAATGTACTACATCTTGATGTCAAATATATCCCCAGATACTTAACCTTGTTTGTAACTTGGATTTTTAACAGTTCTGCCAGCTCTTCTCTTTGTTTCAGCAACATGTTCTTTGACAAAATCTTTGTTTTATCTCTATTTATTTTCAGACCAGCCACCTCCCCATAGGCCTCTATCTTTTCCAACAGCTTCGAGGCTGTTTCTATAGGATCTTCCAAAATAAAGACTAGGTCATCTGCAAAAGCTTGTAGTTTGAATTCCTCCTTTTTGATTTTCATTCCTTTTATAGTTTTATCTTCTCTAATGTTTCTATTCAACACTTCCAAAGTCAATACAAATAACAAAGGCGAAAGAGGACAACCTTGTCTTGTACCTTTTCTTATATTAATAGAATCTGTATATTCTCCTTCCATCATTACCTTAGCTGTTTGTTCATTATAAATTGCTTCTATTGCTTGAATAAATCTTCTAGCAAAGCCCATCTGTTCCATTAGGAGTACCATAAACCTCCAATTTACATTATCAAATGCCTTTTGAGCATCTAAAAATATCAAAGCCATTTGCTTTTCAGGGTGCGCCTCATAATATTCCAAGGTGTCTAAAATTACTCTCATATTATCTCTAATTTGTCGTTTTGGCAGAAACCCATTTTGATCTGGGTGGATAAAGTTATTCAAATACTTTTTAAGTCTTTCTGCCAATATTGAAGCAAAAATTTTATAGTCTGCATTTAATAAGGAAATCGGTCTGTAATTCTTGATTTGAAGTAGGTCCGCCTCCTCTTTTGGAATAAGTGTAATATAAGCCTCTGACCATGTTTTAGGAATTATCTTTTTTACCATAACTTCATTCATAACTTCTAACAGTGGAATACAAAGTAATTCTTGAAAAGTTTTATAAAATTCTACAGGAAGTCCATCTGGACTTGGTGCCTTTCCATTATTTTGTTTCTTAAGTGCTTGGCTTAACTCCATCATTGTTATATTGCTTTCTAGCATTTCTTCAATCTCTTTAGGTATCTTAGGTAAATTTACATTCTGCAAGTATTGTTTAACTTTCTCCTCATCAATGTCTTCTTTCTTATACAAATGCTTATAAAAATCATAAATAATTTCTTTTTTTTCTTTGCTGCCATAACAAATTTTACCTTGGTCATCTATTAACTGCAGTATTTTCCTCGACTCTTTCTCCTTTCTCAATTTGTATGCTAGCCATCTACCTGGCTTATTTGCATCCTCAAAATAATTCTGTTTAGCATTCCTAATTTTCTGTGCCAATTCTTCTTTCTCTATTAAGTCCATTTTATGTTTAGTTATATCCAGTTTCAGTTTGACATCTTTTCTGTGTGGCATTTTCTGTAATTCTTTTTCAAGTCTCTTATATTCGTCATCCAAGGCTTTAAGAGTTTGCCTTTTCCTAATATTCTTTTTTCTTGTATAGTCTATTATCAAGCCTCTAACATAGGCCTTCATTGTGTCCCAAACATTCTGTGTTGAGGTGTCTTCTTTTCTATTCTCTTTAAAGAAAAAGGCCAATTCTTTCTCCATCCATTGTATAAATTCCTTATCCTTTAAGATAGTATTATTTAATGTCCATCTCGATCTTTTCCTTTGTCCCTTCCATTTAATTGTCAATGGGTTATGGTCAGCCCAAGTGCTTGTTTCAATATTAACTTCTTGAATACTAGACATTAAATCTGTTGAAGTCCAAATCATATCCAGTCTGGACCATGATAAATGCCTATTTGAATAGAACGTAAATTGCTTAGATTTATTATTTCTTTCTCTCCATATGTCTTTTAAAGTTAATTCATCTATCATTTTAAAAAAGGATTTAGGAAGAGTTTTTCTGTTATGCTTTACTACTGTTGCAATATAATCAAGTTTATTATCCACAATTCCGTTAAAGTCTCCCATCATAATTGTATTAGCATAGTCAAGTTCAGCAATCTTAGTATGTAATTTTCTATAGAATTCTTCCTGTTTATCATTCGGGGCATAAATTGCAATCAAAAGTATCTTTCTATTATTGTCCATTATTTCTACCATTAATATTCTCCCATCATCATCTGTATAAATCATTTTTGCTGGTATGGCCTCTTTAATATATAGAACCACCCCTCTTTTCTTGGATTGTGTCAAAGAGGTAAACAATTTCCCTAATTTTGGTTGTAATAACAATTGTTCATGTTGCTTTTTAATATGAACTTCTTGTAAACAAATTATGTCAAACTTTAATTTCATTAATTTATGGAAAATCTTCCTTCTCTTAGCAGCTGAATTAAGTCCATTTATATTCATTGTAATCAATTTTTTCTCTTCCATAATTATGTTTTATATTTAGATTTAACCACTCTCGTGGGTCTTGCCTTACGTTGATCTTTAATATCCACTTGTCCACCTACTGCACCTTCTTCTTTTCCGATCTCCATTTGTTCCTCTTGGGATTCAATTGATGGGACCTCCTTTCCTGCTTCTCCTTCTCTCCCTCCAAGAACCTCTGTACAAAACAGTTCTGCTTTCTCGATTGAATCAATTCTATGTCTCTGTTCCTGCCACGTAAACATCAATCCTTCTGGAATCAACCATCTGTAAGACACCTCTTTTTCCAATAACCTTTTAGTCAGGAATCGATATTCTCTTCTCATCTCTCTCACTCTTCTAGGTATTTGTTTTAAAACCAAAATTTCTTTACCTTTGTATTTCAGTGGCTTCTCTCTTGCTACTTGCAATACTTGTGTCTTCATAGATTTTTTAATAAATCTAATATGAACTTCTCTGGGTAGGTTATTTCTCATCGCATATCTTGTAAAAACTCGATATATCTCATCTATTCCATCCATCATCTTCTCTTCTGTTATCTCGAGCGCCTCCGCCAAAATTCCTACCATTATCGCAGCCAAATCTTGTCCTTTTTCTTCTTCTATATTTTGAAATCTGAGATAAAATTCTGATCTATCCAACTCCCACTTCAACATCTCACATTTTTCTTGTTCAATCACTGTTAATCTATTATCAATATTTCCAATCTTCTCCTCTCTTCGTTTGCCCCCCTCTTCAACATTTTGAAGTCTCTCCTCATATTTTACCATCATCTGTTCCATCCTACCTGTTCTTTGTTCAATAGTATCCATTTTTACCTTAAGATCTTGAATTCCTTGCATAATCATCTGAAAGGATGGCCTAATTTGTGGGTGTGGCTTGGTGGTTATGTGACTGGCTGGGCGTGGCTTATATGTAAATATTGTAAATATTTATGTAAATATTGGGGATTTTTATTAAAAAAGAGCAACTTTTACCTAAAATCAGGCAAAGCAGGCAGGCAGATTGAGTTGCTCACAGAATCATAGATTCACTCAGAGATCTATCTTTCTGCAATCTGTTGCCTGAGTCTACACTGAAAAATAGAAGCTTCAATCCCAAGGAAGGTTCAGCTCTGCTTTTAGATTAGCTAGAAAGCAAGAAATCCAACAATTTCCTGCTTTCTAGCTAATCTAAATATCCCAGCACAGCAGAACAGCTGATAGTTGTGGGGGGGGAAAGGTAAGCATAGCAACTTAGCAGGCAAGTTTGATGGTGCTCATGCCAGATAAGGAGTGAATGGGCAGGGAGGGGAGGAGCCAGCCAGTAGCATGATTTGCCGGTTCTCTGAACTAGGCAGAATCATAACAACCAGTTCTATAGAATTGGTCCGACCAGGTAGAATCCCACCCCTGGTTTAATTCCTCCAAATGTTGCTTAGTTTGTTTAATTTATAAAGAGATCTGATGTATATCTAATTTATACTTTAATAAATGGCTTTTCTAATTTCAAAGAGACAATTAAGCATTGCTTTCTATCTTTTCTATACCCAGTAAAATGAAAATGTGCCTTCTGAAGGTCTCCCAAATTCCATTTAACATTCATGCTAAGATTGTGGAAATTCCTGAAAAATATTTTTGCTTTCATGAAGGCTTATGAGGAACATTTTTCAAAGCTACTTTGCAAAACAATGTGGGCCCCTTGCTTCTAAAAGAAGAAGAGAAACTGTTCTCTTTGCTCATCTATGTCAGTTCCAGGATCCAGAGGAGACGTCTGAACATAACAAAATCTTGTCCAGATATTGTCACTGACCTGCTGGTTGTAGCTTTGAAGCTATGTGGAATACCTTCATTATGCAACTACATTGTCTCAAGGTCCTATTGCAGCAAATGGTGTCATGTCTGCAGCAGAGGTGGTATTCAGCAGGTTCTGACCAGTTCTGGAGAACCGGTAGCGGAAATTTTGAGTAGTTAGGAGAACCGGCAAATATCACCTCTGACTGGAGATTTTACAGTATCCTTCCCCTGCCACTCTCACCAAGCCACGTCCACAGAACTAGTAGTAAAAAAATTTGAATCCCACCTCTGGTCTGCAGTGTATAAAATCATGCCAGAGTGCTATATCCCAAACTGATGAAGATTTGGTTTAAACCCTCTTGTTTACTCTCAGCATCTCTTTTTTTTTTTTTTTTTGTGGGTTTTTGCCAGCATATCTGAGATTTTGGAAAGTCTAAAGTTTGCTGTTTATTTTTGCAAAGCTTCAATTTGCTTAAAAAAGGTACTTTCATAGGATTCTGGACTTTTTAGCACAAATAATAATGCTTTATATGTGCAATGTATAGTTCCAAGAGTATGTGATTCAGTTTCACCCTGGAAACTTGGAGAATTAGGTTCAAAACTCCACTCGTAAGTTTACTAACCACAGGAACAACACCCTTATTTCAGTGTTTGTGCATGGGGAAATTAAAATTGTATAGGATGGAAGGGGCATAAACATAAGTTCTGTAGCTATGACTATATTAATGGATTATAAAATCCAATAACTTCATATACTTATAAGAAGAATACTGGAATAAAAATGTGAGGACATGATAGATGAAATAAATGTTTCATATGGTAGGGAATGAGAAAATAATAACTTGCTCATACATACTCCTCTAACTGATGAGTGGTTTGAACTATTGATTTCCCAGGCAAACTTCTATCAGTGAATTATTATTACCATGGCTGGTCTCAGAGTCAACCAGACTGAACTTGACATTTTTCTATCTATCAAGCCCTTTCCAAGGAGCTGAGATAGGCAAGGTATTATATATTCAAAAATTAAACATTTCCACCTTCGGATTTAGCAATTGCTAGAAGACCTTCATCCAACTCTGTTCATGACAAAAGAATCAGGGAGTATCCCAGATAATATCCTAAACATCTTGAGTCAATTAACAAATTTTTCTTTACTATAACAATGGTAAATTTTATTAAGTATTGAGGTATAATTAACACCAAACTTTAGGTAGATAGGGTTGGCTCAGTATTCCTCCTTCTTTCCTTCCCATAGAGAAAATGGTCAACTAGGAATAACAGGAGGTCTGGCATGATGTTCATTAGATTAGAACTGGTCATATTCCAGCTCAACCTGGCCTTTTCTGGGTGGCTTTTGGTAATGGCCTTCTTCATGGTTTCAATTCCACCTATAACTTGCCCACCTGCCTGCTTGCCTCCTTTTACTGGTTTGTTATGTGAGTGGGAAATGAATGGAAGACCATTCCTCCAGAGCCTGTAAAGTAACATTTGTTCCCCATTGTTTCTTTTGCCTAGGTCAGGGGTCCCCAACCCCCAGGCCATGGCCCACTACTGGGATACAAGCAGTGGGCAAGCACGTTTACATCCAGTCCATGTATGTGAGGGGTATGCACAGTGTGGGATTCAAATAACTTAACAATTGGTTCTCTGCTCTAATGATTGGCTGGGTGGACATGGCTGGGTGGGCATATGACTGGTGGCCGTGGCCAACTTAATTAGTCTCACCCTCATCCTTAGTCCAACTCACAATAAAATAGCACTGTTCCAATATTTAGAATAGAATAAAATAAAATAACAGGGTTGGAAGGGATCTTGGAGGTCTTCTAGTCCAACCCCCTGCTTAGGCAGGAAACGCTACACCACTTCAGACAAATGGTTATCCAATCTCTTTTTTAAAACTTCCATTGTTGGAGCATTTACAACTTCTGGAGGCAAGTTGTTCCCCTGATTAATTGTTCTAACTATCAGAAAATTTGAGGGGCTCCTACAAAATGAGAGAGTCAATCTATTTTCCAAAGCACAAAAAGGCACAAAAAGAAACAATGGATGGAAACTAACCAAAGAGAGAAGTAACTTAGGACTAAGGAGAAATTTCCTAAGGGTGAGACCAATCAACCAATGGAATAGCTTTCCTTCAGAAGTTGTGGGTGCTCCATCACTAAAGGCTTTCAAAAAGAGTGAGGGAAGTACACCCCAAAAGGACAGTGCCAGGAACCACTAAACAATGCAGAAAACTTAAAACAGCCATTCCCCTTTTTAAAAAAAGTCAACCCCAAAGCAAACACAACAGCTGAAGGGAAACTAAGAGCAGCTGCTCATGCTAATTGAAAGCCTGGGCATGCTGCCAAAAGCTATTAACCCTTCCAACTCTATTATTCTATTTTCTCTATGTTCTAAATTGGGTGCTTCACAGCAAAAGCAATACATCTGGCTGGACCACACATGCATTAAATTCACGGCTTCTATGATCAAGCTGCATCATTGTCCCCTCCTATATCTTTTCTCCCAGGAAGAAACAAGAAGTAGCCACCACTGCAGCAGCTATAAAATGTCATGGGGAACTCCAGGGAGTGTCAGCTGATCATAGAAGTGTTATTTAATACTCTTTATAATGAAAATGTTTGTAATCTTGCCCTTCTTCCTGAAGGGAAGAGGTCCCATCCTGGGATGGGTGATTGATCCTGTCAGTTTCTGTTGTTTATTGACTTGATTCAGCATGTGTTGGCTGCATTTCACTTGCAACTGTTAAGTGGTTCTTGGCTGTCTGCCTGGAGCTATTAAATGAAGGGAGGGGGGGGGAATCCTCTTGCACTTTATTTTTAGCCAGTTCTCCAAACTGCATAAAAAATTAACTAATGGTTTGGGCGAACTGGTAAGAACTGGCTGAATCCCACCACTGGGCATGCATGCTTACCTGTTGCTTGTGAAATGGAGCTCTCTGTGTGTGCCATGCTTGCCTGCCATTTGCACAGAACCATCCCCCCTTCCCACCTGCAAAGATGGACAGGTTAGGGTATTCTAGTCTAGGTCATTCTGATGACACACTCACCATTGTGCTCTTTGTTGTGTTTGAGAAACTCTTTGAGAGTAGAAATTCAACAGTTAACTACTGGACTAAATCTATTGTTCTTAAAGGATTGTTAAGTCAAATAAGGTGTGTTCAATTTTATTCCTTCAGTAACAGAACTTAAGTTATGAATATAAGAAACATATCTTTCTCATTTTTAGACAAATGCAGTTCAAAATGATAAACACTCTCTGAGTTTTCTGCTAAATGAGCTTGCCCAAAGTCTGAGCGTTCTACTGTTCTGAATTTAGGAAGTTGATGACCTAGGAATTACCCTCTGCTTGATTTCCATCCAGAGGGATTCAAATGGTGCCAACTTTAATAACATTTCAGTACGAAGGTAACCTTTTAACATACCATATAGATCACCTTAAGTATTCAACCTGCTAAAAGTTAAATTACCATTTCTAGCATTTTCTTTTTTTAGGACTGAATTGTTATTCCTTGTAGGCAATCCTCAGAGTGTTAATTAATGGGTGGCACAGAAATGTTCAAAATTGCATTAATGCGAGTTTTTTTTCTCTCCCAGAAATAGATGTGAATGCCTTTCGGATATATTGAGATTTCCACACTAACAATTCCCCAAGATGGATGTAAGGCTGGGGAAGACATCTGTATTCAGTTGTAATGGGACACACACAACCATAGCAGTAAGTTGGAGATTAGACCCAGAGGTGGTATTCAGCAGGTTCTGACCAGTTCTAGAGAACCAGTAGTGGAAATTTTGAGTAGTTCAGAGAACCAGCAAATACCACCTCTGACTGGAGATTTTATAGTATCTTCCCCCTGCCCCACCCACCAAGCCACGCCCACAGAACCGGTATTAAAAAATTATTAATCCCACCACTGATTAGAACCACTGGCTCCCAGAAGGGTGTCCCTCAATCCACTATCCACATAGCAAAATTATAAAAACTGAATTATAAAACCACCATATTAGGGTCTCCTTTATGCAAAAACTCATGTGCCATTCTTGAGAATTTCACCACAATTGTTGTGGTTCACCAGCAGCAGGTGCAGATGGTTGAGGTCTCAGAGAGCGAGGACTTGGATGAGGGGCCTGTGTGTGATGCAGGGATGGGGCCAGGACTATCAGAAAGTGGAGTGCTGCCTTTGGAGCTTGTGGAGGCTGGCAGAAGTGACGCAGAGGCTGAGGAGCCTGTGCCCAGTGCATGTGCATGCAGGACTGCTCGAAGGAAAGAGCAGCTGCAGCAGCACAGGCGACTTGGTAATAAGGCTGCAAGGTGATGGCCCCTCCTTTAATGGATAAAAGCCAGCCCTCAGAGGTGGGGTTCTTTGCAGGAAGCAAAGAAGTTCTTGCACTTCAAGTCTTGTGGAAGTTCAGACTATCCTGGTTTGTGTTTGGAAACTTTTGGTTTTGATTATTTCCTTGCAATTTAATCTAGTGTTCTTGGCAGCTTTGCACAACCTTGGCAAGGCTTGTTCTTATCTGGGACAATTAGTTTTTAATAGCATGTTACTGAGAATGAACGGAATTCACAGAGAAGCATTAAAAAGGTTTTGCTTTTACCTCTCTGTCTTTGCTTTGAATGAGGCTTGGGTCAGAACAACAATACACTCCCTCTGCTAGGTTGCAGGAGACTTAGCACTTCATACTTCCAAAAAAGGTTTGAAAAATAGGACTTGGTGGAAGACACCTGGTGCTTTCTTGGTCCAGCCTCCTTTAACAGATAGAATATGTAGTGTCTCAGATAGCATTTCACCCAGCCCCTAAAAGAAATCTGCCTTATATTGATTTTGAGCCTTTCCTTTATCTAACAACTTGTGCCCTGCCTTTCTAGGGTTTCACAGAAGTCTTGGAATAGTCATGTATATTGATGGATGGCCATATAAATCCAAAAAATACGTTAAGAATGAGTTAAGATATTGAACTGGGGAGTAGGGACCAGGAAGACCCATGTTTGAGTCCATTCTGACCCTTAGAAGACTTGTGGTCATTCACTTTTTTAGCCCAACCTCACAAAAAGAAGGCTATATATCTAAAAAATATATGAATAGAGCTACTTTTTGAAACACACTAACAGTAACATTTATAACACTGATATTACTAAATCACCAGATACCTTGCACCTATCCATAAACCTATCCCAAACTTCCATAGACAATGGAAAGATACTCCTATTTCCAAGGGTTGATCTGCAACCTGTGTCCTAAGACCCAAAGGTGGTATGCAAAATCATTGATCAGTGGCACCCAGCAATTAAAGTTCTTAATTTAAGTAGCTACCCCACATAGAAACTGGGCCTTCTTGCCATTTTCTGCTTCCCCAAGCCACAACTCAGGAGAGTGGCAAGCAAGAGGAATGCTGTCAATCACAAGTGGCCTTAAGAGAGTCACAGGACCATTGAATAGATCCCTGAGGCAGATTTAAGTAGCCCTGTGCAGAATATACCTCTTTCCAATCAATGTGCTTGAACAAAACATTTGTTGGATTTTGTACAACCCTTTGGGAAGCAGGAAGAGGGAGGATAGTTAGTTGTCAAGTTCCATGCAGAGAGTAAGTCTAGAATAACTCAGAAGAACCTTTTGACCTTGAAACAACTCTTGTTGCAATGAAATTTTCTGACAGCAGCAAGTGTCCTGCTGGAACTCAGCAGCAGCCCATTCAGAGGCTCTAGTGGACTGTTTTTTTTTGACAGCTGTCCTTCATTCTCACAAGAGGGGAGAAATGGCCTCAAAGAGAATAAGCAATGCTGAAGTCCCCTACAAAGCAATGGAAGTTCAGGTTCACTCAAGCCATCAGTGACTACGAGAGATTCATGTCTTGGTGTTGAAATGTGATATGTTGCCAACCTCAGAAGCACCAAGGGGAAAAGAAATATATTGCGTTTCAAGCTGCCCTTGGGCAAATCTGCTTTTTATAGTCATGGTAATATTAATTAATGGAATTCCAGTGTTTGCAGGGTGAGAGAAAGCTATCGCAACTAAAAGTTTCAGACTGACAGTTCTGTTTATAAATTGTCAGAAACTTCAAGATTGTCATGTAAAACTAATGTATCATTCATAAGAAATCTCAAATATCATATGAGAATAATAAATCACTTTACAGGTACACATATACATACATTAAACAACTCAGTATTGTTCTGATTCCCATCCTTCTAAGGAAAAGACTAAAACTGATATCATAGAACTATAAATGTCACTACGAACAAGGATGTCCAATAATTAGAAGTTAGAAATCCTAAGTAAAACCCTGACACCATGGAAAGTGGTTCTTCAAAGAAGCCAGCTTAGCTCCAGAACTGTGAATTTCAAAAGGCTTTCTTTATAAAAACACAGGTATTATATCAACTCTAGTGTGATGTGCACTGAATTCTTGATATATTGACTGTTAGCATTTTTATCTGATAATCTCTGACCGAATTTTAGAATTTTAATCAGGAGTGATAGTTTAATGGCTATTGGTGGATTATCCCCTTGTCACTTTGATTGAGGAATGGGGATATCAAAGGAAGGGACAGTATTATTGGTTTATAAGAAAATTATTTTTTGTTAGATAGCCTATTAAAAACCATCCATTTTCAAAGTGTGTACCTTTGATGGAAGCTTAGGACAGTGCAAAGAATTTAAAATCACACTACTATGCATGTAAATCATTTAACTATACTATATTAACAGAGAGCATGACTGTCCTAATCTATTACAGATAAATCATAACTACTGATAAGCATATAGTTTTACTTATCAAACCATGATAGAAAGAATGAAAGCAAAAAAAAAATACTCATATTCAGTGACTATTTTCTACTTCTGATCACAGATGTTGTGTTACACAGCATAATGTGTTGCACATCAGGTTGACCTACACCTATCATATTTCAGAATGGCCCCACAATAGGCCAGACAATTGACAAATAGCCAACCATGGTAATTTTACCAAAAATGTGATGAGGTTATCACTTGCATGGGCAAAATGAAAGGTTATTTATAATATTACTAATTGTGCCTTAGCATATGAAGTATCTGATCAGTTTATCTGCCTCAGATTCGGATCTGGTTAATTTTTGAATGAGAGAGGTAGCTCCAGAATTAAAGGCCAACTATTAAGTTGTGAGGAAAAAAAATGGAAGACAACAGTGACAACCGATTTCTATATTATTGCAGAGAAACTATATTGATCTGTTCATAAACTCACCAGTATTTGAGCTTAATTCAAGGTTGTCTCTATTTTTTAAAGTAATTTCAAACTCTTCTTGGGTAAGACACAAGCATCAAGATAAGTAGCCATGAGAGCATTATATTTCTTCTATTTGTTTAGTTCTCTTTTAACATTATTAGAACTAATAGCCATTGTGCATCATTGCATCAGTGAATTATCTAGTTTAAATATTTTTATAAAGAACTATTCAAATTTTCCCCGTTTAGTTTTTGTAGACAGCCTGTAGAAAAGAGAAGAATTCACATTTATTTGCATTTTTCATTCCAAGTATTGCTATTTTGGTGCATATATTAATTTTGGAAGTACAAGTTGGGACAATTCAGTTGAAGATGTAAACTAAACAGTTTATACCCATCCTATTTTAGACAGTGCTTTTTAAAAAAATATCCTTGACTCTTTTTCCTCAACACTCCCCTCCAAATTCTTAGTTCGTCCAGTCTTTGATATATCAATCTTTACTGAAATATTGGAAAGATGGCATGATTAATCAGCAGTTGTCCAAAGGTGCTGAGAGAAATCAACCCAAAGTTTGGCTTAATAGATGATGATGGTGATGATGATGATGGTTGGTCACACAATCAGCCAGATGTTCAGACTGGATTTGGCATTTTATCCACCTATTGTGTCATTTCCAAAGACTTGGGATAGGCAGATGTTGTTTGATGGTGTTAAAGTTATTATCATTATTAAAGATCTATCCCACCCACCTCTCAATAATTCTGGGAAACTATATTTTTCAATCCCCAATGACATTGTAGAATTCTGAACAGAATGTGATAGCTATTTTGGAACTGATAAAATCAAACAAGCTGAGGTTTCATCAAGCAAAATGAATAAAAACTAGAATTTGGTATTGCACTTACCTTGAACAACCACATGTACATTTTGGGATTCTCCTTAAGTCATCAGATGGGTTGAGTTGCCATCACTGTGTTGATCTGCTTCCATTGATTTGCTATTTTCTATATATCCTAGTCTGAAGAAAGCAGATTTTTCTACAATGATCTGCACTTTGATGATATCTAAAAATGCTAACATGCTCTTTATGAGTCTCCTTCTAAAAACAGGTTCAACAGGTACCTTCAGGAGTTGCAATAAGGGATCAAAGCATCAAATATATTGTCTCACGGTCGCTAATGAATTTCCAAATTCAGTTAAAAATTCTGAACTCCATGGGCAAGATTACTTTGCAAAACACCTTCACACATATGAATGTGAGTCGACTCAGCCCTAAGATAAGGATATTCTTGTGTGCCGATGACTGATTAAGACACTGGGGACAAGGGATAGGCTTCTGTTCTTCTGTTTAACCCCCTTGACTGAAAATTGGTACTATTTGGTGGAGCTGCCCTCTGACTTTTGCTATGAGTACAAATAAGAGAATGATAATCTCCCAGATGACTTGGGGAAAAGCTATACTTTGGCCCTGAGTGGGCACCCAAGTAGTTTTCTGGATGCAATTGAAAAGTGCTGGTTTTGACAATGGATGAAGTTGACCTTTATATCTGCGGGACCAGCTTGTCCAGTGATGCCTTAACTGGCTACCATGGTGCTCCAGGAGACACTGCTACTTGTTCTCCATTTTCATGAAGTGGGGGAGCAAAGGAGCATAATGTTGCTTCTTGGAAGCCAAGTTTACCCTTTATAACAATCTCCTAGGTAAAATCAGACTTGCCTGGTGAAAAGCTCAAAACTGGAAAACGCTCAAAACTGAGCAGTTCTATGGAGCTTTTATGGAGCTTTGCGGTTGAGTATAGTGCTACAGTCTTTACTGGGGTTGTTATTTCATTTGACTGATTATTGTTACTGTTTTGTGTCTTACATTTTTCAGGGATGCTTTAACTATGCTTACGATTTCTAACGATTGTCACATAATGCTTGTGAATGTTAATTACAGAACTTTATCAATGTCTGAGATTCATATAGTATTCAGTGGTATACAATAAGAACAAGAGCAACAGCAAACTAGCAATAGTACTTCGATAATATCTTGTCTCTTGGGAGTGGAAAACACTGAGCAGTGAGAACAATTTGACAGCTTCTGCAATCTTCCTCCGGTACATTTGTCTGATGGGCTATAAGATGATTCCCTTTCACTGATAAAACTCTTGTTTGAATGTGAAGAAGAGACCGCTGGTGCTTCTGAAAATTTTATCAAAATTTCCCTGTACTTGGGGAGAATTTTTTTTTTTCTGTGAGCTGTGCTGTAGTTATTCCAACATATCTATGCAACAAAAGACCGCACCCAGTAGATCACATTTACTGATCTACTGTTTATGCACTCTGTAAGATATACACTGATCAAGTAAGTTAGCATTTTATCACTAGCCACTAACTTAAGATCACTAATATAAGATGCATGGATGCTGGTTTATTCTCACAATATGAACTTTTAATGGGTCATTATTTGCAACTAGATAAAGAGTAAAAAAGTTGACTTTACACACCAGAGAATGTTTCTTGTACCTTTATATTTGCTTTGAATGTTAAAATCTAAAATGATTTTATAACGGAGAGAAAAACTCAATTGCAGCATATACAAATAAATGAATTTAAAGCCTGAACTTCAGATTCCTTATCATAGCAGGTAGGACATGCATGGATCAGATTTTTTTTTAAGCAAGTCATTGAGAAATGTATGAACGTGAGAAATGAAGTTTGTTTTTGTTCTTTCTTACTTATTTTTACATGAATATGAACTTGTAGGTTAATTGTTGGATGTGATAAAAGCACTGTATGATGGGAATAAAGCATGAATGAGAATGTGGAATGTTTTGCAAATGATTCAATACTGAAGACAAGTAGGTGTGAATTTGGGAAGAGTTGTTTAATGCATTTATGGATAAATGTGCTGTATAAGGAATGCAGTAGAAATGTGTTAGTTGAGGATGTAAACAAGCATTTATTTTTTGACTGAAAATGATGTTAACTTGTTGGCTGAAAACCTGACTGATTTGCAGCAAAAGTTAGATGGTATAATGCAATGAAAAGCATGGAACTGAATATTAATTATCAAAAACCAAAGTAGATATGTTTGATAGGAAAAATGAAGAGATTGATTAAAAATTATATATGATCGCTTAAAGCTAAAGCAAGTAATTAAATGAGTTACTTCATCAATTTGGGCAGATATCATGTAACAACTGAATGGATGTTAAATGAATATAGCTTAATGAAATGAATGAGCAGTACAGAAGAAATGCATTGCAGCAATTTGATCACACAGAGAGAATTAATGAAGACTGAATCACAAAACATATATAAAAGAAAAATGAGTGGGTTGAGAGGAGGGAGAAGACAAAGAAAATTATAGCAATTGCACTTAGTCTAATATACCACTTCACAGTGCTTTACAGCTCTCTATAAGCTGTTTACAGAGTTAGCACATTGCACCCAACAATCTGGGTCCTCATTTTACCGACCTTGGAAACATGGAAGGCTGAGTCAACCTTGAGCCTGGTGAGAATCGAACTGCCTAACTGCTGGCAATTGATAGTCTGCATCAATAGCTTGAAATACTGCATTTTAACTACTGTGCCATCACATTTTCATCACAGATGAAAATTATAGATGAATGGAACTGATGACTGCCTGAAAAAGAGCGGTGACAGGTTTAAAAAACAAAAGGAAATGTGCAAAACAGTGTATGGATGGATGGTTGGAAGCAAGGCTCATTTAGAAGGATAGTAAGAAACTGAGAGACAGAATGTAAATGGTGTTGGTTATGCTTCAAGTATAATCCTGTTTTTTCACTCAAAGTGGAAATATTCAGTTTTACCAAATGTTGTTTCAAACATTCCTTATATTTAGTCAAAGATATAGGCCAGCAACAATATTGTTTTATTTTAATCAAGTTTTTTACTTCAATCTACACATACACAACAATACATTAACAGTGTGGCATCAACACATTATAGATTTTAGTACAAGCAAAGTTAATAATACCAATCATATCTCTTAATACACATATTCACATTAAGTCATAATCCTTCATTGCTTATTTTCAACATTTCAATACTCCCTCCTAATGTCAACCACCATATCAGTTAAACATATCTAGTAATTTCATTATTCAATTTCCTCTCCAATTTTGTTTTTTAAATAAAAAATTCCCATTTGGCAAGCAGTGTAGTTCCATGTTTCACATCTCAATACAGTACATACCAGTTACATTCTTATCTATTTTCAGTACTCATTCTTATATTTCACAACATATTACCTTGTGGAATCCCCTTCCCTATCCTTTTTTTTTCACCCATTATCTCTCACTCTCCTTGCAATGTAATTCCTTTTCATCTTTGTTTGCATCCTGTTTCTCTTTATTTTTTGGTCCTTTTTCTTAACTCCCTTTTTCCCTATTCTTATTCCCCTCCATTTCTCATTCCAATTATTAAATTTATCTCCCTCCCTCTTTCGATTTTTCTTTTGTGCTTCCCTTTTCTGCTTTTTCCCTCTCCTTTTTTTCATTTTCCGAACCATTCACGCTTTTGTTATCACATCAGACCACAGGTTTTTAATTTTAATTCCCACCCCCGCATAAATAATTGTTGTTCCCTTTGTTCTTCAAAGCTGGCTTCTTCTTTGTTAAACTCCTCCCCCTCTGGTTTTCTTTGTTCTTCTACAAGCTGAGTCACCATTTCAAATTTCTAGTATAGGTAGTTGCACATTTCAAGTTTAATTTTCATCATTTCCTTTATATCTTGCAAGTCCAATCTTATTTCAACAAATAATTCCTCCATTATATCTTCTCCTTTTTTCCTTTTCTTTCCTCTTCCTTAATAGATGTATTCAATCCCAAAGTCCAGTATATTATTTCAGCCAGTGTCTTTTAAGTTTATTTTCAACAATCAATGTCCTTAAGTCTTTGTTTCCAGGTCTTCTAGTTGGCCCTTTCCCAGCTGTTTCCCACAATCACCGGGTGGTTCTATAACAATATTTCCAAGTATCTTCCCCTTTGTAATATTCTAATGTCACTTTCCAAAGTTTTTATTTTATTATAATGGAGTTTCTTTTAAATTCCAAAGTCCAATTTCTTAGAAAGACCAAGCACTTTTTAAAGAGTTACTGAAATTTTTCCTGTATTATCAGGTGGCACTCTTGGGTCTTCTCCACAATCCACTCCTTCCTTTACTTTTACTTTCTTTGTTAAATATAGTACTTTTATTAAGTTCGCTAATTTCAATTATTAGCTATTATTTCTTTTCTTTTCAACACACCCAATTCCAGCATTTAGTTATGTCCTTTAAGTGCCAATAATACAATAGTTATCCAATTTAATTTCCAAGCCTTTGTGTTGTTTAAGTATTTTCCTTTAAATTTTCTCCTCCAAGTTAATCCAATACAATAATTCAAGCCAATTTTATAAGATCCAATTTCCTTCTCACTTTCTCTGGTCGCCACTTCCATGCACTTTCCTCCAAAATAGTCCTTTATTTTTTAATACCAGGGTACCTCAAAATCCATGTATTTTGCCTGGTTCACACTCTGCTTGCTGCTTCTCTGCTCCATCACAGCCTTAGTTTCCTGGACTGCTGTTCATCTTTATGGTGGCCATTTTGGACCACAGCTATAGCTTGCCTTTGGAGGGGGTTTTCCCTGTCAGGGAGGGGAGTTGCAGCTCCTCTCAACCCTCCAAGTGATTCCCCCTTTCTTCACCACCCCTCCAGGGTGGTTCTGGTCTCAATTGGGACCCTCCAGC
Source organism: Pseudonaja textilis (assembly GCF_900518735.1). Next base: position 1,414,672 of record NW_020769364.1, read on the forward strand.
AAGTGAGCTCAGAGCAAACCTCCGCACGATCACAGATTCCATTCCAACTTTGACAACAAACAAACCAGAAGTCCAGCAACAATACTGCTAAATATTGTTTCCCTAACAACAAAAAAGTATATTTAAGAAAGAATATTACAAAGCAAATGGGATATTACTAACTATATGCACATATTCACATCTTACATAGTGAATGGAAAACTTCTTTTTTTTTTAAAAAAAAGGTGCAACTTAAAAAAGATATAAAAGTTGCATGGAACTCTGTGTAACATGTAGTTTGGCTCATGGTCTGATATAACCACAATTCTGCTCACAGTTGTGGCTCAGCATTCATTGCAAAAGCAGAAGCTAGGGCTGGCCTTGAGGTCAAAATATATCATCCTCAGTCTTGCTGAAATTTTCCTGTTTTATAAATGCTTTATAAATCATTCAGTAACAGATTATGTTATAACTAAAGCAGTGGGAGTTTTGAAATACCTACATCAGATTAGGGTTCTGCTTATTTCAAAAAAACCTCTGATCTGCCCTGGATTTTTGGCATAGTTTACTGAGCCCAACATGAACCACTATAAATCAAAGCTTATTTTGAAAGACAAACTTGGAATGCTTCCAATTCCATTTTTTGAAAGAAAAAAAATAGGTCTTTTGGAGTTCTTTTTAAAAAAATGTGAAACCTTTTCTTCCTACAAAAACTTGTTGAGACTATGCTAAAGCAGGCCTACCAAGATTGTCTGAAAGTACACCCACTTCAAACCTTTCTTCTCTTTGTTAAGATTAAAGTTGTTTTTTTTTTGCCATTTCCCCTTGCCACAACATGAAAAGTAAAAGTGTATATAATGCATATTCTGTATTGGATAATTCTACAAGTAATCAATAGTGCAAATGGTTTGACACAGGATCAGAAAGAAAGAACTCAAAGATGAACTGAAAGGAGTTTCTAGTGGAAATTTTGTTGATAATTTCCTTCCAAGATATTCTTTTACCCAGAAAATTATTGATTACTCCTGTGCATTAAAAAAAAAAAATGAAGGGCATGTACAATTATAATACTTCAGTAATAATTTATTTTGAGACTTTGTTGCAGAATTCACTGGAACTAATATAAAATAAATAAATAATTCAATAAGAATCATGCCTTGGAATGTATCACTAAATTTTGTTGATTTTATTCCCATACCTTATTTGTACAGTAGGTGATCAGTTGGTTCATATCCCATTTTAAATATTTCACTAACATCTAAAGCAATCACCCAGTTTATTTAATTCACTACAATTTTCATTACGAGTCATACAGAAGCCTGGAATAAAGGATGGGCCAGCAAAAAGATGATATGCTCATGTTTATGTGTATTCCTAACATTTCTTCCTAACCACTTTCTAAATATGCACAGCCTCCTATAAAGATCAAGCAGTAGGATATTGTGTTTGGTCAAATTATAAAGGTTCTGAGCAAAATATCAAAATTAATAGCTCAATTAACTCCTCTAAAAGTTTAGGACAGATTTGTCAAACTCATGGCATCACATGACGTATTAGGACTTTTTTCCCTTTTGATAACCTGGGCATGGGTGTGGCCAGCCCATGACGCATACAGCCCACAGGCTGGGAGTTTGGCAGCCCTGGTGCCAGCTCTGGTGGCCTAGAGGTGGAGCTCTCATCTCACAATCAGGAGGCTGTGAGTCTGATCCTAGGTAGAAGCTAATACTTGGAATAGACTCTTCTACTTGTTGAAAGGTGTCAAAATGCCTTTCTTTTGAGGATTCAATTTTCCCGCTGGGAGAGCTCCGACGCAAGGATACGGACAACTGCTTGAAAGCTGGATCTTTTTATTTTTCAGGAAGACGGAGAACAGCGAGAAGTCTGCGTTCCTGGGCTAGCTAGCTTCTTATGGTAAGTCCCTGGTTTTTTATACCCTTTTCTCCCTTTGTAAGTTGATTTTGTGTGAATGTTTGTATTTGTACCTAATGTTTCAAAACCTGTTTGAGTTTGTCTTTATTTCCATCGAAGGGCAAACTCCGCGGGGTGGCCAGATTGTATTATTGGTTTTTTGTAATCTCTTTTAGCTTTAAGATAGTTTTTCATATTTGTTCTGTGGCAATCGCCTGTCTGTCCCTTTTGTAATTTATATTTTGTGTCTTTTGTCTGTTTGTTTTGCTTATTTGGTATGTCCTGTGTTTGTAAGGGTTTTCTAAATTATCTTTTGTTTCCTTTTCCTATTTGTCTAGTTTTCTTAATTACTTAGGCTTTTGTCTATAGGGATTCTTTAATACTTTTTATTTGATTCCTTTTCCTATGTTAGTTTGTTTTCTGGCTGGCCTGATGTTCCCCTTGGGCTTTTCCTCTTTTTTGTGACACTACTGCCTTCATGAAATTCCCTTTCCACATACTCAATCAGGGGGTTGGACTAGATGACCTCCAAGGTCCCTTTCAACTCTTTTATTCTATGTTCTATGTTCTGGTTTAGGGGTATAACTTCTTTCTGAAATTTTCTGAATTATCCTTGCACTATGCTTTATCTTCTTTCCCTTCTTTCCTGTTCTTTTCACAAACAACAAAATTCAGATACAGAATTGGAAGAGCAATGACTTTTAGATGACCCTTTTTTGTTATGGTAGAGCATTACAACAGCAACAGCAGCTGGATATAGGATCCAATCAAGCCACCAATATCTTTCCAGATTTAAAAGGCGATCTTGAGATAATCCATATAACCCCAAACCTCTGCTCCTCATGAGTAAACAACAAGAATCACCATTTTGCACTTTACTTATGGGTTGAGCAACTAAAAATCAAGGGAGGAATCTTATTTGCTCACAGTCATCAATACATCCTTTTTAAAGAACATTTAAGTTTAACTGAGCCTCAGTTCTTAAACCTTTTGTGTTTGTATATTTTCTATTGGTAAAGAAGGATTAACACTCTTTGGAACAATAACTTATACTGCACTCACTCAAAGATTTTTTAAAAATACAATTTTAAAGCCTTTTAAAAATATTGCTTTCCAGATTAAACAGCAAAAGAGTTCTTAGAATATGGATTTTAGAAAGTTTAACAACAGATTAAGGACTCAGATGCACTTAGAATTACAATTTTAAACTTTTGGAACAATTCTTCCTGTGAAAAGGTAGTATGGCTTATCCTTTTGTTAGTCGAAGTAAGATAATGGATGGTTAAAAAAATTGGACACTAGAGGGATAAGGAAAGGCAATATTTTAACCATGAGTCTTTGATGGGAAGCTATGAAAAACTTATGAAAATTTGTGACAAATGATGCAGAAATGGACAGATGCAATGGAAGAAGAATGAGAAACTCGGGATAAATTTAAAATCAATCTGAATATGGATATAAATGTGGCAAATAATGAGAAGGATGCAGAAAAGTATTACTGGATTTTCAAATGAAACAGGATGATGCTTCAATGCCCAAGGAAATACATAACTATCAAGCCAGAAAAGAGATAGATTATTTTTATTATTGTTATTATTATTATTGACTGTACAAAAGAGAGCTTTATAATTTGAGAAATGCTATAAAAATCCTCCAACTGGACCTTCAGAACAGATTTGCTAAAGTTCTGAAAGATTTTTCTGGAGGAAGGATTAATAAGAGATAACAAGAAATCAAGCCGTGGCGCTGCTTGAAAGGTTTAAGAATTAAGATTGTTAAAAGAATTGGGAAGGAATACAAAGTTGCCCTATTCAATCAAAATTATGAGAGGTAATTAGTTATGTCTGACAACCCTTACTACACTTTTCTGATTAAAAACTGAATGACAAGAATTTTGGATTGGGTTTTTAGCTAATAAATGAGGTATGGGGGAAGAGGATATGTTGTAAATTAAGGGATGGTGTTAAATTTTCTTAAATTGTGTATGCTTATTGAGATGAAAGGAGGAAGTTACTCTTTTTCATTTTTTGTTTTCTTATAGATTTTATAGTTTTTGTAAACTTGGACAGTTTGTATTATTTTTAACTGTATTGCTAATAAATTATTTGAAGAAAACAACAAAAAACCCATGGAAGGCAACAATGACATCACCTACTTCAGAGGTGTCAAACTCGATTTCATTGAGGGCTGCATCAGGGTTGTGTTTGACCTTGGGGACTGGGGTAGGTGTGGCCACAGTTGACATCATTCGTGTCGGGGGTGTCTATGGTGGCCCAAGCGCTCTGCCAGCAAAAACAGGCTCCTGAGCTCCGTTTTTGGCCGCAATGGCCTCCTGCTGCCCTCTGCCACTGAAAACAGAGTTTGGGGGGGCATGTGCGGGCTGCATTTTTACTGACAGAGGCACCACAGGCCAGTTCTTCACTGGTCTAAGCACCCCACAAGCCAGATCCACACCCCCGGGCCTTGAGTTTGACACCCCTGATCTACATGAACAGTTGACAATCTTTTTTTCCCAGCCATGCTCCAGTCTGGGCAGGAAAGTAATATGGTAAAAAATACCTCAGAATACATGATGTTTTTGATTGGAACAGCATAATAATAGCTCTTTCTGAACCAGGCTAATTATTTATTCTAATGAATAATGAGTAAAATTCAAATCCTTGAATCATATGGCAAAAGACAATACTAAACTGATTAGATTTCTGCAATATGAAATGTTGAAGAACAAATGCTAGGAATTAGATGAAAACTTTGTTGTACTTCTATTTCAGGGACCAAAACACACAAAAAAGCAAATGTGATTCTGGAGATCAAGAGTCGGGGACCAGTTAGCAGAAAACGAACCAGCATGATATTGTTGGTGTCAGTTTTCCAAGTGATGAAATCCATTTTTAAAAGAAAAGCACAAAGTCCATCTTCCAAGACAATTTCGTTTATTTAGGAAAGCATCAAATTGGCAAAGTCCATGGTGATTCCAGATCTGACACAACCCGGAATTACCCCACATTTTAGAAATTAGAAACAACCCCCCAAAGGTCACATTATCCAATAGAAGTAATTCAACATTGCTTGATGTCATAAATGTCCACCTCCAGTGCCTAGACATGGACAGCTCGGGTTCCTGCGGGAAGAATGATCACTTAGCCTAAACAACTCTCTCTATCTCCACTCCTCCACCCTTAGGAATGTGGCAAGCCCGAAACCCTTCCCCCATGACTGCCAAAGAGAAAGTAAGGAAAAGAATATACAGTATGTTAATCCTAACTAATATGGCTACAGATATGTCAATACCAAGTTTGACAGTTGGGCAAAAGCAAACAAGGTTCATGAGCTGAGAATGGACTAAGAGAAATGAACGGAGGGATGCTAACTTGCCAGTTCTGATCATATTTCTAAAATTGGTGTGAAAGGGATAATGCAAGAATTGTATTGTATATGAATTGTATCCATAACATTTCTAAAGGCAGTTCTTACTGCTTAAAAAAAAAAGCAATTAATTTCAAATGTGTAATCATTTGCTGGCAAACCAATGAACTGATTTTTAAATAATTGCACTGACATGAGTGCCCATATCAAAAAAATGAGCATAAGCAACATTTTTGAAAAATGGGAAGTATGTGATAGATTGCATTATTGAGTAGAGGAAAGGAATAATGGGTTGCTAGAGTGAAAGCTTTTCTTTCGTCCGTTTTTTCTTCTTTTCCAGTTGTAGAATAGGAAATGAAATATATATATATATATACACATACATACACATACACATACACATATACACAAATGCTCTCGCAAAGCAAACATAGTTGGCCCACTAATTAATACTTGCGCTCATGGATTAACCTAAGTCCTGCTGATCAATCAGTGAAAAATTTAGTAGATTGATCAACTGATTGAACTGACTGGCAGCTTTAAAATCCTATAATGATAGCAAAAAAGGAACAAAGAGCTATAGTCCCAAAGCCTTCTATAGGTGAGCCCCAGATCTCCAAAATGAAAGTCTCTTCCCACAGGGCCCCCCCATATAAGGTTAATCAGATTTTTTTTCCTCTTTATCGTCAGTTGATTTAAATAAGCTTTTTGTTCTTTGTTTTCCTAATCACCTGAGTAGCAAGCAGAGCACTGGAAATTTCTACAGTATAGATTCCAAAGAACAGTGTTAAAAAAAACAGCAGCTCCCGTTTCTGAGAGGAACTGGTTTAATGTTGTTATATATTTTGATGATTTGTAGCCTGTGGGTAGTAGTGCAATCATTTACTATGTATAAGTTTTAATAAGTCAATTATAAATGTAGCATATGTTTCAAATCACACTGCAGTAACAGCTTAATAAACAGAATGTTTAGAAATCTTTTCCACAAAACAAAATTAATGTACCATTTCCCTATTTTATAATCAAAATGCTAAACAAAACTCAGTGCAACTGTTACAACATACGTAAGGTGTTCAGTCTCATTAATTTTAGACACCTAAAGGCAAATCTTTCCTTTTAAACAACAACAACAAGGGAGCAATATAACACATTCACAGTATGCATGTGAATGAGCACATGATGCAAGTGAGCTTCTTCAAAATACAGTACCAGCATATGAGACGAGATGGAGACCAAACCTGGGGAGACAAACTATTTTTTTAAAAAAAAAAACATTCTTTAAAAACAAAAAAATACAAAAATCTCATTTCCATTAACAGTTATTGTGTCATTGTATATACATGTTTCTTATTTTGTGACTATACATTTGTTTTTATCTTTATCCTTCACGCATTCATACCACCTCTCCCATGTCACGCAGTATTCTCGATCCTCTTTGCCTTTCAGTTCCGTAGTGAATTTATCTAGTTCAGCACAGTCCATTATTTTTTGAATCAAAACTTCATCTGGTGGTATTTTGTCACTCTTCCAATTTTGTGTTAATGTGATTCTTGCTGCAGTTAAGATGTGTATAATAAGGTATCTTTTATCTTTACTCAAATTCCCTTTGATCATACGTAATAAAAATGTTTCAGGTTCCAAATTCAATTTATATTTTGTAATCTCAAAAAGCCATCTCTGTATTTTCTTCCAGTATTTTTTGACCTCTATACATTGCCACCACATTTGGAAAAATGTTCCTTTCTTTTGTTTGCACTTCCAGCATTCTGGTTTCAAAGTTGGATACATTTTCGCCAGTAAGTGCCATCTACAAAACATTTTATATTGATTTTCTTTGAATGCCGTCGACAAAGTCAGCTTCCAGTTCTTGGTCCAAGTCTTTTTCCACTCATCCAAATTTATATTACGACCCATATTTCTCGCCCAGGCAATCATTGGTCCCTTAACAATTTCCTCCTCTAGTTCTACCTCCAGTAAATAATTATATGTTCGTGTTATAAATTTTATGTCCTTGCTTGTCAAGATTTGGTCCAATTTTTGTAAATCTTTATCTATCCCTAGCTCCTTTACATCTTTCTTAAATTTTTTTGGTTATTACTTTTGTTTTATCTTTATTTATGTTTAGTCCTGCTACTGCACCATATTCTTCTAATTCTTGAATTAGATAGGTCCCTGACTCTATTGGATCTTTCACAAAAAACACTAAGTTGTCCACAAACACCTGTACTTTATATTCTTCTTTTTTGCTCTTCAGTCCAATTATCTCCTTTCTTTGTCTAATCTGATGTAAAAGCATTTCAATGGTCAATATAAAAAGCAGAGTTGGCATTGGACATCCCTGCCTAACACCTTTCATAATCTTAAAGTTTTCAGTAATCTCCCCATTTATAATTACCCTAGCTTTTTGGTTCAAATAAATTGTGCCAATCATTTTCTTGAATTTAGATCCAAATCCCATATTTTCAACTGTTGGATCAAGAACTGCCAGCTGAGATTGTCGAAGGCCTTCTGAGCATCCAAGAAAATCAACGCTGCCTGCTTTCTCGGGTGGGCCTCATAGTATTCTAATATGTTTAATATTATCCTTATATTGTTCCTTATTTGTCTAGAAGCTAGAAAACTGTTCTGGTCAATATGAATAAGTTAATTTAATATAATTTTTAGTCTTTCTGACATTATTGTTGCAAATATTTTATAATCTACGTTCAGAGTGAGATTGGTCTATAATTTTTAATTTGTTTGTGATCTAAATCTTCTTTAGGAATTAGTGAGATATTTGCTTCTCTCCATGAATGGCAAAGTTTAATACTGCGCTGTATACATCTTAACATCACTGGTTCAAAACATTCATAAATATATTTATACAGTTCCACTGGAACACCATCCAGCCCTGGCATCTTATTATCTTTCTGCCTTTCAACTGCCCTTTTCAATTCCATCACTGTTATTTCTTTATTTAATATCTCTTTCTGTTCCTCTGTAATTTCTGGGACACCTTTCCTTTTCAAATATTGTTCTATATTCTCAGGGTTTATTCCATCCTCCCTATATAGTTGTTCAAAATATTTTTGTACTATTTTCTTTTTCTTAGTCATTCAATATTCTAATTTTCCATCATCATCCTCCAATTCTTGTATCAATCTTCTTTCTCTTTCTAATCTTAATTTATGGGTTAACCACCTCCCTGGTTTATTTGCATGTTTTAAAAAATTATATTTTGCCCTTTTCACCTTTTTAATTCTCTCTTCCTGATTTATAATGTTCAATTTATGCCTAGTAAGAATCATCTCTCTCCTCAATTTTTCATCTTGTGGTTTTTTTTTTGTAATCTACTTTCTAGGTCTTTAATCTCCTCCTGTAATTTATTCTGATTTTGCCATCTTTCCTTATTCCTTTTCTCTGTATATGCTGTTACCAGCCCCCTCAAGACTGCCTTTGTTGTATCCCATATATTCTGTAATGATGTTTGCTCCACTGTATTTTCCTTTTAAAAAGTTCCATTTCTTTCTTAATTTTCTCTACAAAATCTTTCTCCTTTAAAATTTGGGGATTAAGTATCCACCTTCTACTCTTCCTTTTTCTTCCTTTCCAAATTATTTTTAATAGGTTATGATCAGCCCATACATTTGTCATAATCTCTATCGTATCTAGTTGGTTTCCTAGTTCTGTGTTCATCCACGCCATGTCTAATCTAGAGCATGATTTGTGTGGGTTAGAGTAGAACATGAATCCTTTTTTCCCCAAATTTATTCTCCTCCATGGATCTATCAAATTTAGTTCCTGTGTCATATTGAAAAAGGACCTGGGCAAAATTTTCCTTTTTTTTTTTGTTCTTTGCATTACTAAATTAATCCTTTCTTATATCTACTATCGCATTAAGATCTCCCACAGTGCATACATTATCTTGTCCCATCTCAACGATTCTCTCATATAAATCCTTATAGAATTGACTTTGGTTGTCATTCGGCGCATAAACTGTAACTAATAACATTGGCTTGTACCCTAATTCTAGTTCAAGTATCAAAATTCTCCTTTGTGGGTCTACATATTTTTCTACTGCCTTAATTTCTTTTTTAACATATACCGCTATCCCTTTCTGTTTTTGATCTGCCAGGGCTACAAATAATCTTCCTAATTTAGGATATTCTAAACATTTCCAAAATTGTTTTTTAATATGGAGTTCTTTCAGGCATATTATTTCTAATTTCTGTTTGGCTAATCTAGATAGTATTTGTTTCCTTTAATGGGTGAGTTTAGACCATTTATGTTTAATGATAATAGCTTCGTTTCCATTTCCGTCTTTCTACTTGTGGGATATTATCTGTCTTCTGTTAATTCTACTCTCTCTTTGTGGGTGTGTTCTTAATCTTCTTCCTTCCATCTCCTCCTTGTTCTCTCCTTCTTGTTCTAGGCCTCCTATATCTTGCTGTTGTTGTTCTTGGTTTTCTGTCTCTAGCTCCTCTCTACCACTGCTTTCTTCTTCTGTTCCTCCAATCTGCTCATAGAAATCTTGCACCTTGTCTAAGTTCTCTATCCTGATCCTCTTTTCCTGCCATGTTATCAACAAGCCTTCTGGGATTAACCATCAAAACATTATGTTCTTCTGGATAAGTTGTGTTGCCAAAAACTTATAGTCTTTTCTCTATTCACGCACCTTCTTGGGAACCTGCTTCAGGGTTTGCACTTCTTTATCTTTATAAACCAATGGTTCACCCCGCGTTATCTTGTATATTATGTCATGTACTTGTTTCCTGACAAATTGCATGTGGACTTCCCTGGGTAACCTGTTACGTCGAGTGTAACTTGTTTGAACTCTATAGGCCTCGTCGATTTCTAGCAGGATCTCTCAGGTCTCCCTTTGTAAAGCTGGTGCAAGTAATTCTGCCATAAGCACATTCAGATCTTCATCTCTACTTTCAATGATATTTTGAAACCTCAAGTAATAGGCAGCATGGCCCATCTCTAGGTGGATAATCTGTTCTTCTAATCTTTTGTTTATTGTCATCATCCTGTTATCCATTAGTTCCAGTTTCTTTTCATTTTGTACTGTTCTAAGTTCCACCTCTTCTAGTTTCTGCTCATTCTTTTGCATTGTTTGCTGTATAGCATCAACTTTGTCTTCTAATTTATTAATATTGCCTTTCAATTCCATATGATTTTGCAAAATATTCTCTTGTGTTTTTATCTGTTGTTCTTGCATTTTAAGCATGGTTTCTTGAATGGTCATTAACGAAGCCTGTATTGTTTGCATATTGGCAGTTTGTTTTTCTGCCCCTGACATTCCCTCAATTGCCTTTTGACTGGCCAGTGATGTAATTGTCAATGTTGGACTAGATGTTGTCTTCTTTGCCGTTCTCCAGGCTGATGTCATGGCACTTGTCTTATTTTCAAGCTCTATTTATTTCTACCTATTTTATTATCTCCTTTGCAATATATTTTAAACTAATCTCCTACTTTCAATTTATTCCTTCTTCTTTTCAAATCTCTTTATTATAGAATTAGCAGCATGTTATCCCTTTCTCTATCTCAAAGTCAGTATCATTATATATCTAACAATATCCTACTCAGACAAAGCCCTCCTGCCTTTCCTTATGCACAAAGTATTAAATTTATTCTTTTTTTCCCTTTTATCTATAATAAAAGGGGGAATCTAATTTCCATTTATATATAATCACCTAGATATACACTCCCCTTAATCTCTTAATATTGTAATCAAAACTTATTTATCACTATATTTCCTTAGTTCAATACACAATACTTAATCAAAGTAATTATAACCTCAAATATCACCCCAATAGAGAAGGAAAGACAAAAAGCTGCCCTTTTTAGTTTCTTAATTCACTTTTAACTTAGAGCAGTAATCCAGTAGTCAGGTATTTGTCAATTGAAAGATCTATATCTGCATGTATCTCTATATATCTGACTCAAATACAACTTTTCTATTTCTGTCTATACACAATGTATTGTAGTTTCTCCTTTATAAAATAAAAGAGGGGTCAAGGTTTAGATTCTCTATACTCACAACAATATACTGCATATTCTTCTTAAACTCTTAATGTCCTACTCTAAGATTATTTATCACTATGTTCCTTAACCCAATAATCCTATTTAGTCAAGATAACTATACCATCAAGTTATTTCAAATTAAAGGAGAAAGCCTCCTTTTTGATTTCTTATACCCACAATCACCTTAAGACAGTGCTCTAATAGACAAATACATTCAAATCATATGTCATACAGATCATGTTAATCATATAAATCAAACTTATATTTCAATACCAGCCTATTTTGTTATCTTTAAAATTTACAATTTATACACCTCACTCAAAGATTTCCTTTTCTTTTCTCTCCGATTTCACCATCTCAGTCCAAACTGTTTTCTACTCTCTTCTCTCTTCCACTTTGTCTTTCTACTACTCCTTCCAAGTCTCTCTCTTTATGACTCCACTCGTACCTTCTCCGTTTCTTTCCAATCTTCCTTCGTCATCTCTTTCAGCCCACTCTCCACCAAATTGTCTTCTTCTCTGCTCCCATTAATGTCCTGCCATCTACTTCCATATGAAAATTGCTCAGTCACTCCTTTCTCCATGTCTCACCTTTGTCACCTCCGTCGTCCCGACTTTCCTTCTGATCCTTTCAACGTCTCTCCACTTCCACTTCACCTCCTCCTTCCTTCCAAGACTTTCTTTTCGTATCACTCTCATGTCCCGATCAGATTTCACTTTCTCCTTCTCCACTCGCCACATTGGTCTCATAATTGCCCTCCATCTAAGAAGCAGAGAGAAGTCAATCTTCTCTCCTTTATCACCGTTTTTTTGCCACCTCCTCCTCTGGCTTCCCTGGATTTTCTTCTTCTCCCACCATTTGGAGAGGAAATGTTAGTGGCCTTTGCTTTATCAACCTTAGATTTCCCAAGGTGACCTTTCTTACTCTCAATACTCTGTGTTGGGTTTTTTAACCAACCAACAGACTGGTAACTGGTAATGTCACTTATTTTGTACTTCCTTTTATTGGCATAAATAAAAGACTCAGCTGGATGGCCAAAATATGTGCTGTAGTTGAATCTTCAGGCATCTCACCAATGACTTTTGGGCCTTGTTAACATTTTCAGCTGTGTTTGGGCCTTGTTAACATTGTGTCAATTTTTGTTTGCATTGTTAAGTGCTTATTATGTTCAGGTTAATTACCATAATAAATATGTGATTGATTGAGTTACACTTTCTCAAACGAATTATAGCATGACAGAAAATAATGGCTTGTCGGTGGACATTCTCTAAATTTTGAAACTTCATTATCTTTCTTTACATAAGAGACATAACGAATTTTGAAATTACAGTGTTGGCCTGCAATTAGGTTGGTTTGCAATAACGTTTGCAACATTATTATCAACACTGCTCTTAAAATGCAATTGATTCTTTCTGTTTTGCATATTCTCAGGGCATGGTGGCCCTGTAAAAGGAAAAAAAGAAGGAGAAAGGTTGTTGGTAAAGTGGCCTTCTTTTTCTAAAATAGGAGAACGAAGGATCTCAGAATTCTCTGAAAAAAATAATATAATAATTTTTTATTAAGATGTATAAAAAAAAACCTAAGAAGTGTGTTATAAACTGTATTTCAAGGCTTTTCTGGAAGCACCCAAGTCATAGTCAATGTTAGGAATAAATAAATTGGCAAAAATTTACCAACTTTACATATTAACTTTATGTGTTGGCACAGCAGTACTGCATTGGCCTGGAAAGGGAGAGGAAAGCAATTATAAAAAATGTTGCAACTATTAACTTTAATTATTCAGGATTGTTGTTTTTAATGCAAATCATTTTACTTTCATTCTTTGAGAAGCACATTTCCTTTTAACATAGAGATTGTTCTGATTTAAGGTCTTTTTTTAGATGTAACTACCATTTTACATGTAACTTTCACTAGCATCACTTTTTTTCAGATGTGCTCTTTTTTTTAACTTTTTTTAATCAAGGAATATAAACTTTAGTCTGACTTCAAGGCTATTGTTCATTAGGTCTGGTGGGAATGAAATGCCCTAAATTCACTCCAATATAGTTTGTAGCAGGATTGATTCAGCTAGTATTGTTAAAAGATGAAAATGGATAGAGTCATTTGGTGGGAATCTACCAGAATAAGATTTCTGGAACACAACTAGAGATTACTGAAAGAAATTCTCCATGTCACTGGGAGCTCTTACTCTCTTAAAGTTACACCTTTCATTGTTTTGAGAATCCTAAATATATGCAAATGACTTCTTGAATGCTAAATTACCACACTATGGCAGCAGCCCTCAGGGCCATCTTTAAACTGATTAATTTAGAGGTTGACAGGAAATGTGGCCCAATCCTGGAGTATCCCCATTGTAATGTAGGTCATCAGTTTGAAGCACCATCTGGAGAGCCCTTGTGAGATCTTTCTCTTCTGTATGTCTCTATCTATGGCTGTCTCCCTGAAGTCTGACTTTTTAAATATGTCAAATGTGGGAGAAGAGTCAAGCTGCCAACATTGCTGCACAGCATTATAAAAAGTGAAGGTGGAGGTAGTAGATAGCTAATGAATGGTGTGGAAAAGATTAAACCGAGTGAGGGAACAAGAGGGAAAAAACTGGATGCCCTGATCTTGAAGGACTGAGGCAAGCATGGTTTCCCAAAGACGCATGAACAGAAGAAGGACTGAGCGAATGTCATTAGGCTGCATGGGGAATACACACAAAAAAGTTACTTTTAGTGGTAAATTAACCTTGCATAGACCAAGGTGGGATCCAGCATTCAGGCTTCTGCACAGCTACTGATTTGGTTCTGATGGGTGTTATACAAAGCTATCACATCCTACAAAGGAGCCTTTAAATTTCAATAAGCTCTGTACGATGTAGAATCTCATTCAGTCCCCTAAATGACTTTTTATGTTCTAAATTTAAATCTGCTTAGAAAGTCATTGCCATGTTTTTGAAGTCTTCAACTGCCAATCATCCTGGACATTCACAACATTCTGAATGGACCGATTATCACAAAGTTCCTTCAGTTATACGAATTTATGTGGCTCTCAGCTTCTGCCTTGTGACCCTTTTCCTCTTGGAATTCTTCCTCTGCTACCTGATTCCTGATTCCTTTTTCCAAGACCAGCATTTCTTTCTCATTGCTTTATTGGAAACTATCCCTGAAATTCTATTCATTGCAATTTCCGAACTGGCTTCCATTCACGATTCAATCTTGCTATTGTGTGAGTTCAGTCCAGCCAATCTCATATCTTGTTATATAATAATGGAACCCAGGGAAGCTGTGCTTTGTATGAGGCTGTGTTACTTCTAATGAGTAGCTGACTGTGGATTCCAAGTGCAGTGATTTCTTCTTTTCATGCACGTTGGGAGCCTAATACTCTGTTCGGATATTTTTCAGAGTGGCATGTGAATTGCAACCATGCATACGAATGCACTAGTTTCCCCTCTTTGCCTGCAGTCCCTTTGGCTTCTTCTGTATTTGCTCTTCTCCTATGAGTAATCAGATTCTGAAGAGGGGCTTTACTTTAAGGCATTGTTCCCGATTCCTTTTGTGTAATTAAGTCTAACAATGGCCTAGCCAGTCATTCAATTTTTCTTTCATTTCCTCTGCTACTACAATCAAGACACAATCCCATTAGCCCAATTCTGAGTCTACTGGGAACTGCTTCTTGGGAGATTAACCTTCTGTGGCTGTTTCTAAACAATTCAGAAATCTAAGCTATTTCTGCAGCCTGAGTGATTATTCCAGTTTGAATTAATTATTAATATAATTAATAATCAAAATATATGTGCCAAATTGAATTTTCAACTATCATTCAGCTATTTAATCAATTGAATTGTCTTCCTTTAAAACAAGGTTGATATTTCTGCTTTCCTCTAGTAATAGTCCTCTTCATATTCCGCTGGATCTTTCCATTCCATTCCATAGGCTACCATCCTATGCCACTGCAATCCAAAGAAACTATTGTGTGGCATATGTCTTCTCAGTGTCACTTTGTTCATAGAATATTCTCAGCTTCTTTGGAAAACTCTTAATTTTTCACATTTCCCTTGCCACCCCACTTCCCCGCTACTGAAACCAAGAGATTGTGAGTTCTAGTCCTGTTTTAGGCATGAAAATCAACTCAGTCACTTTGGGCCAGTCAAATCTTTCTCAAGCTAATTCAATTCATAGGATGCTTATTATAGGAGAAATAAGATGAGAAAGGAGTGTTAGGTATATTCACTGTCTTGAGTTATTTATTTTAAAAAAAGTAATAATGGTGGGGTAGAAATCAGTAAAAATTAAATAAGTATTAAACAGTATCATTCTGAAAATATTTCACAGTAAAATGAGCTATATTGCTATTCTCCAGTATAATGTATGATCCATTATTAGCATACTACACCTAAGATAATTTCCAAAAGGAGCATATTTATATATAAAATATTGTATAGCTCAGTAGGATCATCAATGAAATAAATTAGACTACACGTGGCTATTCCAAAGCTTGATTGTGGTTTGAAGCTAAGTCACCATTAAATGGATGTTTAAATTTCACAGACACAACTTCCCCTTATTAGTCCTCTACCTCAATTACTGACACTAATTCATTGTGCATAATTCCACCTAGAATTCCCTGCAAAAACACTTTAATAATTGAAATTTATTAAATATAATTATGCAGGGATGGTAAGTGATGGATATAGGTTGCATCATTGGTCTTGGCAGCCAAGTGAGCATATGCAAAGTTGGTGAGCCTGTATCGAAATTTATCTGCTTTTCTTTTTTCTTTTTTTTTATTATTTGCAACTGGCACACACACACACACACACACTTACATACATAGATAGATATACACACAGATGTTCAATCACTTTGTGCAGCACACAATTTGCACAATGGGCTGTAGTGGCCATGACGTGTTTTGACAGTTTTTCTCTTTGATTTTCCTACAAGCAGAGAACCAATGGTATGCTGGATTTAAATCCACCATGTCTCTTGTTGAGAAATTCTGATGGGCATGTCCATCACCCCATTCATCTCTTTGCCACTTGGAACAGCTTTTTGGCAGATTTTAATAACTCTGGTCCACAATAAGAAGACCAAGTTTGAATATTCACACAAGATACTGTTTCTTTTTCCTGTCCTTTGGGATAACCCATTAGGTTTGTCGATGTGAATCTCTTCAAGTAAAAGGCCCCAATTTCATATCTTGTCAGACAGCTAAATGGAACCATGATTTTGCAATTCACTGTCTGGTATAGGAAAATAAGATGCAATGATATGTTTCTACAATATATCTGCCTAGTCCAGAGACTTTAGAAAAATCTTGCATCTTCTTTCATTTTGATTGGCAAGTTCACCTTTCACTGGACATCTTTTTAACTCTTGCACTCTGAGGAAGAAGAAGGAACAATAAATATATTTTGTCCTTTTCACTTCACCCATGCATAGAGCTCAGAAGCTTTTAAATAGCTCCATCATCTTTTTCCCACTGCATACCCCTCCTTTTCTGTTTGCAGTGAAACCAAGGTTTGCAAGCGAGTCTTCATGCTCTTGTACATTCCTCTCTTCAACAGGGGAATGTGGAATATGGAAAGATGTGAAAAGCTTGATTATGAAAGCTACTACATCAACCCCTCATCCATTGCTGCCTTGATCTCAGATAGCTTGGGGTGCAGGAAAAAAAAATCTGAAGAATATGCAAGAGAAATCAGAAGTAATTTTTTCCAAGCTTATGAAATGCCCCAGTAGACAAGATTTCCTTAGTGCCTACTTTGCAGGAGTGAGAGAGGAATACCTCTGCCTGCCATCCCTAGTAAGTCATGACCAGAAAGAAAGGATCCTTCTTATATAGATCCTTCCCATTGCTGTGCCAGCTCTCATTTGCTGCTTGCCATTGAAACGTGGGGCATTTAATGATTGTTTTGAGGGGAAAGAAGCACTATATTACAGTTAACAGTCATTAAAACTTGTAGCTGGTTTGTTTGCAGAATCGTAGAACTGCTTCTGCCTGCCTGCTAATATGTTGTGAGTTATGCAGACCCCAATACCTAGGCTGTGACTCATTTGCAGAAATAACATTAAAAACAAAATTAAGAAGGTATTTGACATAATTGATGCAAACCAGGAATGGAAATGTGCCTTCCAAATTGGCAATGTGCCTGCAAAATACAATTCTCTCTGAGAGAGGGGAAGTAAGCCCCAGTGGTATTGATCTTTGCCTGTTTCCCCCTTAAACTCCTCTCCCCCCCCCCTTCCCCCCCCCCCCCATCATTAAGTGGCACCACAGCTTCCCCCCCTCCTCCCTTCCTTGAGACTCATCTGGTCAAGTGGAGCTCTTTCCCCTTATTTGCCTGCGCCAAGCCATGAGCACTAAATGAAGCGAGTAATTTGGTGCATTGTTGGAAGAGAAGGGGGGCAGCTGACAGTGAATGGTGTCAGCTGCAGAGGCAGCAGAAAAGCCGACATCTTAATAAAACAGCCTCAGGCAAAATCCCATTAAAGCCTTCAGAAGCTTGTTTCCCTGCAGTTGAGCAGGTAGGCATCGTGCACTGCATGGCAGCCCTGAGTGCTCTCTGGGAGCCCGGTTCAAAAAAAAAAGTGCTTTTTCTCTCCCCCACCCCCGAATCCACTACCAGCCTAGTTCCTCAGAGTCATTTGCAAGGCAGACAGGTTGGGGAGGCGGAGGGAGAACACCTTGATGTGCAGGACTTGTGCAGTAGCAGGCATGGGGAGTGAGCGGTGGTTGTCCATTATGGCATAGCCCAGACCCCAGGCTGACCTTTGGAAAGGAGAGGGAACATTCAAGGACAGCAACAGAATGATAATGAGACACCAAGCGCCATCAGATCTCATTGTTGCTTTGCCATGGACAGTGTGCGCCTGAGTTCCAAGAGATTAGCACTTCCTATCAAGCTTCACGCACTGACTGGGAAGAAAGGGAAATAAAAATAAAAAGCAGGAGAAAAGTGAGACTCTTCCTGAGTTGGTTTCAGTTTCCAGGCATGTGACCTAAAAAGTAGAAAATTGTGATCAGTGAAGATGTGTGATGAAAAGGCCTATGAATTGCAATTTGGAAACTGCAAACAATTGCCGGTTAGAGCAGGAAAAAGAAGCTTTACAATCAAGAAGTTCAAGGCATCAATCCATTCCTCCCCCATTACTGATCAGCCAAACTTGTCAGTGAGAATGAATATGAATATTTTTTTCCCCCGCTTTAATTTCTTCTCTGGGAAGCTGAAGACGATTAAAGCATGTTTCAGGTTGTTTAGGGGCTATCTCCATCCCCTTAACTACACCCTTAGTTGTTTCAATAAGTGTTTGTGACTGCCAAAATCTTAAACGGACTGTGAATATGAAATACTGAATACTGGGGATGGGATGACTTCCAAAAATACTGCTCAGAGAACTGGAATTGATTGTAGCTCCTTGAGAAGCCCAGGATTGTTTGGGTGTGAAGCTCCTGTTCTCTTGCATCTCTGCTGCTAAATTCCACGATGCTCAGACTTTTTTAGTGACAGAATTAACATTTTCCCAAGCAGAAAGCCTAGTCTGGTTATTTTTCTCTCTCACACACAGATATATACATAAAGAAATGTCCCCATAGTCTCTTGTGGATAGAGCTATGCAGGGCAACTGATATATAAAGGGATAGCTCACATTTACATTTAAAAAGTAAATACTTTATTTATTTAATGTAATCATAATAACCAATAATAATCAATAAATCATAATTCTGTTTTGACTGGCGAGAAAAGTAGAAAAACAGCCATGTGGTCAGATTAGCTACATTTGTTGGGAAGCAGTGCTGTATAAATCTGCAGTCCAATGAGGCCTACTCATCTGTAGTCCAATGAGGATCACTCACTAGCTGTGCCCCACTGTGACCAAGCTGGGGTTAGGACAGGAGACCCCCCCCTCTCACTTCATCCTTACATTATAACAGCTAAAATTTGCTTTCCACCCAACCCTGCTCCACAGTGGATCTTTTGCAAGGCAAGAGACAAGGCTATATGACCAGAGAAAGTAGGGTATACAGAATCAGCCATCTTAGCTCATGCTGGCTCCTTTGGGCCATTGCATTGGCACTCTCTCTGAGGTTTCTGCCATCGTTCTTGGTTTTTGGCACCTCTATAAAGGTATACTCTCCATTTCCTTTTAGAGATATAATAAGAATGTAGATCATATTCACCCTGTTGCTCATCCCCTTTAAAATGTATAGACTTCAAGTCTCAGAATTCCCCAGCTTCCAATTCTGGGAATTGGAATTGTGAGCGTTGGAGTCATGTATCCTAAAATTGCCAAAGTGGAGAAACATTGATATAGATTATTTATATTATTATATTCTGGCTGTTGTACACATCTACCAGGCCAACTTAATATTTCTGACTATAGCTACAAGGTTAGACCTATGCTTGGAGCAGTAAATAGCTTATTTATTGTTCTGTATCTGTTATGTCCCTGGAACTTGCCAAAGTCCCCACCCAGGTCCGTTCATGCTGCGGGGGCGTTTGCTGCCCCTCATTGGCTGGCCTCCCTCGACAGCCGGCTATAAAAGCCGGCTGCAGGGTCCGGCCAGCCGCTGATCGCTGTGAGCCTGCTCCAGGCAGAGCTAACACGTTCAGTCCTTTATTGCTATAATAAAGTCTTGTTGCATCCAAGCCCTGGTCTAGCCTCTCATTGCTCAACTACAACACTGGCGACGAGGATGGGATGGCTACGAGAGGCAATTCGCAACAGCTGAAATCACTAAAACCGCTGAGCCGCAGCCGCGTCGCCGGAGAGCTCGGTCAGCAAAAGCGAAAGTAATAAGCGTCTGTAGCCGCTTGTTAGCAAGCTACAGGGGAAAGTGAAGCGCTGCGAGCCGCAGCCGCTCAATACAAAAGAGCGCGAAATTCAAACGGCTGTCGTTTGAATTTCAAGCCGGAATACAGCACGGTGCTGTTATTCCGAGTCACTGACACTTACGCAGGCGCGAAATTCAAAGCGCTATCAGAGGTGGTAAGCCGTCACCGCCTACGCTCTCCAGGAGCGCGAAAATCAAAATGCTGCCAACAGCCGTTGCAGCTAGCCACAATTGCAGCCCAGAGAGAGAGAGCAGAGAGGTTCTGTGGAGCCTCTCCAGAGCTGTAGTCACTAGCCTGACAAGAGCACAAGTGCTATTTGTTGTCCCAGAGAGATTTCTCAACAGCATAACGCGCAGGAGTCCTCATCATGAACTCCAACCCAGCCTTCCCACCGTTCAAGCCGGAAGAAGAAAAACGGGAGTCTTACAAGAATCGTTTTAACCACTATATCGACGCTATCGGTCTGGCTGATGCTGGGGAGCACAGAAAAAGGTCATTCTTCTTCAGTTATTGCGGAGCCATCGTTTTTGATACAGCCACAGCACTCGTCGCTCCACATGAGTTAAAGAGTGTTCCCTGGGCAGAATTGCTAGAGATTCTCACCAATCATTACTCCCCCAGACCATCACAAATCGCGAGGCGTTTCACCTTCCGGATGAGGAAGCAAGCGGAAAAAGAAACCGTCAACCAATATATGGCTGCCTTGAGGACTGCAGCCCTCCACTGCGGGTTCGGGAACTATCTTGATGACATGCTCCTCGACCAGCTCGTCTGCGGGGTCAAAGACCTTCACCTCCAAAGGCGACTACTCGCCAAGAAGGACCTCAACTTATCCCAGGCCGTCGAGGAAGCCTTGGCAGCAGAGCTGGCAACCCAGTCAGCCACTGAAATTCAAGGTCCCGTTCCCAAACAAAGCTGCGCCACAGTTCATTCTGAAGAGGTAGTCAACGAAGACGACCCTAACGATCAAACAGACATCCACCGCCTCACCCATGCCAAACAACCACAGGCTGGGGTCAGGCAAGAAACCAACAGCGCATCCAAACACATCATCCTGTGCCTATCCTGTGGCGGACCTCACTCGAGAGCTACGTGCAAATTCAAGGGTGCCATCTGTAACCATTGCCACAAAAAAGGCCACATCGCTAGAGTCTGCCAGGCCGCGCACAACTCAGCACAAAAGGTTCCTTCCTTTTCCCATTCTGGGCCTCAAAGGCAAGTACTAAATTGTCACACTTGCTACCACGCTAACCACACCTGTCACTCTATTAGTAAAATAACACTTTCCATTTTATTAGAAGGTAAACCTTGTCGTATGGAGGTTGACATGGGGTCCGCGCTCTCAATCATCTCTTGGAGCACCCTCAAGAAAATCCAGCCCAGGCTATCCAGAAACCAGCTCCGGAAGTGCCAGATCACCTTGAGGGATTATCAGGGAAAAGACATTCCAGTGCTCGGCAAAGGCAAGTTCCTTGTTAATTTTAAAGCTTTTAAAGGCCACCTGCCTCTAGTGGTAGTTAACGGCAACCTCCCCAGTCTTCTGGGGCTTGATTGGTTCCCCTACCTCGGCCTAGGGTTAACAGGAGTCCATGCTGTCTCAGCTTCTGACACTGACTCCTTATTTGCTGACTACTCAGACGTATTCAGCAATGAGTTAGGGTGTTATAATGGTACCCCCATCTCGTTTACAGTTGACCCCCAAGCGGTTCCAGTCCGGCTGAAACCGCGTAGAGTCCCATTCACCATTTGGCCTAAACTGGACGCAGAGCTCGATAAATTATTAAAGCAAGGGGTCATTGAGCCGACAGACTTCGCCAAGTGGGAGACGCCAATTGTCACACCCCTTAAAAAAGATGGCAGCCTGAGAATTTGTTCAGATTACAAAACAACAATCAACCGCTTTCTACAAGTTAGTGTGTACCCAGTCCCGGTCATTCAACATTTATTGCATACCTTTGAGCCTGGCAACATTTTTGCCAAATTGGACATGTCACAAGCGTATCAGCAGTTCCCTGTTGACAACCAAACGGCCGAACTGCAGACCATTGTGACCCACAGGGGTGCTTTCCGGTGCAAGCGTCTCCAGTTTGGCGTAAGTGTTGCCCCGGGCATTTTCCAATCCCTCATGGAGCGTATACTACAGGGCCTCCCTGGCGTAGTGCCCTACTTCGACGACATATTGGTCTCGGCCAGGGACAGACCCCAACTCTTCCAGAGAGTCAGAGCAGTGTTAGACAGGTTCAGACAGCATGGCCTCAAATTAAAAAAGGAAAAATGTGCCATTACCACTAGACAGGTGGACTTTCTGGGCTATAGAATTGACACCTCGGGCATCCACCCCCTAGAGTCCAAGGTCAAGGCAATTCATGAGGCACCCACGCCAACCACTAAAGCCGAGCTACAAGCCTTTTTGGGATTATTGAACTTTTATGCATCATTTCTACCTCACAAAGCATCAGTAGCAGAGCCTCTACACAGGCTCTTAGATAAAAAAGCACCTTGGCACTGGGGACACAAGGAAGACACCGCTTTTCGCACAGTCAAATCACTGCTCACATCTGACGCGGTCCTTATTCAATTTGACCCACACCTTCCACTGGTACTAGCCGCGGATGCTTCCCCTTTTGGGATTGGCGCCGTATTAAGCCATAGACTACCCAACGGCTCTGAGGCACCGATTGCCTTCTTCTCCAGAACGCTCTCAGCAACAGAGCGTAACTATAGTCAGATCGACAAGGAGGCTTTAGCCGCAGTGGCCGCGGTTAAGAAATTTCATGAATTCCTGTTTGGCCACAACTTTGAGCTAATCACGGACCACAAGCCTCTCCTGGGTCTTCTTTCCGGGGACAAGCAGACTCCCCAAGTGTTGTCTCCCAGAATGATGAGGTGGACTTTGTTCCTGGCGGCTTATTCGTACAAGCTCATCCACCGCCCAGGAAAAACGTTAAGTCACGCAGACGCCCTCAACCGCTGCCCCCTGCCAGCTCCAGCAGAAGACCCGGCCCCGGTCCACGCCATCTTCGATGTCACCGAGCTCGACCTCCCTGTCACCGCTCTCGACATCGCCACCAAATCCAAGACGGACAAAACCATCGCCCAGGTACTGGACTGGGTGAGGAGGGGGTGGCCGGGCTCTAACCTCGCAGCCGAATTCACACCTTTTAAGACCCGTCAACAGGAACTGTCTAGCATACAGGGCTGTCTGTTGTGGGGCACCCGGGTTGTTATTCCGGCCTCACTTCGCACACCAGTCTTAGAGGCACTACACGAGGGCCACCCGGGCATCGTCCGGATGAAGGCGTTGGCACAGAGCTATGTCTGGTGGCCTGGCCTGGACGACGACATCGTCAAGTGGGTAAGCTCATGCCAACCCTGCCAGGAGTCCAGACCATCCCCTCCAGTCACCACCCCCACAAAGTGGGAGAGCGCCAACGCGCCTTGGTCAAGGCTACACATTGACTTAGCGGGTCCGATACACGGCAAGACCTTCTTGGTGGTCGTAGATTCATACTCAAAATGGATCGATGTGGCCCAACTATCCACAACCACCACGCTAGCAGTTACCAAGGCTCTAACTCACCTATTCGTAACACACGGGTTACCAGATACCATTGTTTCGGATAACGGCCCCCAGTTTGCCTCAACAGAATTTAGCCGTTTTGCCACAAATCTTGGCATCCGACATATCTTCACGGCTCCCTTCCATCCTGCCAGCAACGGATTGGCAGAACGAGCCGTTAGATCCACAAAAGAAGCGTTAACCAGATTCAGCAAAGAAGATTGGCATCACAGACTCTCCCGTTTCTTGCTGAGCCAACACTCGACCCCTTGCATGGTCACCAACAAATCCCCTGCAGAACTTCTAATGGGTAGATGCCTAAGAACTGTGTTGGACAGGCTCCACCCTCACTATTGCCCTGACACCCCTCTTGCTTCAATGATGGGGGTCAGAGATTTTGTCTTGCAGGAACATGTATTTGCGAGGAACTATGCCGGAGACCCACTGTGGATTCCAGGAGTGATAGTAGCCATCACCGGCCCCCGGTCGTACCGAGTCCAGCTGGAAGACGGCCGCATCTGGAGAAGACACCTGGACCAGCTAAGGAAGCAACAGGGTTCCTTCGCCAGTGTCGGATCGTGGGCTCAGGTCGACCCCCAGGTGCCACACCAAGTTCCCATCGAAGACCATGCCAGAGCCTCTGCACCACCTCCACCCGGACCAGGAGAGTTGGCAGTAGACCGGGACTGCCCGATGGGTCCGCCACCGGCACCAGTAGACGGGGCCACAACATCGCCAACCAGAAGCACCACACCGGTGCCAGTGCAAACCCCAGAGCGAGGCTGCACCCCATCACCAACCCCACCGGGTTCCTTGAACTCTGAGACACTTGGTAACTCACTGGAGTTACGACGCTCGGGACGCCAGCACAGACCGCCCGCTTATTTAAGTGACTATGCATGTTCGCATCTGGGGGGAAGGGGTGTTATGTCCCTGGAACTTGCCAAAGTCCCCACCCAGGTCCGTTCATGCTGCGGAGGCATTTGCTGCCCCTCATTGGCTGGCCTCCCTCGACAGCCGGCTATAAAAGCCGGCTGCAGGGTCCGGCCAGCCGCTGATCGCTGTGAGCCTGCTCCAGGCAGAGCTAACACGTTCAGTCCTTTATTGCTATAATAAAGTCTTGTTGCATCCAAGCCCTGGTCTAGCCTCTCATTGCTCAACTACAACAGTATCCAGACACATTGAACTCCTTTCCTACTCTAAGTTAAGGACCATCCTTTGATAACAAGACCAAGTTCCAGGGGAAATTCCTGCTGATCACTGCATGTTCCTTTCTTGGGTTAATGAAGGTGATGCACACTGAATAGGGAATCAACTTTTTTCTCTTGGAATCACGTCAGGAATAACCTGCAAGGTTAAAAGCAAAAATTTTCTTCTTCAACAACTTTACATTTAAAATCAAACAAAATGCTATATAAATGTCACTGTAAAAAAAAGACAAGGTCAGCTGTGAAAAAGCTGTTTAGTAAAAAACTATTCTGGAGCAAAGCTTTTTCAGCACCAACTTAAAGGTGGCCCCACAATTACAGAGGGGACAGAGTTTATTTTGTGGGGAAGTTCAGGAGCTTTAAGAAGATATATTTGCTTATTCCTTTTATTTTGTTTAATGTGATATAATGCCAACTGAGTATAAGAAATAAAAATACATTTAAAATCCAGACATTAAAATAGTATATAATATCTAATTATCTTCAGTTAAGATATAAATTGAAGAAGCAATTAAAGAAAGAAATAGGCTAAACCATTAAATTTAACAGTAAAAATCAACAGGTAAAGGCCTGTTTATGATTCTAATTGTTTTCATCTTTATACTCCATCCTCATCCCAAAGAACCTAATCAGGTTATACTTTTTTAAATTTAAAAAACAAAAAAGCAAGCCTTTTGACTTTACTCCTTCCTCAAACCCAGAGGATACAACAAAGAAGAATGCTGAATGTTGGCTAAAGTACCTTGTCACAACTTCAGGCAAACGTCCAGAGAAAAAACTCCCTAGGCAAGGAAATTCCTGCAGGAAAAAGTTTTCTCATTCATAGCTTGGCCCTAAGCTATTTGGAATGCAAACAGTAATGGCCAACTGTGCTTTGATGTCTTGTCTTAGAACCATTTTAATTCACTTTAGGGGTCATTTTTTTATTTGTTAAAATATCCCAGTATAGAACAAGTTTCCATTTCCAGATTGTTTGTCATCTGGAGAATTGATTCTAAAAGCAAGAATAGTTTAGTTTATATTAAATGTCAAGACCAAATATGGTTGGCTTGTTTTGGCTTGTTATGTATGAATCCAAGAATGATGGTTTCTTGTTACCTGAAAATGGGATTATTTTGTTCAACACGTTTAAAAATAAATATGGCTCAACATAATATGTGAACAAAGCCAATGAGTTCATATTGTATGTTCCAAAATAACTCTGATT
The DNA here is from genome assembly GCF_900518735.1 of Pseudonaja textilis. The sequence continues at coordinate 1,440,726 of NW_020769364.1, forward strand.
TTTAATATATATCATTTCTTGAATCAATTATCTTCTTACAAGTAGGACCGCTTTGATTTAAGTGTCTTTTTTTTCAGCAATTCTTCAATTCTTTCAGAACTTTTTCTGTGTTAAGCCTCCTTTTACAATTCACAGGCAGGCTATGTAGCTTAAGCTCCACTTAGAGTCAAACAACCTACTCTCCAAAAAACAATTTGGTTTCAGGAAAAAAATTGTCCTGCAACATACAACTCCTACACTGCAAAAACATATGAACTACTCTACTCAACCAGGGTAAAGCAATAGATTACATAGACTTCTGCAAAACCTTTGATTCAGTGGTACATAACAAACTACCGTTAAAACTAAACTCTTATGGCATTTCCGGATTCCTTCATAAGTGGATTACTGCATTCCTGTCAAACAGGCAACAAATAGTAAAAATAGGGAGCTCTGTATCAAACCCTGCTCCAGTTAACAGTGGTATGCCCCAAGGCAGCGTTCTAGGACCCACACTCTTTATACTCTATATAAATGACCTTTGCAATCACCTTATAAGCAACTACATCCTCTTTGAGGATGATGTAAAACTATTCAACACCACCAACAATGCTACTGCTCTTCAAAGTGACCCTGATTATGTGTTTGAATGGTCAAACAATTGGCAACACCAAATCTCAACCAACAAATGCTCTGTCCTGCACATTGGTAAAAAAAAAAATCAGTACACCAAATACAAACTAGGCAGATATGACCTCACTGATGACCCTCACTCTGTCAAGGACCTAGGAGTACTCATATCTAATGACCTAAGTGCCAGAGCTCACTATAACAGCATTGCCAAAAAGGCATTAATAGTTGTAAATCTAATTTTACGAAGCTTCTCTGGAAATATTGAATTGCTAACTAGGGCATTCAAAACCTTTGCTAGACCAATACTCGAATACAGCTCATCTGTCTGGAATCCGCACTATATATTAGACATTAATACAATTGAGCGAGTCCAGCAGTATTTCACAAGAAGAGTACTACACTCCTCTGCTCGCAACAGAATACCCTATATCACCAGACTTGAAATTTTGGGCTTGGACAATCTTGAACTATGCTGCCTACAGTTGGACTTAAGTGTACTACACTAAATTATCTGCTACAATGTCCTACCAGTCAATGGCTACTTCAGCTTCAACCGCAATACAAAAGCACACAACAGATACAAACTCAATGTTAACCGCTCCAAACTTGATTGCAGAAAGTACGACTTCAGCAACAGAGTGCTCAATGCCTGGAATGCACTACCTGACTCTGTTGCTATATCCTCTAACCCCCACTCCTTTAACCTCAAACTATCCACTACTGACCTCACCCCATTTCTAAGAGGACTGTAAGGAGCGTGCATAAGTGCACCATCGTGCCTCCCATCCCTGTCCTATTGTCCCCATTTAATTGTAGCTATTTTCTGTATGTTTATACTTATACGTATTATTTTGTAAGCGATTGACAAATAAAATAAATAAATAAGCACCCTGAGTGTGAGATATCAAACCCAGGAAGGTAGAATACAAGTGTTGATTATAATTATTATCACTAAGGAAGATGAGATTATTCCATTTACTTCATACACAGATTCTCTATTTACTTCCATTTGAAATTCATATATCACATTCCAAATGAACGAGATTCTTTCATTTCTTTCATTTCTTGAATCCCCTCACAGATCTCTGCTAAATCAGAATCAGTGTTATGAAAATTGTGTGAAGGGGAAGACATTCTTATTTAAAAATAATAATAATCCTTACAGAATTTAAGAAGAAGGTAAGAGACAGAACCCACCCCTTTGTTGTAGATAATATAAGCAACAATTTTATAATTCTGATGCAAAATATAGAGCAAAGCTGTAATATGCTATAATACAGTATTTTTAAGTAAAGCAGTGGTTTAATTAGTATCTGCAAAACATATGGCTCCCCAAAGCTTCCTAGTTCTTTCTTTTCCCACTGGTTTGCTCCTATCTTAGTAGTTTCTCCCTTTATTATTAATAATAATATTATTACTGTCATTCCCTCTTGCATTTTTTCTAACATACACACATACCCACACATACATACCACAGGTTTAATTCATTTAACAAATAATCTATTAAGAAATAATTATGAAGCCGCAGAGCCACTAGAAAAGCCGCAATCCTGCATTCTCACTGCCTTGGGCAACTACATTTCCATATCTGATGTCACTGGAGGAAAATATGATCTCCAGTTGCTACACAGCTTAAGCACCCAAGCAAAAATGAAGCATATGCTACACACCTTGTAAGTAATCATTTTCCATTCTGTATCCTCAGACTGTTCTTCTCACTGTCAAAATGACCTAGGGTATCTCATTATCAGTGCAGGTTAAATATTCTTCTCCCAAAGGCTATGGCTGGATAAGTTTGACAAAGGTCTTCACCTCCACCCTTTCCCTTGGATGCAACTCATGAAATTGCACATCCTGGCTGTCCTACATATGACAGTCGGCACTGGCTAATAATACACAACAGACTCCACTTCTACTAGTAAAAAATGTATAATTGTAATTTTTATTTACATATGAATATGAACTTTTTCCCTTCTGCTTCACAGATACTCATGACATTGAGCAGTATTACAGTAATGCGTTTCAGACTGGAAGTAAAAATAAAAAGACTAGATACAAGATTTAGAAATCTAGCAACGATAACAAAATTAAAGTCCTGAATCAAACATACCTCTAAATGCTTTTCCATCCCTACTTCATACCCTTTTAAAAAATATTCTACAAATTGAAGATTAGGAAAGAGTTGATTCTGAAAATCACTGAGAAATACTTTACCCAATTGTCCCAAAGGAGCTTTTTTTAAAAAAATATAATAATAATAACTGGACTTTCTTTGTTTCCCTTGAAGATGTTTCACTTCTCAGCCAAGAAGCTTCTTCAGGAAGGGAAAAAAACACCTTTGGGACAACCATGACCTAAATGACTAAGAATCTCCATAGACACTTTACCCAATTATTCTTTTTTTAATTGTAATACTTGCTCAGATTTATTACTTACAAGACTAAAAATAGATCTCACATGGGGAAATGAAATTTTGCCAATGTTATTTTAGCTTGGAAAAAAAATTATGAGTAACCAGTAGCATATCAATTATTATATCAACCTGTCATGACTACAAAATCATTGTGGGAACCAGTAGACAGAACATCATGTCACTCCATCATTTCTTTTCATGATAACATTATGTTTTGTTTGTTTTTAATGTGGTTGAATAAGGTGACTAGGGTATATGATGGAAAGGTCACTTATATTTTAATTGTTGGATCAAAGATACAAGCTTAATAGTTCACCAGACATCCTTTATAAAGATATGTCATCTTTTCAGTATCCCAGTTCTATTTCCTCCCAATTATTACCAAAATGAATTGCAATCTACATTTTTTTCACTTAGAGAATAAAAATGTAGGACTCCTCCTTAATTGGAACAAGACAGCTTCAGTAATTCCTTTTAACTGTAGGGCTCAGATAAATTTGTTTTGTGAGTTTAGGTTTGAGGCTATTTTATCCTAATTTATATCATCATGGGCTTGCAAATGATCTAATCATTGATCAACATTAAGTGATATGGCTATTGATGGGCTATGTCATGTCCCTGTCAGAGTCTGAATCTGAGGTGGAAGGCAAACAGCTAACAGGGAGTGGGAGTGTGGCTCCATTGGCTGTGGAGGAAACTGGGGAAGGGCAAAGTCTGGCTGGCAGAGCAGGGAAGAGGTAGAACAAGAGAGAGGGAGTTCAGAAGAAGACCCAGGCCCACCTCCACTTCATCCTACGGCACACAGGGAGGAACGGAGAAGAGGGCAATGTGGATTGTGTGGCTTATGGGGGAAGAAAGGGCCATGATTCTCTTCATTAGCCACACCTGGGAATGAGAGTTTAAAAGAAATGCATGCTGAGTGCGACAGCTTCTGGGAGCAAACATGAGTTTATCTTGTGTTGACTTTGCTTAACTGTGTTCCTGGCGTCTTCCCAACCGTGTTGAGTTATTGTCGTGCCTTCACGTCAGGAATTCCTGCTCCTGCTCTGCCGAACTAATTACCTCATTTTGCCTTGATTGGACTTATAGTTACAGTTTTTGTTGACCATGTTTTGGACTTAATTCTGTACAGTCAAAGGCTATTCCTGGGAGAGTTTTTCTCCAGCCAGAAGGTAACCAGGACATTGGGGGCAAAGTTGGATAAAGGGACTCCTACTGACTATCTGATTGTGTTGCCTTTGTGCCACGCCCCTGGCTACATCATATCTATGATTTCATAGCCCTCTCCTAGGTAACAGCACTTTTAATCTCTGGAATTACTGAAAAACTATCTGAAAAACTATCTGAAAAACTATCCTCTCTGGGACCAAGGATAGTTTTTCAGCATATACTTCTAAAATGGGACAGATTACATTGTGATATATAAGTGTGCCCTTCTGTCAGAATAAGAGTCATTTCCACTCGGAGCACTGTTCCCAAACCCTTCCCCTGTACTACAAAGCCTGCATTTTTCACAGTGGATTAGCAAGTCTAGACATCCTATAAAATGTCAATGAAGGTATGGATCTTTGGTGCATATTTCTCTGGAGAGCCTCACTCATTTGTAATGCTGTTCTCTCCATCCAATCAATACAGCCACAACAGCCTTCTGCACTCCTCATCACAAAACAGAACCCCTTCCCTGCCCATTCCAAGCCCCAGGAAAAGGAAAGGCAAAAGGCACTCTGAAAGATGTTGGCGAGACTGCAAATAAAAGTATATTTTAATTCAAAGTATTAACCATAGAGGCATCATAAAAATTAGTATCCTGAAAAGGATCACACCTCTGGGGCAGAAAAATGAGTGGAGTAAAGGAAGCCCCAACTGAGTGTTGAAACACCCATGGGGTATGATTATCTCTTGGTAAAAAAGCATCTCTGCACTTACTGCTATTCTGAATCCTCAACACACACAGACACAGTTTATACACTATACATATAGGGAACATGGGAGATGTGTGTATATAAATTATTTAGGTGAACTATTTCATTTCCACAAGAGAGAGGGGCAAGTTTGCATTAAAATGCTTCAACTGTGAGATTCACAGATATATGAATATCCATATTCTGGAGGGTTGAGCAGTCTCTCAGAAAAAGCTCTTTATCCTCAGTTGTTTTATGATGGCGCTGCAGATGTGTGGCAGGGCAGAATGGCAAAAAAAAAAGTTTTCAGAGAAATGGGCTTATCAGAACTCCATATATTTGCTGGGGAAAAAGAGCTCTTCATCAAATGACCCTTGCTGCTCAGTAAGGCATCCTAATTTCTCGTTATGATTCCCAGTTCTCTTCCCAATGCTATTCCTAGAAACAGCTCTATCGAGTCACAACTGATTCTTTGCCTGACTACTTTACGAAATGGCAGCAATATGGCACAAGACAAGCTAGAGCAGGAAGCAAGTGCAGGATTACGCATAATCCAGGGTGTCATTGTGCAGGCACTGGAGGAAAAGCAGTGGAAGATTAGCCATGCGTATTGTGCGAGAGGAGACTTCCATATGATTGTAATTCCCATTTACCTTCATTGTGCTTAACTGCAATCATTGTTAGAAATTCTGTTCATATAAATACTATGACTACAAATATCAACAACAATAATTTATTCATATATTTAAAACATTTACATCGCCTTTTATATTTCAGCCAACTCTAGTTGGCTCCCAATCAAACAATAATCACAGAAGGATATTAGATAAGGCACTGCATTTATTTCTTTAGGACTTGTTCTACCACTGAGTAATAATTGAGTAATAGGTTTGTGCACACAGCAGCCACCATTAAAGGAAGAGGCCCATCACTTTCCTGATTGCTTTTATCTGCATTTCTGACACACAGGGACTTGCAAGTCAACCATTCTTTGCAACCAAATTAACACAGAGCAATTTATACAGATATATTGTAGGTCCTGAAGTGACTGAAAGCACAGAAAGCACACTTTGAACTTATCATCAGAAGTACAACAGATGTGTGTTTGCTGCCTTGAATTACTTATAAAGTTATAAAGGCTGGTTAAAAATCTAATAAATAATCATTTGGAGAGTTCTCCAAATGACCCGCCTTTTTTTCCTTCTGTTGTATTGCTTGTGGTTGGAGGAGGAGCAGTTGGCGGTTCTTTCCTTCCCAGAAGGAAGAAAATGGCAGAGACTGCTTGTCTCCAATTGCTTCAGCCCACCCAGGCATTCCAGCAGAGTGGGTGTTCTTTGGGGGCCCCTCCATTAAATGTTGCCATCTTGTGAGCCCTAGGAAGCATAACTTGCCATCCCCACCTTCTAGAACAGTATCCCTCAGAGATAAAGGCAGAGTTCTGTCTCCTGAGGTCCAGGAAAGTTCTGAAAACCAGGAAAGTTCTGATCCCGGGCCTGGGGTTAATGTATTATTATTTGTTCTAGGATCTTTGTCCTGTTTTTTTTATTATTATTGCTTTGCTGTTTATTTGACAGTAAGTTTGGCACTCAAATCAAAATAACTGAAGGTTAGTGGGAAAATATGTCCTTATAGAGCAGGGCAATCAAGCTCCCAGCCCGCGGGCTGGATGTGTCATACACTGGCCACGCCCACACCCAGTTTAGGAAAGGGGGGGACTGACACTGCCGTGACGTGAGTTTTACACCCCTGTTATAGAGTGAGGTGAAATCCCCAGTAGTGCTACACATAATCCATTTGCTATCCTAGCCATCATGGCCCAAACTGTGATCAGAGAGACATTATCTATGAACACAATGAGTAGGATTTAGAAAGAGTTTTATAAATAGAAATCATTTTTATTGAGGTTGCAGAACTTATGTTTGCTTTTCTAAACATAAATAAATTTGGGGATTTTTGCTCTGGGCTCATTGTGGAACAAATGAGCAATGAGAGCTGCATCACAAGTCCAAACATTTCTTCTTGAAGGACAGTAGAATCTGCACAGATTTAGAAACCATATCAGAAAGTTTCCATAGAATATTTTGTGCAGAGCAATTCAGAGTTCCTTTTAAAATTTAGAAAATTTAAGGAAGCCTGTATATCTGGAATGCTATATTACTGAGTCTCAGAAATTGATATAAGATGATATATTGTTACTATATTACTCTGGTCTTTATTGTCAAAATGAACAATTATTTTTCTTTAAAAATACTGGAAGTGCAATGAAAAGTTGGTTAGTTGGTTGGTTGGTTGAACATGTGATGACAATGTTGAAAAGCCCCAGAATGATTTATAGTAAAATAGAACAAAGTTTGCAAGTTCCAATTCCATTTTTTAACCTGAGACGCTTTAATCAATTTTCACTACACCACATACCACTTCAAAATATGCTGAAGTAACATTGTACATACTAATATTTACAAGGATTAAATATGTTTTTAATTGGAAAAGGTTTTTTATTTTCTTTATGGAAAAATGATCAAATGGGAGTATGCTGCAATTTCCATAATTTCATATTTGAAAAGCAAATTTGATGTAAGGTGTGACTATAATTGGAAATAATTTATTGAATATAATTTTATAACTGGAATTGTACCATATCCAAAATTTGGATTTTCTCATGTACACAGTTTCTATCTTAAATTGTTGTATGACTTTCAGTGTTGACTTTATGTATTGTTTATTTTTTGAGAGTTTTTGTTAGTGATTTATACCATGTTAACAAAGCACTTTCAGCAAAAATTTCAATAGGACATTTTGTTTAAAAAATGGATATAACATTTTCTACAATCTCTAATGATTCACTGGAATGCATTAGTTTTTAGTGACACTTCAGATCTGCTTATACCCGCTTGTATTTCACTACCTGTGCCTTATGTTTTTACATGTTCTATATTTCTTTTTATTCCTTTAAAAATATATTTAATAAAAAAAACAATTTAATTTCCAAAAGAAAAGAAATAGTCAGATTCCGCATAGCACACTCTTATTCATGTAAGTCCCAGTGTGGCAATTGATTTTTGTGGCTAGATTTTACATTAGGGTTGGCATCCTGTACATATTTTCCTAAAACATGCCCCGTTGAAATAAGATTTGACCAGCCATTTCATGTTGCTTTCTTTGTATTTGATGGGTAAATGTTGCTAAACAGAGGTCTCAGACACTGTAACTTTTAAAAATATATATTTTTATAGTCATAAATGTAATATTTTGAAGAAAAATATGTTTACACATTTGCCTTTTACACACCCAAAGTCTTCCACTGGTGAGCTTCCTGAAAGTCTCCAGTTCTTGTCTGTCTGTGTCTCTCTCTCTCTTTCTCTCTCTCTCTCTCTCTCTCTTTCTTTCTTTCTCTCTCCCTCCTTCTCCCCCTTCCCCCTCTGTAGATTTAAAAGCAAATCTGATGTAGTCTCCTATTGAAATATGATATTTAAACAGTTGTTATGTTTTTAACTCTATACCCCCTCAGAGTCACTCTGTGAGTGAGATAAGCAGTATATAAATACAATAGATAGATAGGTAGATTGGTAGATAGATAGATAGATGATAGATAGGTAGATAGATAGATAGATAGATAGATAGATAGATAGATAGATAGATAG
>NW_020769364.1:1449302-1460388 GCF_900518735.1 Pseudonaja textilis
ATAGATAGATAGATAGATAGATAGATAGATAGATAGATAGATAGATAATCTTTTTTCAGATATGGGTCTTTTTCACAGGTTTACCCAACAGTACAAGAAGCTGCCAAACAAAGTAATCACTTCCATAAGGTTGTTGTTTGTTTGTTGTTTTTCTTTGCATTTGTCCTGCTTAGTTGCAATGTGCTTGCCTGGCCCTGTAGTAAAATGTATCCGGGCATGGCTTTTTCATGCAGCTTGTCACAAAGCCTGATACTGAATTAGGAAAAAGAGGAAGTAACCAACCCAAGATCACCTTGCTGATTACCATGCTCGAGAGGACTTGAACCTGGGTCTCTCTATTTCTAGTCCACACATTAACAGCTACACCCTAGAGCAGGCATGTCAAACACATGCCCATGGGCCGGATCTGGATAGGCTAGGAGTTGTCCCGTGGGACTGTCCTGAGACAGCAAGGGACCGGTCTCTGCCACCCCAGCCCTGGCCCACCCATGCCCACCCAGTCAGCCACAACGATCAGGCCGCACTCACCCTGGCCCCACAAGGGCAAACAAAATCCTGATTCAGCCCACAATGGGATTGATTTGACACCCCTGCCCTAGAGGCTCTCAAATCACTTCTAAGGTAATACCCAAGAAAACTACAGGAATGTATCGCCATGGCACCGAGCAGTTAAAATTGACTGAAGGTTGGTCTCTACTTTACCTGATATACTAGTGGGAAGGCGACAGTGTAGCTATCAGTGCTGACTGTACACTAAGCACTATCTCGTGCAATTATGGATCCTTCTTAATGGGGCTCCAGTTATGAAGGTCAAGCATCCATTTAATTTGATGAAAGAGAGAAGGAGATGTAGAAATATATATTTATATGAGAACAATGACAAATTATCTCTCTTCTTCCATAATTCTCCCCAGGAATTAAGAATAATTGTTGGAGTGAAACTTGTGTCCTTTCACCATTGTAGAATTAATGCTGTGGCACAGTATGCATGCATGCATGCATACATACATACATACATACATACATACATACATACATACATACCAGAGGTGGTATTAGCAGGTTCTGACCAGTTCTGGAGAACCGGTAGCGGAAATTTTGAGTAGTTCAGAGAACCAGCAAATACCACCTCTGACTGGAGATTTTACAGAATCCTTCCCCTGCCATGCCCACAAAACCACGCCCACAGAACCGGTAGTAAAAAAAATTGAATCCCATCATAGATACATATATACATACATACCTGTTACAAAAATGGTAATCTCTTCAAAAGTTTTAGTTTACATTTTTTACATATAAGATTCTTTGTGTAATTTTCCAAAGCTCTTCAAAATAATACCATGATTTATATGTTTATTACTGGATGTTGGGTTGCTTCAAAATACAACAATTTAATTAAAATCCTAGTACTTACATTATAAAAAACCAGAAATATATTTATTCACACATTGATTCATTGTAAAAAAAATGCCTACCATTTCTTAAATAATGCAAAACAATAGAATATCATTAAGAATAATCAATGACAAATATTTAAATAATAATAGCAAAACTGAATTCTTATTTTGCTCTTCTATAAAATATAGCATGAAATTTGGGTTAAATTGTTTTAAATTGGAAAGAACATGTTCCTGGACCAAAATGGCCTATAACAGAAGGAGGGAATTTTAGGAGATTTTAGGAATACACTCCCCATCCTGTCTAAGAAGATAGCAGAAAATGTCCTTCCTGTGTATGTTCCCTCTATCAAAGTCGTAAAAGCAGCTACTGTACCATAGTGTCCTCAGCTAGAAGAAACTTTTGGGAGTCCGGTTTGAAAAGTTAATATAACAACAGCAACAAATCTACTTCCATATATTTTTTTCTCAATATAGCATTCATTTATTCAAACAGTTTTATCAGTTTAGTGAGTAACAATGGTTTAAAAAAAACACCTCCTGAAACTATATCTCATTCAGCCAGTGCCTTTACCCCGCCATTGTTCTTCTAAACTAGTTCCCATGTATCGACAACACTATATGTACTTTTCATATCAATTGCATATCTCTGAAAGAAACATAAAGGTGGAGACTAGCTGAGTTTTTGCAAATAAATAGCAATAGCAAATAGCACTTAGATTTATATACTGCTTCATGGTGCTTTGCAGCCCTCTCTTGATGGTTTTCAGAGTCAGCATATTGCTCCCAACAATCTGGGTCCTCATTTACCACCCTCGGAAGGCTAGAACTAGGCTGTGTCAACGTTGAGCCAGTCAGGATTGAACTCCTGGCAATCTGTAGAATTAGCTTGCAATACTGCATTCTAACCACGGTGCTACCACAGCTAAAATACATACATACAAACAGGCATGCATAATCACTCTTTCAAATTCAGCAGATTTTGTCTTTGAAAAGAATTGATCATGTTTATAATTTTTGCCTCCTTCCATCAAAACTAACAGTTTCCTTTAAAAAAAATCAAATTGCAAAGTCTAATTGCCCCAAATGCTTATCGACATTTATTGTTTGTTCATTATTTCTGTAAATACGTCATTATCCTTCAATTCTGTTTAAAAAGTTATCGTCCTTAGATGATTTTTCAATCTGGAAATATTGTAAGCTATCTGTCTACCATTTTTTAGTCTATCAAGTATCAGATCTTCCAAAACAAGTTTTGAGTCAATTAATGAAGCAAGGAAGAGGTTTGAACGAAACTATATATTTTAAAATTCACTATACTCTCTAGGCTATTTTGTAAGAATGGTTCCTGATTCCACAAGCCTTGCAGGAAAAAAAAAGCTACTGTCATCACTCATTGATTGAATGGATGCCAATCTTCACATTTTTAAGGCTGTAGTGTTTTCGTACTTTACATTTCTTTCCTACATATTATTTGGTCATTGTAACTCAATTCAGTAGGCCATGGAAAAAAAATGGTAACTATATTTTAGCTGAATTACGACAATCAGAAATAATGATAGGAGTAATGTGTGCATGTGTGTCTGTGTATGTACAAAATGAAAACAAGCATAAGATCAATATATTCAAGACTATCAGGGCAATATAAGTACTATCAAAGCTTCCATAACTATATAAAAGATAAAAGAAAATAAAGAGGTACAGCCATAAAATGTATTTCAAGTCAAATCAATCTGGGAAACAGTGACATAGCTTAAGACCTGTTTGTTTGTGTTCCTAGAAAAGAGTGCAAATTAAGAATTCTGGGCAGGCAAGGGAAACTGCCCATATTCAGGTGGCAGTCAGGAGTTGGAGCAGAAATATATAGCTAGACTTAGAGGGTGGTAAGCTAAAAAAGAAAAGAAATTCCAGTATTTCCTCTTCTCTTTCTGAATTGCACATTTCATTTCAAGTAGCAAGGAGAGAGGAAATTCTCTCAAGAGTTAATTGCTTCTATCACAGCCATATCTTCCTTTCCAGGGCCTGGAATTTAAGTGACAGTTCAGTCATGTCAAGTTTCCTGTGCTTTTAAGACAGGTGCTTGGAAGAACCTGGAGTTTTTAGCCATGGGAAAAGGAAGAAAAAAATTGTTCTCTGAGCTATAAACAAAATTAAAAAATACAACCTGGTCAATAGTTACTTCTCAAAGTTGAGCTTCAAGTTGCCAGAATATTTGGCCTCGTGTACACATATATCTACATTTTATAGGGAGCATCATATGGAAAACTGCATGCTTCTTCTTTCTCAGTATTGCCATTAGCTTTTTAAAATGAAAAATGCAGCCAAGCCAGAAACCATTCCCATCAGCCATAACAAACAGGTGTTAATCTGTAGCAACACCTAAGGACGTATCTTGTTTGCAAGTTGTCAAACTCATTAAATCTTTTTAAAAGACACATTCTGGGAAGAAGGGAAGGAGGGGGGGAACAATGCTATAAAACAATGCATCTCCTCCTAGTGGTAAGCAGAAGCTCACAGGGAAATGGCATAGTACCACTATGACAGAATGTCATTTCAATTGGCTTATTAACCATATGAAAAAATATATCAGAACAGTGAGAAAAGCTCTCAGTTATCTATATCTTATCCCTTAGGCTATTGTCATGAGCCACTGGCATACTAAGAAGAGAGCACTAATTCAGTTGTCAGCTGCCTTGCCTATTAAATAGATGGCATTAAAAAAAACCAGCAACAAAACTGGAGCAAGTATTAAGGGGAATGGAAAGGTCTAGCTACCTTTGTCCATTTGTATTTTTTTATTTTTATTTAAGTGGATACAACTTTTTTTTTCCTTTTTGAGTCTAATCGTGTTCATACCTGCATGTTGTTACATTATGAAGTTTCTGGGGTGCTCAGAAGGCTCTCCCTCCCTCCTCATCCCTGTAACTATATATAGTATTCATAATTCATGTGTCATACTAGTTTAAATGAAAGCATGTTATGAGCCTGAAAAAAGAAGGTTATAAAGAGACCATATGATTATCGGTCATACAGTATATAAGGAGACCAGATAAAAAGAACAGCTTATGTCATTTTGAAGACATCTAAACACAGCAATGAACGTCTAAAAAACTATGTTGACATACTGGGTGAACACAGCATGTGAATTTTAGAGGTGCATTAAGGAAATAGTTATGTATGTTCTCCAACTTCTCACATGGCTCCTGCCTGGTGGGCTGCATTCTTTGCTCAAAGTCCACACAAGATGGACTTACAGAGAGGCCCCTTTCTCTGGGTCCACAAAGATGCTATCTTGTCCTCTGAGAGCTGTACATGACAGGCTATGTTCTTCTCTTGTTCTCTCTGCTAGTGTTCAGATAAATGACTCAAAACACTGGTAAGTCAAACTAAAGTAGAAGTTCCTTTTGTAATATCCCCTTAGCATGAGAAGGCAAAAGACTACACATTGAGGGGTGGTAGCACAGGATAGAGGGCTTGGGAGCAAGTTCACAGCCCTTCCTGATTTATAGTCCTAATACCTGGCATGCCTGGATTTGGATCATGAACCATAATTTCACAGCCCATGCTCCAAAGTTTCTCAGAAAGCAGGGATAGTGATGGGCCAGCAGTGCAATAGACCAAAGGTATTCAAACTTGGCAAGTTTAAGACTTGTGGACTTCAACTCCCATGAGCTTCATAAGCTAACATGATGGAGGAGGAATTCTGGGAGTTGAAGTCAAGTTTGAAGACCCCTGTAGTAGACAGTCAACTAAGATTGCATCTAAGTGCCACATTAAGAAAACAATGTTTTCCCAGACTAACAAAAATGTTGGTTTGTGGAATGTATTACCCATGAAGACAAAGAAGTGAGAAAAGGATGGTTGTCTCCTTGCTCCATGACATCAACACACATCCACAAAAGTAGCTTCTGATATGTTCGACCTACAAAGAGCTCCAAACCTGCTTCCTTTAGCTTGTTTCCCAATGGCAATCTTGCTTGGCTGGCACCACCAAAGTGGACACAAGAATCAAAATTGACTGATGGCATGAAGAAAGTTTTTGCTTACCACTAGTGCGGAGAAAGACTGTGGAGTAATTGGGCTCAGATGGACAGGTGGCTTTGGGATAAGGACAAGGGGGGTGGGAAGGTGTAATAATAGCTCTAGGCCTTTGGTTGGCAGCATTGAGTACAATCCACCTGAAGGTAGGGTAGAAGATTGGCTCTGAGCAAAGCCATCTGAGAAATGTTGAGAAAAGTGGCAGCAACAAAACACTTTTTAAGTGCAGGATTCAACACCCCTAAGCTTACACCCAGTGTGTAAATTAAAATATTTTTCTAAAGGAAAAGCCAACCCCCCAAAATCAAGGGAAATACCTATGCAGGAGGAAGTTATTAAGAAAATTATGGACTGTGCTGAAATGAGTAAATTGACATTTGAAATTAGAGAATGATATATGATATGGGATTTGTTTTATCAATGGTTGGACAAAAAGACATGGTAATGTAATAGACTAGATAATTCTGTGATAGAAATTTAATAGATTGATATAAAACATAATATAGACATATATAACCATTGGTTGAAAGTATAATATAAATTTTAAGATAAAATTTGGAATATCTCATATAAAATGATGGAATAAATAGTTTAGTCATGGATGATTAATAACTGATAAATACTGTATATAAGCATATGTTAGTTTGACAATATGAAAATTGATATAAACTGTAAGTAATGACAACAAAAAGATAGCACAGAAGATTTGTAACCAACTAACACACTATATGTATATAAAATGGAAGATGGTTTTATGTTTTTACGTTTTGTATGTGTATATTTGTTTTAAAAAATAGAAGTTCTTTTAAAAAAAAATCAAGGGAAGCTCATAAGAGGGTTTTCTCCAAAGGGCAGAGAGCTTGCACAATACCGGCTAGTTTAACCTTCTTTTATGCACCCCAATATCAGCTGCCTTAATAGAAATAGATTAATGATTGGTTCATTACTGATGTGATGGTGATCATCTGCTCCAAGAGAGTGCGCGAAGCGATAAGACTGACAAAGTTAATAAAGCAGCTTTCCTCTCTCAACCCCCTCATGAATCTTCACAAGAATGGCATGCTGATCCTCCATACTCCTGAGATTTGCTCTTTTATTTAAGCATTTGCAAGGGAGAAAAAGACTTGCTGCAATGTGCTGAGGTATGTTTTGTCAGACTTCATCAGTGCCACGTAGCATTGTCAGCACCATGTATGTTTTGTCAACATGATGAGTCCCAACTCAGCCTGTCAAATATACAGCTGTCTAATCTTTCCCCCCATCCCCGTTTAAAGTAAAAAAAAATGCTACATGGGAGAATATTTTGAAAAGATGCATTACTCTCTGTCAGAGGAGTGATTTGATGGGAGATGAAATTAGTAAGTGCAGTCCTATCTGTAGGCACCCGTTTCACCTAAGGGAATAGGAAGGGGTTCCGAAAACAATGGAAGAAAGAAAAGGAAATCAAAATCAGAAAAAATGATGACAATGCCCAATAAAACCTTGAGTAAACTTTTTTTTTAATGTAGTGTGTGTGGAATGCAATTGTCTTCCATGTACATATGGATTGGGTTCATTTAAACCAGGATCAGCATCAAACGATTAGGGTAATTAAGAAGTTCTGTAGCACTTTAGGATACGTGTATTTGATTATTCCTTAGAAATGTACCAGAAAGGATAAGTGGAAATTCATAATTAGCAGAGCAAAGAGAATTCTTTGATTGGCATTGCTTTCCTCGTGGTCTTGTATGTCTTGGCAGCAGATACTCTAAAAGTCATTTTCCCAAGAGTGGGAAAGAGAGAGAAGTAGATCCAGATGCTCTTCCTGCTTCTCCAAGTCTGCTGGCTCCACTTTTTCCCCAGGTGACATGGACTACTGATACTTGTATGAATTAATTTGAACAGATGGGGGAGGGCTCTCCCACTTCTGTCCTTCCCCCCATCCAACAAATCATGTCTTCTTCATAGAGGCTAACCTGATCTGCCAGTTGAATTTCAACAGGGCAAGTCTCACCATTGAAGAAGGAGCTTCATGAAATGAGTATGCAAATGAGCCGTGGTGGTGCACAGGTTAGAATGCAGTGTTGCGGGTTAACTCTGCCCGCTGCCAGGAGCATGATCCTCACAGGGCTCGAAGTTGACTCAGCCTTCCATCCTTCCGAGATCAGTAAAATGACAATCCAGATTGTTGGGTGCAATGTGCTGACTCTGTAAACCACTTAGAGATAATTGTAAAGTACTGTGAAGCGGTATATAAGTCTAAGTGCTATTGCTATGCATTCTCAGATTTCTGTCAAGATTGTACTGCCTATAGTACACAAAGCAGAAATCAAAAAGTGAGCAGAGCCAGTTTCTGCTGCCCCTTTGTCTTTCTTCTTTCATCTTATTCTCTCTAAATAATGATTGGAATTGCCAGATTGCTAGCATTTACAGGTACTATAAACATCTTTACTGTTTAAAAATAATAACTAACTGCACAGATTTTGGGTTTTTTTTTTTTTCACATTTAAAATAATTCCTGGCCTGAGAAAGAATTATTTTTTCTTGAACTTGGAACTTATCCTCCAATTTCCATGAATAGCAATACCAACATGTTCCAATAAATTTTTCCATACAACATGTCCTTCTGATATTTCCTTTCGAATTTTGCAAACCTATAGCTAAGGCAACTTAAAAATCACTTTGGCTGCTCCAGTTGTAAAATGCTGTAGTGTTTCAATCAGGGTTGCTTTGGACATGATCGAGCACAGTTTATAGCAATGTGGTGGATGATGCCATCAAGAACTGGGATCTCCCCAGCTCCTACAGGACACTAGGTTGCTACAAGTATGCCTCTCCCTTCTGATTGCTGGGCACTGCTCTCCATCCCCATTTTGGATTCAGCCTCAGGAGAAACCAGACACCTAACTTCCATTAAGGCATCTGCCACTCTAATGCCTGGCCACTTCTCCAAGTCTTATATGAGTGGCTGCGGCTGCTGTTGTTTAGCCTTATTATGGCTGCCCACTCCAATGTACGGGGGTTTGGTGCCATTTTGAAAGTGAGCCAGTTCTATGTCACTCCAGTCAACTGAAATTGAGAAAAAGAACTAGGTTTTGCCATCTGCTCTGTTGCAGTTCTGACACCAGGGTACATTTTTCTGTTGCTTCTGATGGCAAGCAGTTTCATGCAGCTGTACTTTTTATGGTTATTATCAGCTGGCAGGGATGCCATTTTGCCTTTTCCTATGCCATTTTGCCTAATCTACAGGCTAGCTCTGCTAAATTGTCACCACTTTGCAGCCAAACAGAGGCTGCCCATAATGATGGCTCCCTTCACACTTTACCCCATTGCCCTCCATTTCATCTGTCCCCCGGGTGACAGTCAAGGGATGGAGTGAGGCAAGGGATGAAGCTCACATGCTCTGAGCCTGTGACTTGTCTGTCAGACTATTCCCCAACAAGGTGGTAAGTATTAAGGTGAAGAAGGAAACCTACCTAAGTATCCACACAACTCATAGTTAGGCACCTTTCAGTCAAACTACTGAAAGATATTATACTTGTGTCCAAGAGTAGCCTGTTTGACAGGCATAGAGGAATGCAGAGTGAAATGGGAGGGAACTGCTTCTTCCAATTTCCTCCCTCTGATCCTTTGGTTCATCAATCAGGCAACTTGACAGAGGCTAAACCTTTTGTCTAAAATATCTTGACTGCACTCACTCAGTCCCCTCTCTCCAGCATGTAAAGGAGAACATGCAAGTAGGGCACACTTGAAAGAAGCATTTGAATGGTAGATCAGAGAACTCTACCAATTGTTTTCTTCGCCCTGCTTCATAATCCTTGTTAGTATGCCACAATAAGGTTTGGCCATCAAGGCAACAGCATTTATGCTCCCATAGTTTTCTGCTGGATTAGTGAACTTCAATACAGCCTTCTAGCTACATCCCGAGTCTGACAGGTTCTAGCCTCAGTCTCTTTTTTAGGAAAAACAGGTGGTGGTGGGGAGGTCAGAAGAAGGCATTTGGCAATGCAAAACAAACATAAAAATGTTTCATCACCTTAGAGTAAGGGGGGGGGGTTGTTTTGTGTTTTTTAAGGAGCGGGGTATAAAGACAATCCAATGCAACTTTCCCAAAATTAAAATTAAAATTATTCTGCCATAAATGCAAAATTGTCTTTTGTATGGCTGTTTTTTATGTTCTGAGAGAAAACCTATGAGTGATTTTTATCATCCCTATTTTTTAAGCACTGAGGAAAGGGATGCTGAACGGATCCTTTTTGCATATTCTGAAAATGCACTCCACTGAATTATGCAGAACCCACGCCTGCCTGCCGACTGCAGTTCCAAAGCCATCTGAGCAGCAAAAAGAAGCTCCATTGACTTTGTTCATACGTTTGGAATTTGCACCCCCAGCCTAGTGCACAAATGAGAAAGTAATTCAAGGGGTTTCACATAAATTATGCTCAGGCCCGTCTATGAGCACATTTTAAAAAGCTGACGATGATGCTCCTCATAACAGAAGAAAGCGTGATGATCCAGAGCCAAAGGAGGGGGGTTGAAGTCAGAGTTTGTCCATCAAAGGAGATTATGGCTGGTTTCAGAACATTACAGAGCACTAAAATCTAAAATCATTGCTTTCTTTTGATTGAGCAACTGCTTTAAATCAGTTTGGCGTGTAAAGCTAGCAGAATTTATGATTCTGAAAAGGACAAGAACACTAAATGCTTTAATGAAAACTGGGAGAACCATGAGTGATAGGGCTGCATAATGTGCTTCACTTTTTGAAAAAGATTTTAAGTTATTCCTTTAAAATTGCCTGACCAACTCAAAACACTGATCTTCAAACTCTTTGACCCACAAACATCACACGCTGAACAACTCCTTTCACCTATGGTGGTGTATTTACACAGAGACGTGCCCAGACTGATTATTCTAACAATGCAATCATGATAATTAAGACCGATACAAAAATATTCACCTTGCAGCTGAAAAGGTATCTTCACAAAACTTTTACAGAACATCCAAAATGGCTTCCTGCCTTATAACATTTTGAGAATGTTCAAAAAGCCAGTGTACAGAATTTCCCATGTGTATGTTCCAGTGCTGTATGGTGCATGGAGAGGAAATGCTAATATGGAATTCTGGAAAGCTTTTTTTTTTTTTTTAACAGTTAAAGTTATGAGGTCAGCTGGGTAACTGAAGCAGTCTCCTTCCTCTGCCAAGAGAATGAAGCGGTAGCAAAGCTGTCATTTGTTCCTTTTGTTAGTGCTGGGTTAGCAGATCCAAAGTTAGGGAGAAAGGAAGCCATATTTTTCTGTGACTGACATCCTATTTCCAATTGGCTATTTAAACTGTAATGCAATTTAATTAAAATTAAATTGCATTAATTAATTGTAATGCAGTACTGATTAAAATTCGAAGATTGTGTTTTACCCAGCT
Organism: Pseudonaja textilis; assembly: GCF_900518735.1. The sequence goes on from NW_020769364.1 coordinate 1,460,135, forward strand.
AAAGATCTTTTATTAATAGCTAATGTGTTTGCCACTTTGATACAGCTTACTACAATGCATAGCATTACAGTTGTATCTGCAGGAGATTTTATTAGGAGTTCGCTGATTGTGGAGATCTTTATTTTATCAAGGAGATTTCAATCATAATATTCCTCTTTTGAGCATAATAGAAAATTAGGATAGCTAATAGGGATAGATAGATAGATAGATAGATAGATAGATAGATAGATAGATAGATAGATAGATAGATAGAT
>NW_020769364.1:1460398-1475299 GCF_900518735.1 Pseudonaja textilis
GATAGATAGATAGATAGATAGATAGATAGATAGATAGATAGATAGATGGATGGTGAGGGGAGATGATAGATTGCAACATTATAGTGAGGATGAATTTCATCTGACTTCAAATGTTGTATTACACACTGCAAGAAATTAATCTTCTCAGTTATTTGCAACCAAATAGATCCTGCTGTTACATAATATATGAAGTGAATCTCAGTTACATACATGGAAGAGAGTACTAGACATGGATTAGGATTTATCTTCCTTTTATTCCCAGATTCCACAGGGAAAATAAAAATTACATTAGGAACAATCATAATCTTTAGTTTTATGTACTGGAATGTAGTAGAACCATTCTAGGCATCCTAGTTATATGATCTTACAGTTTAGCTCTATTCGGGGATGTGCTGGCAAATGGTTATATAAAGAGATTCATTCATGGCTTTTATAATTCTCTGGATAAATACATAGCCAATCTACATAATGATACACTTTATCTCTCTCTATATATATATACAGGAATAAATCAAATCTTTTGTTTTTATGAAAATTACCCTAATTCAACACATTCAAAACTGATCTCAGCTTGACTTTGTAATTCATATTTCTCTAACATTTGTGATACACTGCTGATTTTTAAAATCACCTACTAAAAAAACTTTAGTTCACAAGCTACATATGCTTGTGTTCAAAATGAATTATGATGGGGAAATTTCCCTTTAGCACAGGGGTGTCAAACTCAAGGCCAGGTCCAGATCATGGGGTGCTTAGATCTGGCCCATGGGAGCACCCTGGAAACAGCAAAGCACCAGCCCGTGGCACCTCTGTCTGGTCTGCCAGCAAAAGTGGAGCTTGGGAGGGCCGCCCTCTCGAGTTCTGTTTTCACTGGCAGAGCATTGCAGGAGGCCATCACATCTGGAAATGGTGCTCAGGAGCCCGTTTTCATTGGCAGAGTGCTCAGGCCACCACAGGCACCCCTAACATGAGTGACATTGCGCTGGCCACACCCACGCTGGCCATGCCCACCCAGGTCCCCCGAGGTCAAACGCAACCCTGATGCAACCCTCAATGAAATCAAGTTTGACACCCCTGCTTTAGCACATACAATTGCATATGAAAATGTGACTATTAGATATGAACAGAAAAATATAAATTTATTTTTTATTTCTTACTGACATTTCCATGTTACTTTATTAATGGTGGCTCATATGAATGTCTGTCCATATTTTGAGGTGGGGTGGGGGAACCACTCTATTATGGAAATGCAGAAAAGCAGAAGAACGGAAAAATAGAAACAGAATTTGTCATCTTCCCCCATGTTTATATCTATCTTCACTGTTATTCTATTAGTGGCAGACAGGAAAGCTGTTTGCAAAAGCCATGCATATTGTGAATGTAGAACTAACCATTATTTGAGAAATGGTTTATGTAACATAAGATAATGTGATGCATTGCACTGACTTTACTTCTTTTAAGACACCACTTTTCCCTGTGAATCCTTCCCAAGTGACCGACAAAATTATGCACCATGCAATATGATCGCATTATATATCTGTATAAAAAGATGTCATATGTTACTTTGGAGTCCTTAAAAATAGCCCCCCAAGGTCTTTAAAATATCTTGATTGAAACGGAGCCAGCATAAGACATAAAATATATCATGTTAAAACAAATACCCAGGACAGTAAAAGAGCAAAAATCACAATGCATTATCCACATGTAGTTTGAAACACAGATTATGATTTTAGATTAAAAATCACTGAAATAAAAATGGACTGGCTCTCTTATGTTGCAGAAGCTAGATCAGAGGGATAACAAACAGCAACCCAAAAGGCTATGTGCCATCACTGAAATCTATCAGGCCCCAAACCAAGAAAGATATGTGGTGATACCTTCAAACTGAGTCCTTTATTGTTTCACACCAATAGAAAAAATCTTGCAAGACTCTGCTATCTGCAACTACAATACACTCTGTGAACTGTTGTGGAGAGGCTGTCTTCACCCTCTTTCTCTCACATATAACATCTAATCTGAGTAGCCTTTTAACCACCCTGGAATGCAGCCCCTCCCTCCTGGGAATCCACCCCCTTACTATATCCCATCACAAATAAATTGTATGTGATTGGTTGGCTGTGATTATTATGAAGATTGCTGCAGTCCTTGACTTCCATGGGAAGCACTGCTGCTGCTTGTAAAATATATTGGAAGCATTGCTGGGGACTCTCTAAAACCAAGTAGCCACTACTGAGAAAAGCTCCTTTAGGATTAATCTATGGATGTTCTCAATAATCCAGGTCATATTATCCCAAGGATTAAAAAAGGGTGTTACTTCCGACACAGTAAAATACTAATACATTAACAGGTTCAACTTTAAATGTTAAGTATATCCTGTTACAGTTTATATTACACATATATTACAGTTCTTTAAAACCAATTCTATAACTACACAATTATTCAATTTTCAAACTAAATTCTAAGTTTCTTTTTTTTTTCTATTTTAAATATAAAAACCAATGAATGAATATAAAAATGAGAATTAGAGTCTTCCCTTTAAGGTTAAAGAATCTGAAAGAGTTCAGTTATTTTTGTTGATACAAATGATGATAGCCTGGAAAAACTTACAAGTATAAGTATAAGTTTATATTTCCCATAGCAGGGGGAAAAAGGATTTGATTAAGATGGCAACATAAACTATTTTATTTGGTGCTGTTTCTATTGAGAAATAGCTTTTGTCCTCCAAAAATATGTAGAAACAGGAAAGGGCAACTTGATAAAGTTCCCAAGATAAGTCTTTCTAGAATTTCAGTGTTGTCATCAAAGAGAAATCGTTTCTAGAGGGGCAAAGCCTCAAAAATGAATCAGGCAGATTCATAAAGAAGTTTTTAAATCTTAAGATCAATATATCAAATGTAAACTGGTCTTGGAAATACTATATATTACCAATGAAATTGTTTCATCAGATGGGTGCTTAGATCACTAAGCACTAGCAAATATTCCAACACCCATTAATTGTACTTTATCATAAAAACACAATAGTATATAAGGGTCCTGGAATTGTCAAGGCTGAATAAAAGAATATAAATATCTGGTGGGTTTCCCTAAAAAGTGTAGCAGCTGGTTGAAGCTAGGCCCCTGCTATCGCAGTATAGGTAGTATTCAGCAGTTTCTGACCAGTTCTGGAGAACCGGTAGCAGAAATTTTGAGTAGTTCGGAGAACTGGCAAATACCACCTCCAACTGGCCCTGCCCCCATCTATTCTCTGTCTTCTGAGTCCCAGCTGATTGACTGGGTCTTCTTTTGTTGCCCTGCACAGGAGAACGGAGCTGGAAAGCAGATTAGTCGGGTAGGGAGAGAACGGAGATTTTGCAGTAACCTTCCCCCAGGAATGGGGAGGGAATTGAGATTTTGTAATATCCTTCCCCTGCCATGCCCACCCATGCCCATCTAGCCATGCAACACCCACCAAGCCATGCCCATAGAACTGGTAGTAAAATTTTTTGAATCCCACTACTGTACCACAGGGTCATCTGACACAGTCTAGGAGAACTTTCAGGTGACAACTTGATTCTCCAAAGGGAGGGGGTAACTTCATCCACAGGAGGTTGTTTCAAAGTTTTCATATCAGATATTAGTTAGTTAGATGTAATGGGGAGAAGAGATAACCTTGAGGATTAGGAAGAAGAGCCACAACAAAGACAATGGTCACATAAAAGAATGTTTTTGCAGGGTTACCAAATAAAATTAAGGTTATTTAAGCCTTATAATAGAAAGTAGTATTCTCTTCCATGTCTTTGATTTCCAAGTCTGGTCTACCTTGAAAAGCTGGCAGTTGGCGATTGGTTGACTTCTGCAGCCTTTTGAGAATAAGAAAATCAAAGAGTAATTTGGAGATCAGCATATTGATGATACTTCAATCCAAGTCTATGACATTATGCATAGATATTAAAGTCGAAGCACAAGACAAATCATCATACGTCCTTTGGACAGGTTTGTATCTTGAAATGAAAGATCTTAAAGCTGTACAATCAGATCAGTGGTGGGATTCTATTTTTTTTACTACTGGTTCTGTGAGCATGGCTTGGTGGGCATGGCAGGGGAAGGATAATGTAAAATCTCCGGTGCTGAATATCACCTCTGAGTCAGATATGAGGAAAGGCACTATGGTGTGAAAAATGTCTTATAGTTAGCTCTCAAACAGAGGATTTTGTTCTCATTTTCAGCTATTTATTTTTGTCCCAAATGTTTAACTGCTTAAATTTTATTCCATGTTATTATTTCTGTCACATACATTGCCAATAAAATAAATATCATACCTTTTCCTGGTCCTGTTACTTTGAATAATTCTTCCTGCCATGTTGATCAACCAGATATGCTGCAGTTCTTTCAGGTATCTTACATTTGTCCCAATCAATCTCTTCAACATTACTTGCCCTATTCTATTGTATTTTGCTCTCCTGACAAAATTCCTCACCATGTTCTTCAGTTCAGATCCAACACCAAATGATACCATGATCTATATTTTATCCTATGCCTTGGCATCAGAACATTTGGTTGGAAGTTTTCTATATACATCCCTACATCACATTTGACTTTTCCAAGAAAGAAGCATCTGGCTCCTATCACTTGTGGAGTTCTAACATGGCAAATGTTTGTGTTTAAAAAAAAAAGGGAAACAAATTTCTTCAAAAGAAGTTCTTTTGCAGGATTTTGAATACTGTACTTTGCTAAAATTAATTATTTTATCAGCCATCTAAATATTTGCATTTAGATCTGCATCAGAGATAAAATATCAAAGCAAGGGAAATGCTAATCTAAACCAAATTCATATTCCCCAATTACATAAAATATATTAAGCAAGCACTAATTATAAATTGAAAGAACAATTTTCTGAGTGGAATGCAAGCTTAATGACTGAGAACTATGGGAATTTTAGTCCAATATCTTCAGAGGATACCAAGTTGCAAGAAATTAGTTGTCAATGGTTTTTGAAAGCTTCAACCAAAAGATTTTCATAGCTTTAAGTTAAAACTCCATGATTTTTATTCTGTTCATGTTTTGTTGTTACATAATATTCTTTTTCCATTAAAAAAACTAGTAATTTCTTCTCTCTGAAGAGGGCAGCTAACAGTAAATGCAGTAGGTGGATTCAACACACAGGTTGCAGTAGACAGAAGAAAGAACAAAGAATAGAGCTCATGAGATCTAGTTATCTAGATCTTTGAAGGTCTATGGTGATTCTCAGTCATCCAGGTCATGGTTCTCCCAAAGATCCTTTTTCTTTTCTTTTTTAACAAAGTTTTTATTTTTTACAACAAACTTATGAACAAAACAAAAACATAAAACTCTCTTTCAATTATATACATACAGTGTGTCAGTTGGTTACAATCTTTTGTGCTATCCTTTTTTATCATTACTCCCAAGTTACATAAATTCTCACCTTATTGGTCTAGCTTGTGCTTATATAATATCAATTATTAAACATTCATTTGACTATTTTTCCATCATTTTATATGAGATATTCTAATTTTCATTATGATTTAATCTTATACATTCATCCAATAGTTATATATTTCATATTGTATTCTTTATCAGTCTATTAACTTTTATTGTAAGGCTTACTAATCTATTTCTTTACCGTGTCTTTTTATCTAACCATTGATAAAATAAATCCCATATCATATAAAATTGTTTATCCTCTTGTTCTCTAATTTCAAATGTCAATTTACTCATTTCGGCACAGTCCATGATTTTCTTAATAATTTCCTCCTGCATAGGTATTTTTTCATTTTTCCAATTCTTAGCAAATACAATTCTAGCCACTGTTAAGACATTTACAATCAAATATTGTTTCAATATCTTTGGGTATCTGGGGCAAATTTGCTTCCTGTAAGTATTGTTGAATTCTTTCTTCCTGAACATTCTCTTGATGGTACAGTTTTCCATAGTAATCCTGAATAATTTTTTTCTTCTCTGCATTTCCATAGCATGCATGTCCTTGTTCATTTATCAATTGATTTATTCTTCTCGAGTCTCTTTCCTTTCTCAATTTATATGCTACCCATCTGCCTGGTTTGTTTGCATCTTCAAAATAGTTCTGCTTAGCATTTTTATTTTTTTGTGCTATTCTTTTTCCATTAGCCCCATTTTATGCTTAGTTATGTCCATTTTAATTTTAATGTCCTTTTTTTGTGGAAATTTCTGTAGTTCTTTTTTCAACTTCTTGTAGTAATCTTCCAATATTTTAGAGATCTTTTTCTGTTTTATATTTCTTTTCCTTGTATAGTCCATTATCAAACCTCTTGTATAAGCCTTCATCGTGTCCTAGAGGTTCTGTAATGATATATCCTCTTCTGTATTTTCTTTAAGGAAAAAAGTTAATTCTCAATTTTCTGTTTAAAGTCTTTTTCCTTTAATATCATTGGGGATGCCTTTGAAAACTTGGCACTTATTGGACGAAAGGTGGACAGACAAGAAAGAGTAAAACTTTCAAAGGGGCTGGGGACAAATGTAGAGAAATTGTGTTTTATTGTATTCTTGTAATTTTTTTAGAACTAATCAAGATCATTAAATTAGTAAAATTTGGATTATGGAGATGTAAGGAGGAAGAGAATTTATTGGAAACTGGAAGCTCTTTATGATTGGAAGGTAGAAAGGGCAATTCTCTTGAAATTCAGTCAGCAAGTATGGATGGAAATGGGAAGATGAATAAAAACAGGAATGAAAGTGTAGGGCATGGAAGTTGGAATAGTACAAAATAGTACATAGCTCAAAAGATGGAAAGCTAATCACAAATTGTGTGCAAGTGGTAACAATCATAGAAGGGCAAAAGGCTTATATAACAGAGAAATATCTCTGAAGGAAAAAATGTGATTAAGAAAAAGCAATCATTTGAAAATAAGGAAATTGAACTATAGGCCAGAGAGTAAAATTTATAAAAGGACTAAGCTGCAGTAGAAGCTTAGAAGTGAGGCTGAAAGACCAGGAAGACTGCTGACGGACATTAAATAAAAGGGGAGAGTTTATTTTTAGTTTATTTTAGTTTGTCAAGCATGTATGAGAAAACAAGTATAAGTATGAACATAACATATAAACATATAAATATAAACAGGTATAAGTATATGCATAATAGATGAGTACAAACAAATGGGAACAGTAGAACAGGGACAGTAGGCATGCTGGTGTGCTTATGCACGTCCCCTTACAGACCTCTTAGGAATGCAGTGAGGTCCACGGTAGACAGTTTAAGGTTCAAGTTTTGGGGTTTGATGTAACAACAGAGTCAGGTAGTGAATTCCAGGCAGTTTGTGGAAGCCTCCTGTCTTTTCTGAGGAGTGGAGACAAAACACAAAAATATAATGGTCAAGCAAAAAAGTGGCTCAAGAACAGTGACAGAAACTAGGCAGATAAATGAGTCTGGCTGGAAGAATAGGGAAAGTACGGGAAAGTAAGAATAGTTTTGGTTTACAAGAAATTGCATAGAAAGCCCAGTAGCCTAATGGTTTGCTTGTCCCTGCTCATCTTCCAGATGCTGAATAATGAAGGAAGGGGGGAGGTGGAAAGAGGCAACAGGAGACATGCAAGCACCACAAGTCATGGGTTCCAAATGCATATTTTACCTTTCTTTTGATAACCACTTCTTTGTTTTCATTTTCCTTTAGGGAGTTGGATAAAGAAACATCAAAGTGAATTTAAATTAACATTTACAACTTGGAGTATGAAAGCAATAGGAGACCAGTAAAGAAAAAGGCTATCACTAGGAGAAAGTGGGGGAAGGGGAATCTATCTTTAAAAAAAGAAAGAAAGAAAGAACTTAAGCTCGTTTCCTTTGTTCATATAATACACCAAATATACTCATCAACCACAGCCTATCTCAGGGGATTTTTCACACAAGAGAAAGGAAATACACTAATAGTAGATGTGCTTTCAGAGATAAGTTATCAACATTTATAACAAGAAGCTCCCGGGTGAATATGGGGCATTTCTTTTCATCCTTGCATTCAGAATTTAGGGTTGTTGTCATTGTTGTTTTTAAAAAACTATAATGTTTTAAACTGACCAGTTGTAGTTCTTTGAAACGTTTAGGCTATTTCCTAAAATATGCATGTTTTCAGTAAGCCAATGTTTTAGATGACTGTGTAATAATCATTTACAAACAAACTGAAAATAATTGGAATTCTAAAAGAGCAATAATATCCAGTTTTAACATCTGGATGAATGTGCGATGAGCCACAATAATGATAATAATATTGATTATGTTAGCTGTCCTGTTTCTCCTTTATTTTTCTCTGTGCCTTTTGTTTTCTTAAATAAAAATTCATTTTCAGAACCATGTTTATAACATTAAATCACAATGCATCAAGGATTCCTTGGACTCTCTAGTCTTATAATGCAATGATCTTTTTGGATATTAATAGGTAAGCTACCATTAATGCAATGGGATCTCTCCATGTGTAACTGTGTGCTGTATAATATGATCTCCTTAATGTCATATTAAAAACTTTAATAAAAGCTATGGTACAACAAATGTTGGTGGGAAGCACTGCGATGGGACTTCACAAAACAGAAAATTTAAGTAATCGCAAAAACAAAACAAAACAAAAGAGACTTACTGTAACCAAGATGGATATTTATTTTTAATATTTATTTGATTTCTATAGCTGCCCATCTTAAGCTTACATATTATGTATTTGTTGAAAGCATAGTGTTAGGGTTTTGTGCTGCTGCTGTTGTTTTCATACTAGATCTCACTGCATAATTATTTAAAAGTTCTAATAGAGTGTTCAGAAGCTTGTTTGTTGTGCTGCAGATTTTCAGTGTCCTTCTTACAATGTGAATCCCAGAATTGTTCACAGTGTTCATGTGCAATCTGATCACCCAAGTAGCAATAGTAGAGCAATTATTTCCCATCCTTTTTAATTAAACATTTGTTCATTGGATTTATATCTCAGCTTTTCTCCAGGGCAAAAAAGTTGAGGGTCATCGCATAAACAATTCTCTTCTGATTGGTCCACTCTTCTATCAGGAAGGCAGGGCTGAAAGAAAGAGACTGAACCAAGTCATCCAGACAATGTCCATGGACACAGGTGCTCTGTTCTGTTCATGCAGACAAAGATTATATTAAACCTTAAATAGTAGTTGTGTTTTGTTAAGATCATGCTCAGTCTGTGACTAAAGATATCTAATTCAATTTTCAGCCATGCTAAAACCAAGACTCTCTCTCTCAGATATGGATCTAACATGAATTGACCACTCTATCATAGTTTATATTATTAATCTTTAACAATTCACATGACATGAATTACATTCCAGCCTTTTAGGATTATTCTGATCCTGATTCCTCCAAGCTTCATATCGTCTCGCTGTTTGATAACTATTCCTTCTGTGTCCTAAAAATGCTTTGTCCTGGTTTCTGGTAGGGGGCTCTTGCAGAAACATTTATAACAATTTTTCTATACACGTTTCTTCTAATTTTCTGAAATTTAGCTGCTGAAAATGAGAAGATGTTGCCTGTGTTAATTTCTATGCAGCCTAAAAACTCTTATTTCAGGTTTAAAATATAGCATGCAGTACCTGGGAGTAATGACAAGTGTAAGCTTTTTTAAAACATTGTAATAACAATGCCACCTAGTGTTCTTACATTATTTCAGACTTTATGTGCCATATATCAATTGTTGCATTCTACTTAAAGTGGACAAATGTATCACCTAAAGCATAAACTAGCATGGAGGAAAGAAGAATACAAAGATATAACTTAGACCTGGATTTACATTGCCTGGAACATTTTGTCTGGCACTCTCAAGCTAGAGAGAGAAAGTCAGACGAAGTGTTCTCATTTAATTCATTCTTGTCTGGCACTCTACAGAACTTCATGCCAAGTATATATTGCATCTACAACTAATGCATAATATATATTTATGACTCACAATGAAATCAGTAGAATTTGACACCTACAATAGATTATTTCTCTCTTGTCTTCCTTCTAATTAAACATTTGCTCATAAGCAGAAGGAAATAATAATTTACTTTAGCAAAAAAGGGCAGTTTGAAATAGCTATAATATTTATTTACTTATTTAACTTTGTAATGTTAGCAGTACCTTGCTAATTAGCTAACACAATACTATAGGGTCATTGTCAGCTGCTTTAAAAGCTTAATTACTTGTTTCAGTTTTTGACATCATTTTAGAACATCAATTAAAACTAGGGAATCCTCAGTGGGAGCTGCAACCTGTATATTAATTAACATCCAATAGGCAATAGGGATGTCAAAATTGTTGGTTGATTCTGGTAAAATCTGCAGTACATTGTACAAAGCACAAATTACAAGCCCAATCAACATAGCCAATAACAAAAATTTTCTCAGACCATCATCAATAATACTCTACAGTGCTAACCAGACAGTAAGGCAACAGCAATAATGCATCTTTTAAATTATTATTATTATACACAAAAATGACAGTATACACAGCAAATGAGATAACCATGCTGGGTTTTGTATCACAAATCACTAGTCAAACACTTCCCAAGCATTTAGGACTGTGTGATGTATTGGTGGATTATCCGAGCAGATCCCAGTAAGGTGGCCTTCTGCAGCTGACCAACTGTGATCTTGTCAGCACCAATTGTTTTCAAGTGCCTGCCTAGGTCTTTAGGCACAGCACCCAGTGTGCCGAGTACCACTGGAACCACCTGCACTGGTTTATGCCAGAGTCTCTGCAGTTCGATTCTCAAGTCCTGATATCTGGTGATTTTTTCAAGTTGTTTCTCGTCGATTCTGCTGTCACCAGGTATGGCAATGTCGACGATCCACACTTTTTTCTTCTCCACAATCTTGATATCCAGGGTATTGTGTTCCAAAACTTTATCAGTCTGTATTCAGAAGTCCCATGGTAGTATTGCATCATTATTAGTATTAGTATTAGTGTTGTTGTTGTTGTTGTTGTTGTAAGCAGAGGCAACTGAACCTATGTTAGCCCTCAGAAGTAGGTAATACAAAAGGGCATGAGTTCCAAGAATGCTCATTATTGTTGTAAGATATTATAACAAAAAAATTGAAAGCCTGTCAGAATCCCTCTTTGCTCCATCTTACATTAAACAAAATCAAGATAGGCTTATTTTAACCTTCTTATCTTTTCTTCTTTCTCAGGATTTCATAATATTTTCTGAAACTCCTCCCTTAATTATTCTTTCCCAAGATGAAGAGATTCACACAATCTCTCTTGTAAGAATCATCTCCATCTCCTTTCTTGCAGGAAGACAAGCAAGGCCAATCAGCTCATGCTTCCTTCCCCCTCCCTTGTTTGCAGATGGGCTCAACAGCACACCAAGGGCAAAAAAGAAGTCTCAGAGAGAACATCTAGATGTTGCTTGAAGGCAGCCCCTTCCTCTTGTTGCACGGCAGCCACAATAAAGTATTTGTTGTGGCAGGAAGCAATGATTCTATTTCATCCTAGGGCTCGGTATATTGTGGTGATTCTGGAGGCAGTTCATGGAGACAGCGCTTGTATGGGAATGTCATATGAAATGATGATTCACCATTTCCCTACATAGGATTTATTGTTGATTTTTAGGGATTTAATGAACCAGAGGTGGGCTTCAGCTGGTTCTGACCAGTTTGGGTAAACCAGTTTTTAAAGGTTCTGCGTAGTTCGGTGAACCGGCAAATCCCATCACTGGCTGGCCCCACCCCACCCTGCCCCAACCTATCTTGCCTTGCCTACCTTGGCCAGTGGCTAGAGTCAAGCCTGCGCCCAGCTATTCTCTGGCTTCTTTGCTTGCTTGACCAGACCACACGGCTCAACTGATTTCCATGCCTTGCCCACTCTGCTCACCATGGCTGCCTGCAAAGGTATTTTATTTATTTATTTATGTATTTATGTATTTATTATTTATTTATTTATTTTTGTCAATTGTTTACAAGATAATAGGTATAAGTAAAAACATAGTTATGAATACATGGATACATATAAGAAAAATAAAAGAAACAATAGGACAGGGACAGTAGGCACGTTGGTGCGCTTATGCACGCCCCCTACAGACCTCTTAGGAAAGGGGAGGCTTGGCCACCTTTTGGGCCTGGCTCTCACCATCCTTCCACCCACATGCTGTTCCCTCACCCTTTGCCTTGAGTCGGGGGACATGCCAGTCCCTGGCTCTGGCATTCCTCAGGGCCTCTGCCTGCATGCTGGGCTGCCACTGTGAGAACGGTGTAAGCCCTATGGTTAGAAGGTAAGACTGATGGCAGGAAAGGAAGATCCACTCTGGGCTTGCTGCATCAGCCAGTGGGTTGGGACATATGGTGAGGTGAGGCCACCTTTTGGGCCCAGCTTCAGCTTCCGCGGGGCCTTCCACATGCGAGGCCTGAGAGAAAATGTCTTCCCTGAGGGCCACCCGCTTACCCATCCACCAGCCGGGCTGGCCTGGAAATGTCCCCTTGTCGTGGGCTGGATGTGGGACCTGAGATGGAGAGGAGGTTGAGCAGGCAGAAGCCCAGAGCAGGCCTGAAAGGCAGCCAAGCCTTGCCATGTCCCCACACATACACACTGAGAAGCCTGCAGCGACCACCTCTTTGATGGCACAAGAATCCTGCAACTGCCACTTCTTTGCCGGTGTGAGAATCCTGCAGCTGCCAGTCCTTGCCGATGTGAGAATCCTGCACCCGCCACCTCTTTGCCAGTGCAAGAATCCTGCAGCTGCCAGTCCTTGCCGATGCAAGAATCCTGCAGCCACCACCTCTTTGCTGGTGCAAGAATCCGGCAGCTGCCATTCTTTGTGAGCACGAGAAGCTTACAGTTGCCACTTCTTTGCCAACATGAGAAGCCTCCAGCTACTGGCTCAGTTCCAGCCAGCAAAGAGGCAGCAGCTGCAGGCCCTTTGCACTGGCAAAGAGCTGTGGCTGCAGGATTCTCACACTGAAAAAGAGTGGTGGCTGCAGGATTGTCGTATGGGAAAAAATTGGTGGCTGCATGCTTCTCACACTGAAAAAAACTGGTGGTTGCAGGCTTCTCGTGCTGAAAAAGACCGGCGGCAGCTGCAGGTCAGTGTCTTGGGGTGGAGTCATTAGCCCAGCTGCACCAACAAAAGCCAGAAGTAGCCACCTGCTATTTCCTGCTGCAAAAACCTTTTTAAACCTTTTTTAAAACCCTGACTAGACTCAGCAAGAGATGAGGCGTTGGAGAATCACCGTTGCTGTTGCTGCACAAAGGTTAGTCTAAGGCTCTGGTCACCACCGCGTCAGCCTACCCCATTTTGCCATGATTAACATTGAGTTAGCCATGCCCACTCAGTCACATGACCTCCCCAGCCACGCCCACCCAGTCTTTAGGCTGAACCAGTTGCTGAATTAGCTGGATCCCACCACTTCTTTGAACCCATTATATAATCTTACCTGAAAGGCCACTTCTTGATTAGAAGGGCCAGATAGTTGCTTCATTTCCATGGATGAATTCCAAATGCCATGGTACTTTTTAATTTCTCCCCAAACAGCATCCTGGGATACATAGCTGACCTAACCTAGATGTATGCAGGGCTCTAAGATTCTACTGTAATATACACTGGATGGGTAAAGAATCAATAAGTTATTTCCTACCCCACAAAAAAATCAGAGTGACAGGTTTCCTTTTCAACAATTAGCAAACAGGTTGAAGAATATATCATATTGCTTACATAGACAGCAAAAGGGAAATTCCCTAGCTGTTCACCACATAGAGCCACAAGGCAGTGTCTATGTTAACAGCCTTACGTATAGGAGTTAATAAATACCTACTTAGGTGGGGCTATCTATCTTTATGAAACAAAATAGAAATATAAAATAGAATCGAACTGAGTCACAATGGTTTACTCTGAGTGCTATGAATTCTACTATTAATTCATTCTGGGAATAATACTATGGTGTATCTTTTTTCCTGTTTGACCCTCTGATGGCCAAAGAATAGTTTTGGCTTATTATATAGATCTAAAAGTCTTATTTAGGTTTGGAGGGGAAGAAAATTAAAAACTGAAGAGCTGAGAAGCACATTATTTTATTCTTTAGCATAATTATTTACTTTATATGCTCCATTCTCATATACAGCCACTATAATGGAATATGCAGTAAAGGAAGAATTAAACAAAATGTGAATGAGTCAATGCATTTGATTGAAGGAAGGTGGCTCCCTCCACCCAACAGGAAAAAGTCTGAAAGCTTTCCAGCTAGAAGTAGAATTGACTATTTTCCCATTAAGCCCATCTTCTGATGACTCGAAAACTACTTCACGGTTAGTCCAACCACGATTTATGCTAAAGTATTTGCCATTGTGGCACAGTGGTTAGAATGCAGTACTGCAAGCTACTTCTACTGACTGCCAGCTGCCTGCAGTTCGACAGTTCCATTCTTACCAAGCTCAAGGTTGACTCAGCCTTCAATCTTTCTGAGTTGAGTAAAATAAAGACCCAGATTATTGGGGCAATATGTTGACTCTGTAAAATGTTTTCCAGATTAACAGAGTTGAAAGGGATCTTGTAGGCCATCTAGTCCAAATCCCCACCCAAGCAGGAGACCCTACACCATTTCTAACAGTTAGCAGTCCAATCTCTTCTTGAAAGCCTCCAGTGATGAAACTCCCACAACTTCTGAGGACAAGCTGTTCCATTGGTTGATTGTTCTCACTGTCAGGAAAGTTTCTCCTTATTTCCAGGTTGAATCTCTCCTTGTTCAGTTTCCATCCATTGTTCCTTGTCTGGCCTTTGGGTGCCTTGGACAATAGCTTGACTGCCTCCTCTCTATGGCAGCCCCTCAAATATTGTTCCATTGAAACATTGTTATCATGTCTCCTCTGATCCTTCTCTTCACTAGACACCAGGTTAGAAGGAGGAGGAGGAGGAGGAGGAGGAGAAGAAGAAGAAGAAGAAGAAGAAGAAGAAGAAGAAGAAGAAGAAG
>NW_020769364.1:1475309-1495388 GCF_900518735.1 Pseudonaja textilis
AGAAGAAGAAGAAGAAGAAGAAGAAGAAGAAGAAGAAGAAGAAGAAGAAGTTGTTGTTTTAGTCTCCAGTCCCCTAATCATTCTAGTTGCTCTTCTCTGTACTTTTTCTAGAGCAGGGATGTCAAACTCAAGGCCTGGAGGCCAGATTTGTCCCACAGAGTGCCTAGATCTGGCCCATGGGACTGCCCTAGAAACAGCAAAGGATCGGCCCGCAGTGCCTCTGCCAGCGAAAACAGAGCTTGGGAGAGCCATGTGCGGCCCTCCCAGACTCCATTTTCAGCTGCAACAGCCTCCTGCCACCCTCTGCCAGTGGAAACAGAGCTCTCTTTTTACTAGCAGAGGGTGGCAGGAGGCTGTCACAGCTGAAAATTGAGCTCTGGAGCCCGTTTTTGCTGGCAGAGTGCTTGGGCCACCACAGACACTCCCGACATGAGTGATGTCAAGCTGGCCACGCCCACCCTGCCCATGCCCATCTGGCCCCCAAGGTCAAACACAATCCTGATGTGGCCCTCAATGAAATTGAGTTTGACACCACTGTTCTAGAATCTTTTTTATAGTGTGGTGAGCAAAGCTGGATACAGTATTCTAGGTGTGGTCTTACTAAGGCTTTATACACTGTTATTAGTACCTGACTTGATCTTGATTGTATCCCTCTGTTAATGCATCTTAGGATTGCATTGGCTTTTTTGGCTGCTGCTGCACACTGCTGGCTCATATTTAGCTGGTTGTCCCCTAAGACTCCAAGAGTCACAGTTACTGTTATTAAGCCTGGTTTCACCCAGACCGAGTGTCGGCAATCTGCAACTCCAGAGCCATATGCGGCTCTTTCTTCCCCTCTATGGTCTCCTGTCAGTTGAACCCATCACTGGCTGGCCCCACCCCTTGCCCTCCCCTCCCAGTCACTCCTTGCCTGGTCTTGGAAGGTAAGGGCTATGGCGGTGGATGGAGACTCACTCCATATTCCAAAGTGGGAGCGAAATGCCCCTGTGCTTGCCTCTTCTTCCTGACCTTGTTGGTACTGTGCTCACCTTGGTCATTGCGGGAAATGCACGCCTTGCTCTCTGCCCTGAGACACTGCCCTCACTGTGGCTGACACCACTGCTCTCGCCATCTCCATGGCCTGCTCGCTGCTTTTGCAGCACCTTGCGCAGCTCATTTAAATTTAGTGTGCTTCACAATGGGGGAGATGGCATCCCCTCCTCCTCCTGGAGCCCATTATGATGTGGATCATCAGCTGCAGCCAGGCTGGGCCAGTGTCTCAGGGCGGAGAGAAAGTCACGCATCTCCCCGAATTATTTCGGGGAGCAAGTTGTTATTTCCACCTAAAATTTGAATCCTAAAATTTCTCACTGATGGAGAGATGATATAATTTCTTTTTTTATAGTCTTCTAATCGTTATAATTGTTGCAACTATAGTAAAACTTAAATATTTCATGCAAAACTCTAGAGATCTGTTGTTTATGAGTGTCAAACCAGGCATGTGATTCTGGTAAGAATTCAAAGCTCTCTGCCTCTATGATAAATTCAAACTGAAAAGTGGCCTTTCAATTTAATTTTATGCCATCTCAGGAGTTATAGGATACTTTTTCTGGTTAAGGCCCTCCAGAAAGATTGGAGTACTTGTTGACTGAGAACAGTAGGAGTTGTGGTTTAACATTTCCAGACATCTGGCTGGAAAAGATTAAGTTGGAGAGAAACATCCTAGGCCACTAAGAATAGTCAAGCTTTCTTGATGAAACCTCTAAATTATTGTTAGGAGCATTGTAGCAAAATGTATTATGAACAACTGACTCATAAAACACCCTAAAACAGGTAAAACTATTATATGGTTGAGTTTTCATATTCCACTGGGCTAACTTGCTCCTTATTTGGTCATGGAGGGATGGTACCATTAATAATGTGACAACATTTTAAACCCTACGCTGCTCCAGTTTTAAGACTGGAACTGAAACAGTCATCATTAGATTATTATGAGCCAGGTATCAATCTCATTGCTTGTTATTTCCTCAAGAAGTATTTGCCAAAATTATGTAGCATCTTCCCCATGCAAAAATGTGTTTTACCTTCTCTGCAATATATTCCAAAGATATTTGGTTAACTAAAGTGCTCTGATGTTATCGGAAGGATCCACATTTCAAGAAAACACTTACAGACATAACTAATTGCACAGAGATATAAGGATATGCTTACAGTAGGAGCTGAAAAGTTAAAATGCTTAGGAAATCTTCTGTGTGGCTGCTGTTGATCTTAACCTGTCATAGAGCATTCTTCAGAATTCCAGTGATCATTCCATGTTTGACAGATTTTTGAACAGGATATAACAAGATGTCCAAAATCATCCAAGACAGAAGTTTCTCCAATAGTAAAAGCTTGGCTGCTTTAACAGCCATCATGTGAATTGAAGAGAACAACTATTTATTCATTTGACTAGCTGCTTTTAGTTCTAATGGGAACTAGGGGATCCCACCATTGCATTATTATTATTTTTTCCACTGCAGAACAGCAGAGCAGCAAACAGATATAAAAACAGGGATGAAAACAGCCTTGCCATATAATATGGAAATCAGAGAATGTATTTCATTTTGAAATAATTCAAAATCAGGCCAAATATTTTGACTCTGTATATAACTTATATCTGTTCTAAATTCTAAAAATGCTATACATTCTATTTTTGAATATTTGTTTTGTAATTTGTTTTAGAATTTAGAACAGCTAAAGGTTTATAATCAAAATATTGTAGAATTATTACAAAATCAAGCACTTGCTCTGATTAAGATATCATACAGCAAAGTTGTTTTCATCCCTATTTTTACATCTGTTTCCTCCTCTGCTGTTCTGCTGCAGAAATTAGTAATAATTTTTGCACATGTTAATTTTGGTGTTTTATTTTAATTTTTATATCATATTAACATAATATTATTTTTTAAATTTGAGGAGGGTATGCTATCTATGCCACCTTGATCTCCTAGTAGGAAGTCACAATATAAGGTAAATTCAGCAAAGAATGAAACAATATATTTTAACGATAGTTTCTGTTTGGAAGATAAATTCAGCTGAGTTTTTTTTAAAAAATGATAAATTGAAATAATCAGTAGTTTTCAGTAAGTGCAGGTAAAGCCATATAAGGTGCAATCCTATTCCTACTTAATCAGAATTCTTAATGTATTTAATGGAATGTACTTAATAGTTTTAAGGTGATGGACTATGAGCAGAAAAACCTGAAGTGACTTTGCGTCCAAGTCTTCTTTGGACACAAAGTCACTATGAATCACTCATTCTTTCTCAAACCTAGAAAAATGGTAAGAGTAAATCACTTCCAAAAATGCTGCCTAAGACTTGTCCATACAGTCACCAGAAGTCAAATCTGATTCAAAGGCTAATACCGTGTTTCTCATATAATAAGGCCAGGTCTTATTTTTTTTTGAGCCCCAAAAAAATGGCTAGGCTGTCTTTTCGGGGGTGACTTAATTCCCCGCCCTTGCATCTTTGGGCGGGCGGGCAGCGATGCCTTGGATGTTGACCTCGGCATTGGTGGGGCACTTCATATCGGGGTCAACACAGGCAGCACCATATCCGGGTGTGCAACAAAAGTACTTCCTAACGGCAAGGCCCCCCCCCACCATTCCTCCCCATTTCGCATGTTTTAATATAGGCCTGAATTTGGGGGGAGGGGCTTAATTTCATTTCATGCTTATAAAACATGCTGGGACTTCCTGTTGGGGGAGGTCATATTGTTGGAGAAACAGGGTAGTAATATTAATAATAGCACACACACATACTAAGAATATACATTTAAAGGACTGCCAGTTGCGTACACCACTGTTATCAATTCTGTCAGAACAAAAGCTCTTTAAGTCAGAATTAGAGAAAGTTGTTCCTGCTACTCTTTATTTTCTACAACATGTTTGTCAGCCATGTGTAATGCTACATAAGGTAATATAAGGAAAATTGTGTTTTATCTAGCAATGGAATAAAAATTGAACTATTCATAGCTGTTAAGAAATGTCTTATTTCTAGAAGAGGAAATCACATTAAAGCTTCCTAAGAGACAACTGGGTAGTCAAACTATACCAACTCTCTAAGTTGGCAACTGGGAATCTTTAGACAACCTGAAGTATAACTTTCAAGAATAAATCCAATATATTCCAATTCTCTCTACTGTTCTTCAGATTGCACAGTAATTCTCTAGCCTTCAGTTTGCTCTAACTCAAATTTTCTGAATATTTAAACTCAACAGTTGTCTTGTATTCAGGTATGTTTTCACTCATGTTTTAAATAAGCCTATAATAAGCCATTGAGTAGGCAATGTTTGCACACATAAGAATTGTGCAGGACTTTCCAACTTGTAATCAGATCTTCAATTCAAAAAGGAGTCCAAACCACTCTATGAATTCTGAAGATTGTCTAGTCTGCTGTAAAAATCCAGACAGTGTTTAGATGGAAGAAAGAAAAAAAAAGCCTTCTCAGTAATCTCATGATGTGAATGTCTACACCAGAGGTGGTAGTCAGCAGGTTCTGACCAGTTCTGGAGAACTGGTAGTGGAAATTTTGAGTAGTTTGGAGAACCAGCAAATACCACCTCTGACTGGCTCCATCCCCATCTATTCTCTGCCTCCTGAGCCCCAACTGATCAGCTGGGTCTTCTTTTGTTGCCCTGCACAGGAGAACAGAGCTGGAAAGCAGGTTAGTGGGGTGGGGAGGGAATGGGATTTTGCAGTAACCTTCCCCCAGGAGTGGGGAGGGAATGAAGACTTTAAAGTATCCTTCCCCTGCCATGCCCATCAAGCCATGCCCACCAAGCCACACCACATTCATCAAGCCACACCCACAGAACCGGTAGTAAAAAAATTGAATCCCACCACTGGTCTACACAATCTATCTAGTTCAAGTTCTGGATATGTAACTGTGCCCTAGTGTTATTTGTTACTGCAAGAATCTAATTTTCTCCTTCTAAGATCTGAAATTTCATGTGAGATTTCACAGAAATTGGGTCATGCCATGAAACTCTGTGTTTCATTTTTTTTAAAAAAATAATGCCTTTTCCCCCTTTTCACTAAAATAGAATTAGTTTTGCTGTTAAAGCAACACATGTCCAATTTATCGGAAATGGGAATGGTATTTTTCAAGCTATGTTCTTTAAATGCTGATGTTATAAAAGGAGCTTTGTTTGTGTTTTGAGACAGGACATATTGAAAGGTACAGCACAGATAGTGTATCTAGAAGAAGGAACATCTGTGACAAATGTTAGGGAAGTGGATAGATTGGGGTCTTGTGGGGTCTAAAGGAGAGAGTGGTGGTAAGGAAGTTTCTTTCTTGGGGAAGCTGATTGTCAGAAGCTGATAGTGTGAAGAAGTATGAGAACCTAGCATTTCTCCTCCACTTAAAAGAAAGGATGTAGCCTGAGCCAGCCATAATATCGCAAATGGTTAAACAAAATATTATCTTTTAGGTTTTCTCCAGCCCACCCCAAGACATTGTGATTGGACAGAAAAAGAAGCCCTGTCTTTTAGAAAGACTACTATGATTTGAGATAAAACCTGTCAGTTATTGAATTAACTGAATCCAATGCTCTCCCTCCTTCCTCACACCTTCTCACTAAGGCATCATACAAGCATACTAAATTGCTTTGCCTTTTTTTAAAAAAAATGTTTTGCCAACTATTGAATTTCCAAATGTCATATAAGAGGAACATATGGTGCAAGATTTGCAATTGGGGAGGAAGCAGGGGTGGGAATCAAATTTTTTGACAAATTGTTCTGTGGACGTGGCCTAATTTGTGGGTGTAGCCTGGTGGTCACATGACTGGGTGGGCATGGCTTGCTGACTGGACATGGCTTGGTGGTGACTGGCTGGGCATGGCTTGTATGTAAATATTGTAAATATTGATGTAAATATTGATTTTTTTTAATTAAAAAAAGAGCAACTTTTACCCAAAATCAGGCAAAGCAGGCAGGCAGAATGAGTTGCTCACAGAATCACAGATTCACTCAGAAATCTATCTTTCTGCAATCTGCTGCCTGAGTCTGCACTGAAAAATAGAAGCTTTAGTCCTAAGGAAGGTTCAGTTCTGCTTTTAGATTAGCTAGAAAGCAAGAAATCCAATGACTTCCTGCTTTCTAGCTAATCTAAATATCCCATCACAGCTGATAGTTGGAACAGCTGAGGGGCAGGGGGCAAAAAGGAAAAATAGAAACTTACCAAAAATTAGGCGAAGGCACAAGGCAGGCAAGTTGCATGGCGCACATACCAGGTAAGGAGTGAGTGGGCGGGGTGGGGTGGGGAGGGGTGGGGTGGGGCCAGCCAGTGGTGCAATTTGCTGGTTCTCCGAACTGCACAGAATCATAACATCCAATGATTTCCTGCTTTCTAGCTAATCTAAATATCCCATCACAGCTGATAGTTGGAACAGCTGATAGTCAGGAACTTACCAAAAATAGGAATTTACCAAAAATAGGAACTTACCAAAAATTAGGCAAAGGCACAAGGCAGGCGAGTTGGATGGCGCGCATGCTAGGTAAGGAGTGAGTGGGCAGGGTGGGATGGAGTGGGGAGGAGTGGGGTGGGGTCAGCCAGTGGCACAATTTGCTGGTTCTCCAAATTGCACAGAATCGTAACAACCGGTTCTATAGAACTGGTCCAACCAGGTAGAATCTCACCCCTGGGAGGAGGCAAATCAAAATCATTCCCTTTTTAATAAGTTTTAAAGTTCTCTGAAATTACAGTTCTTCTCTATTCATGTCAATTACATACAAGTGCTAGTACATGCCCTAGTATATAGCGATAGCAATAGCAATTAGACTTTTATACAGCTTCCTTTGTAGCATTTTCTAAGCAGTTTACAGAGTTAGCATATTGTCCCCAACAATCTGGGTTCTCATTTTACTGACTTCAGAAGGATGGAAGGCTGAGTCAACTTAATGCCTTAATAATACGTGTAAATACATTTTTAACTTCCTGTTAATAATGATCACATAACAGTGTGAAATATCATTAGTGGAGAGGACACACAACATAACAGCTTGCAAAAATATGGATAGATATGGTTGATTTGCCATGATGTGTAATCTTTACCATATTAATTGCCTGTTCCATGTATATGAATATATTGATAATTATATCAAAAGTGTGTATACTATCTTTAATCCAATTCACAAGGTGGTGTTATAAATTGTTGAATACCACCAAGAATAGAATTGAACAAAGGGTAGCATCAGACCTGCCCCAATCAGGCCTCTTAAGAATAAAGACCCTCAACTCCATTCAGGTGGAGGTTATTTTACTAAAGGTTGATGTTGCAGTAATGTCAAGCAATCAAGGTCAAGAACTAAGATTTCCACGCAAAAAATTACAAATGGTTCACCTCATCCTAGCTCTCCCCCCTTGGCCAGTTTATCTTCAGTCAACAGAGAGTTGCATACGTATTCTGAGAATCACTGAGGTGTTTGAGGCAATCCACATTCCATCATCAGGATGCATGGCCTTGAATACTGACACAAACTGGTTCTGTGCTTCCCTGGTGTTCGTCAAGCTGTCATTCCCCCCTCATTTCACATCACATCCCCATAAATGTTTATTTCCCATTTGTCCTCCCTTGTCCCCTACCCACTAGTTTTTGATGTCAGGGAGCCAGGCAGATGGCAGAACTGACAGGTGGTATATACTGTAAATGCATATGTACAGAAACACATATATTGCAATCTATATACTGCTAAAACTTTTGTGTCTGTCTAATTGTTTGTAACCTTCAGTTGGGCAAAATGGTGCATCAAATTCTTTTGAAATAACAAACCACAGATGGACTAACTTAAAAAATGGATACACCATCTGGCACCCATAACTCCTATGGGATTGAAATTTGGCAAAATCAGTGGCTGGTTTAGTGCTGCCACACTGCCATGCCACCATGTTGTCATGGTCAGCTGTGGTAATGATATCCAACACTTTCTGCTAGCTTCCTATAAAGGAAATCAATGGGGAGGCCGGTAGGAAGTCAGAAGTTACTCCTACCATCACTGCTTTTTTTCTCTGCCTGTGGTCATTTTGTTTCTCTGTTGATGTAAGGAAATATCTCTGAAACAATAACCCAATGGGTTACAGGTTGTCTAGTAAAATATTAAAAGCAAGAAAGATTGCAATCTGTGCATCAAGCAAGCCATCTTGGGGGATTTTCTAAACTCAGATTACATCCCTTTGATAACTAAAAAAATTGCCTACAGTAATCCCATACAACCAGGAAGTTTATTTATATTCTAGTTTTCATTACTACATATATTTAAAAAAAAACTGAACACAAACCCACCACACCAGTCTAGTGGGCAAAAGCCATAATCTCCAGTATACCTTCCAAAAGTGTCAGTGATGGGGTTGTGGGGAGTTAGAGGGCAGCTGTATGACAGTAACTTGGCAAGAAATGGATCACCATTAGCAACAACTGATTGCTGGTTTATACTCTCAACTCTCACATTTATTGTTTGTATGGGACCTGTTATGATGAGCATGTTGTGTATCCATATTTATTCAGGCTGCCACAGTTAACACTATGAGATTCCAAAGGTGGGGGGGAGAGAGAGAGAGAGAGAGAGAGAGAGAGAGAGAGAGAGAGAGAATATCATTTTGCCATTGTTAGCCTGTTGGAATTTCTCTCATAATGAGACCTTCTCCTCTGCTGGATTTTGTAGGCTTGATTATTATAGTTCCCATTCTGCATATCTCCCCTGAGCTTTAATTATGGAATTTAAGCCTGCTGAAAATGCCAACTTTAACAGTCCCATAGACAGAAAGCACATTGATTTCCTTCTGATTCTCCTTCCCTAGTTCAGCTTCCCAAACTTTAGTACATCAATTTTATCTTTTGTGTTTGTGTGTGTGTGTTTAAAGCAGGAGGAGCTGAGGTGACCTTTTTATTTTTTTTCTTAAACTCGTTCCCCATTTTCCTTGTTTTTAGGCATTGTTTATTTATATGTAGAATAAACTTCCCTTGTATCTGAAGTTCTCAAGAATTAGAATTTATATGCATAGTTCAAAAAATAAGTCAGATTTCTCTCTGCAAATTTT
The DNA here is from genome assembly GCF_900518735.1 of Pseudonaja textilis. The sequence continues at coordinate 1,484,364 of NW_020769364.1, forward strand.
CCTTTGTTTTATTCTAATTTAAATGACAAAAGCATCTCAAGAATAATTGATTTACTTGCTATATTTTTTATTCTGCTTTCTAGATGATTATCATTTCCTAGAATGACTAGTGTCAATTAGAGAGAGGCTAGCCTTGGCTCTTGATTATAATTTGAAAAAACAAGACACGTAAGAATTGGGAAAGTGGAAGGAAAAGGTGAAAGACAGGGAAGTAATTTTCAATACTGGAAACAAGTGGAGGTGGGCAATTTCTTGACATTCATATGCAAAAATCTATCCAACTCTGGATGATTTTTTTTAAAAAAAGTAGGATTAGTACTTGGAGGGAGACCACTAGTGGACCAGGAAATGCCAGGACTGTAAGCAAAACTGGAAGTTGAAATTACATCCCAGTAAGAGATATTGTTGCCCCAAAGTGATTCAGATTTGCCCATATAATACCAAAGAATCAAATTTGATTTAAGAGAAGCCATACCTTTTTATGAAATTGAGCCTGGGGCTAATCTTCCTTTCTTGCGTTTCTTTCTTAAATAGGAATATATAGCTTTTGTTTCCCTGGCTAAATGATATTATATTGCCATGGCCAGTGGACAATGCTAAGCTCCATATATGGAATGAGGTTGTTTTACTAAAGGAGAGGAGAGAGGAGAGAAGCAAAGCAAGCTCCCTTAAGCCAGGGTTCACCAACATTTCAGACCTCAGGGACCACTAAATTCATAATTTTAAATCCCATGGATCACTAATATGATCTGCCTAATGAGCGGCTGGGCGGGTTGGCTAGATGGTCATGTGACTGAGTGGGCATGGCCAACTCAATGTCACTCATGTTGAGGGGTATCAGCCTCTACTCACTCCTCCCCTCCCAGCCACTCCTCGCCTGCCCCCACCCAAGCTCCTTAGGATCCTAACAGGAAGCAGTTGTTGGAGCTAAGCAGCCATCATGAGAAACAGTTGCCAAAACAACTGGCTCTGTTCAAATTGGATCTGACCGACAAGGAGGCTCAGCAGAAGCACCTCACTGAGGACTACATGCATAGGCTTTCCAAGAAGAGGGAAGACCTGCAGGAGTGCAAGGCCAGATATCAGTGTCTGGAGGCTCAACGGGCTGAGATGGTCAGACAGTTCCAGGCCATGATGCAGTCTCACTGGAACAAGGCCCTCTGCCTCTTTGCCACCAGCGGCGCTTCCCTCCAGCCTTTGCCCAAAGCCCTGCAACAGGAGGCTGAAGCAGACCCCAAGTCGGAATTTTTGACACCCCTCCCCCGATCCACACAAAAAGATCCCAAAGGGGGAGACTCTCTGTAGCAACACAAATGTTCATTGCACGTATCTGGCCCAGGGGCTGTAGTTTGAGGATCCCTGATTTAGTGCAATATAAAAAATGCAAACAATTTTTCTGCAGTCCACCAAAATTTTCTCATGGACCACCAATGGTCCACGGACCACCAGTTGGTGACTGCTGCTTTAAGCCACAGCTTCTGTAGTTGCTATGTTGCTGTCCTTGAGAAGAAGAAGACCTAATAGTTTAAATCCACTGACTGATGATGAAGCCCAAAATATCCACTGTTACTGAAGTGGTCTGTACATGCTCTCCTTCCTACTTGTATATATCCACAGTAAACTCCCTAACTCTGCTCCAGGGAATCCTTCCAACTCACTGTACTAGAGATAGGAAAAATCACTTCCAGAAGACAAACATCTGATATATCTGATATAACCTGTAATTTGGTGTGATTGTTTTGTATTGGGGATTTAGAATTGTCCCTACAACAAAATGTAGTTATGAAGAATGGCTAAGAAGAAGGAATTAGAATAATATCTGATTAAATACTGTATATACAGTGACTGTATAATCAGTATTCACTTATTATAATGCTTTACTTCTTTCATATTAAGATGAATTCCTTCTATGTTTATCAAGGACATTTGACTATTGCTAAATGACATTTTAATAATATTGCAATGTTTTATTTACAAATACTATTTTAGTATAATTAATTGCATTCAATTTGTTTTGTTTTATTGGTATTTTTCATGTGTCAAGGATTCTGCCTATAATATAGGAGTCTTCCCGGCCTGGCAGCCTGTTCCTAGGAACAATTAAATGAGGCTCCAAGGAATTGAAGGTGGGGGAAGGGGTGGGCCTTAGTGGATAAGCAGTGCATAACTCCAGACTAGCTCCGCACTCCTCCACCCTGCCAGGCTGGATGCTTCCCATCATTTAGGATAAATAGTAGTCGCTTCTAAACTAGGGCCACTAAACATGACTTTTTCATGCAATAATCTGGGGAAGAATTAAGAGTGGCTTTCCACTGACATTTAGCAAATTCTAGGCAATCTATAATATATTATAATATATGTAGAACCAGTGTGGTGTTTAGACTTTGGGCTAGAAATCAGGAGACCATGAGTTCTAGATCTGCCTTGGGCATGAAGTCACTGGATAACTCTGGGTCAGTTGCTCTGTCTCAACTTTAGGAAGAAGGCAATGTCAGCCACTTCTGAAATCCAGCCAGCTTGGTGCAGGGGTTAAAGATACCAAGACAGAAACTAGGTGTCTGTAACTTCTAGTCCCACCTTAGGCATGAAGCCAGGCGTTGAGACTCTAGAAAAAGTACAGAGAAGAGCAACCAGGATGATTAGGGGACTGGAGACTAAACATATGAAGAACGGTTACAGGAACTGGGCTTGGCTAGTCTAGTAAACAGAAGGACCAGGGGAAACATGATAGCAGTCTTCCAATATTTGAGGGGCTGCCACAGAGAGGAAGGGGTCAAGCTATTTTCTAAAGCGCCTGTAGGCCAGACAAGAAATAATGGATGGAAACTGAACAAGGAGAGATTTAACCTGGATATAAGGAGAAACTTTCTGACAGTGAGAACAATCAACCAATGGAACAGCTTGCCCTTGGAAGTTGTGGGAGCGCCATCACTTGAGACTTTCAAGAAGAGATTGGACTGCCATTTGTCAGAAATGATGTAGGGTCTCCCGCTTGGGTAGGGGGGTTGGACTAGATGACCTATAAGGTCCCCTCCAACTCTGATTATCTATTATCTGTTAAGTACTAGATCTGCAATGGATGATTTTCAGCCAGTCACTCTCAGTCCAAGGAAGAAGAAAGCAATGGCAAACTACTTCCTAAATCTTGTGAAGAAAACTGTTAGGTCTTGTCTAGTCAACTGCCAGGAGTCAGCAATGATTTGGATATATTCACATACATACACATAAACCCAATATATTGCCACTATTTGGTAATATTGCAGGCAACTTGCCATGCAATTTCTTTCCAATTATTTAAAATTTATTCTAGTAGAAGAAACTGATGGCCTATCGTGGCTGGCCTGTCCTGGTTTTATCCTTCAGTTTGCATATTTAGAAAACTCAGCAGGCATCCATCCATATTTATAGTCTTTGCATTGTGGAGAGATTGCTTAAAAAAAACAATGGAAGGTTTTTGAAACAAAAATATTTGGGAGAAGTTTCCATGCCCATGTTATGGTTACAATCCAGATTAGCCAAAATTAAATAACAAATAACAAAAGAGCAGCACAAGAAATATTGCATGCATCATAACATTTGGTCTTTAGTAATAACTGATTAATCAAACATCTCTTGCAATGTTAATTGAATGTTTGTTTTGGGGGACTTCTTCTCCTTTATTGATACCTACCAAGTAAGAGGCGATTAATGTTTTAATTTCACACAATTCATTCCCTTTCTGTTCTCACCAATAGGACATTTGATTCATCTCATTCATAGTTTCCTTTGCTATTTCTTAAGAAAAAAGAAACAGAACATTTTACTACAATGAAGTCAGTTATTAAAATAAACATCTATTCTATAGTGAGGAAAGTGATAATCAAGAACTCATTAGGAGACCAGAATGGGCAGAAGCTATAAAGAGGAAACTGCTAATAAATTACAAAGTAGCCCTGAAAAATCATCAGTAAAATAATGTGCCCATTCTGGACAGACTGAAACTGCAATTGACTTTTAGATTGGGAAAAACAAGTGTCTGAAAAAGGTGAGAACACTGTATAAAGTGCTGGACACAATGGAAATCATTTAATTCTTCCACAAAATAGATTCCAATTATAGAATAATCTGCTGGATTGCAATAGCAATCCAGGTCCTCAATATAGCAAACCAATTTCCTCCCCCCAGCATTTGTGCCTTGTCAGGAAGTGGTTTGTGAATACAAAATTAGGTGGGTCAATTTGGCTCACAGAGTCTTATCTGTTCCTGGAATTGTAGCACTATGGCTAGTGACTCTTTAAATGGCCTTGGGATGTAGAATCCGAAGATGTATGTGTGTGTTGTCTGTGTCTGTCTGTCTGTCTGTGTGATTGATATGTTTGCTCTGCTGTTTCCCTGGCTTGCTTTTCTAGGTCAAATATATTTTTATATCTGTACCTGCAACATTGACAATTATATGTAGCTTAGGATAGACTTTATGAGTTCTTGGTGTTCCCTGAGCTTGGTTTTAATCTGGAGTAGGTTGTTGTGGCTCTTTATCTACAGCAGACCCAAATACAGTTCATTTCTAGATTTGTTGATGGCTAATTTGTCAGAATGGCAAGCTTCATGGCATTCCCTTCTATTCTTAAATCTTGTTTGAACTTCACCATATGTTTCAAAAATGCTGAAGCACCAGCGAACTATCAGAGGATTGAAAAAGGGTTAATTAGTTCCTATCTTCAAAAAAGCCGGGGAAAACAGACCCAGGAAACTACAGACCAATCAGCCTAATATCAATACCTATAAAGATACCAGAAAAATAATTTTAAAAAACAGATCTGCAAAAATCTAGAAGGAAATAAAGTTATAACTAGAAGCCAGCATAGGTTTGTTGAAAACAGATTGTGCCAAACCCATCTTATTTCATTCTTTGACAAAATGACTAAATTAATAGACCAGTGAAATGCTAGGGACATAGTATACTTAGACTTCAGCAAGGCATTGACTAAGTATGAACACATGTATAACAAAGTATAACAAACGGCTAACAAACTGTACTCAACAAGTAGTCCTTAATGGTACTACGTCGAGCTGGAGGTTCCACAAGGTTCCATCTTAGGCCCGTATTCTTCAATATCTTCATAAATGATTTAGAGGAGGGAATAGAAGGGGAACTCATCAAATTTGCAGATGACACTAAACTGCCAGGAATAGCCAACACCCCAAAAGACAAATTCAGGATCCAAAAACATCTTGACTAACTTGAACAATGGGCCCTATCCAACAACATGAAATTTCATGTGGAGAAAAGCAAGGTTATATACCTGAGCAGGAAAAACCAAAGGTATAAGTATAGATTAGGTGGAACCTGGCTCAAAAATTTAGCTGTGAGAGGCCCCTTGGTGTCCTTGTGGACGATCACTTAAACATGAACCAGCAGTGTGCAGCAGCAGCCAAAAAAGCTAATACAATCCTTGGTTGTGTAAACAGAGGCATAGAATCAAAATCATGTGAAATATTAGTGCCACTTTATAAATCCTTACTAAGACCACACCTGGAATACTGCATCCAGTTTTGGTCACCACATTACAAAAATTTTGTAGAGACTCTGGAGAAAGTGAAAAGAAGATCAAGTAAGATGATAAAGAGTCTGGAGTCAAAAACATATGAAGAACTATTGCAAGAATTGGTATAGTCTAAAGAAAAGAAGGACTAGCAGTCACATAATCACAGTATTCTAGTATTTGAGGAGCAAAGAAGAGGGAGTCAATTTATTTTCCAAAGCACCAAAACTCAAGACAAGAAACAATGGATGAAAATTAATCAAGGAGAGAAGCCATCTGGAATTAAGGAGAAACTCTCTAACAGTGAGAACAATTAACTAATGAAACAGCTTTCCTTCAGAAGTTGTAGCTGCCTTATCACTGGAAGTTTTTAAGAAAAGACTGGGCAACTACCTGTCTGAAATGGTATAAGGTCTCCTCCTTGATCAGGGGGTGGACTAGAAGACCCCCACCCCAAGGTCCCTTCCTGATCTATTCTGATTGATTTAACTAAAACAACTAGTTTCCCAGCTTTCAAGACTGATGTCAGCTCTTCAAGGCAAGTCAAGAAGCAGATATTGCAGGGACTTCAGGAATGCTATGGTTCTTTTTTTTAGGATATAATCTTTAAGAGGGAAGCAAGGAAAGAGATGCTGATACTTTAAAAGCCTAACCAGGTTTCTGCCTATCTCCTCATACTTAAAAAAAAAAAACAACCAAGGCAGAATAATTTTTCCTCACACTTGCTTCAATATCAGCATCTTTTTCCTTGCTTCCCTCTTAATGGTTTTTTCATACTTTCCCCTAGGTCCTTCCTAAGTTCCTTTGTACAATGATAGCAGAACCATCATATCACAAAAAATGATACCACATAAACCATCCACAGGTTTCTGCAATGTCTTGGCATCATAGTTTTTGTTTTGGTTTTATATTGTGTAATAAAATGAGTAGAATTAACCAGAATCAAGTGGGACAGAAATTTGTTCCTCTATGAGTGTGCACAGGCAAATTTTTAAAAATAGCAAGCTCTGTGTGTCTGAACTTTAGTAGGAACACTGTCAAATTCAGAAGGAGAGGCAGGAGGGCTTTTGTACTAGGTACTATTACTATACTCTTTCCTAATGGCAACAGAGAGGATTTACTTATTTACTAAAAAAAAGAGTGAGAAAATTGTTAAACACAAACACCATCCAAGCCATCAATATTTGGGCCATACTTGTGATACAATATACTGATGGAATTATTAATTGGACATAAGCTGAATTAAACTGTTTGGACCAAAAAAAACCAAGAAAATTGATGACTATTCACTATATATTACATCACTGTAGTGATATTGATGGATTATATCTGCCCTGCAGAAATGGAGGCAGGGGATTACGACAGATCAAAATCATGCATTGGCTGATTATGAAGACCTAATTGTTCTTGGAATCAAGAACAATCATTTATGCAAGTAAAATGTACAGGGGACAAAACATTAATATTGAATTAATATACTAAAATACAATCAGAATACTGGCAAGGAAAAGCATTATATGGTTAATTTCAACAAACAAATGAAAAAGTGGATAAAGATAAAACTTGGCAATGACTTATAACCGGAATATTAAAAAGAAAAAGAAAAAAAGAAACCGAAGTCTTGATTTTTGGCTGCTCAAGAGAAAGCTATTCAAACTAATGCAATGAAGGCCAGAACTGCAAAAAAATCATCAAATAATTCAAAGTGCAGATTGTCAAAGAAGCAGAAAAAATAGTGGATCATATATTCAGCTTGTGCAAGAAAATCACAGAAATTTATTAGAAACAATATAACACGGTTGCCAAAATGAATCACTGGAAGATCTGTAAAGTAGCATATGCCAATAACATATAATTGGTGGGAACATACAGTTGAAAAATAGACAGGTTAAAATATTGTGGGATTTCTGAATACAAACTGATAAAGTCTGTGCTCATATGCCAGATTTAACTATGGTTGGGGGGAAAAGTGTAGGTAATGGATGTGGCACTATCAAATTGTGGAATGGAACACAAAGAATTGGAGAAGATCAAGTATTAAGACCTGAAAATCAAAAGTTGCAAGACTATAGCATAAGCCAGTTATGGTGGTCTTGGCCTACAGGATATCATACAAAAAAATATTAGACCCTATTTAGAAAATCTTTACAATGACAAAATTTCATCTGTCAACTGCAAAAGGCCACAAGCTGTGATCTGCACATATATTACACAGATACATTATGACATCCTGGGTTTTGGAAAGAACTCGATGTATATGAAAGGCAACACCAACTAAAGAGTTAGCAGCTGGGACTGCATATTATTATAAACAGATAATAATAATAATAATAATAATAATAATAATAATAATAATAATAATAATAATGATGTCTGCAAAACATAGGCTCAATTCTTACAAAGAACAGAAAACCTAAGTATTATTTTAAGACATCATTCAATCATGCAAGATTTATTGAATATAGCTTTTGATGGAAATGATTTAAGTTTATTTCAAGAATTTTTTAAAAATATATGACAATATCATTCTATATATAGAACTTCATTTATCCACTTTAAAAAGTGCAAAAGTTAGTTGCTGCAGAGAATTGCTAGGCCGTGTATGATGGAATCTAGAATAGCAACACTAGAGAGCTGTCAGTCAGCCATCCATCCATCTAATTGCCTTCTTACCATCTTTCCATCATGTTTTTTTTATAACTGGTCGCCTCTGGCTAAAATGCAAATCATGGAGAAGAGCCGTCTAGAAAAGCTGCTGCTTTCTTAATTATCTGTCAGCGTATGGACCAGTGGACCCTGGGCCACAGAGTACAGTTATGCTAAGCAGAAAAGCATCATGGGGATTGGAGTGACAGCTCATTTTCCTCCTGTGGTTTTTTTTTTCCCCCTATGTTCGAATGACAATGCAAAAATGTGGGGTTTTCCCACACTTTCTCTGAACACCTGGGTGAACACTCAGGGGAATACAAAGCCCAAACTGTCACATTTCCAGACATGGTCTTATTGCTGTCACTATGACAGGATTGTTGAGAAATGCCAGCAGTCATCTCAGCATCTTGGGAAATGTCTGCCATAGTTGTGTCAACAGCCTGACAGAAATTGTTAACGTTTAAACTTCTTCCACTGACAGAGCCCTGTCTTGCTGACAGTATTTGTCATATGAAACTCAATCTTTGTCAAACTTGCTTAAAAATTAACACTTTGTCTATTTCTTTTTCAGCAAACTGCTTAACAGAGCTTGCCCTCCCTTTTTTTTTTGGGGGGGGGGGATAATAATTTATAAAGGAGAATATTCTGAGCAACCAAGATCTGCAAGGAACCCAGATGCCCCAGCATGTTACAAACTTAAGGCCAGCTTGTGCTTTTGACCTCTACTGCAATGATAATTATGTGCTTATTTCTTGCCCATTTTTTGCCTTAGGAATCAGAGTTCTGAATTATTCAAGACCCACAAAAATCCTATTCCTCAGCATGCAGTATAGAAAATCAATTAAACAGAGTTAGCATAGTACTATTGTTTTTTGTTTTCTTTTTTTAATGCACTGCATGTTAGTAGCCAAGTTCTTTCCACATTCTGATTTTTGAAGGTCACACCAGTTAAATAGCAAAGGAGTAAGACAAACGTGGGCAGACAGCATAGGCAATTGTTTTCTAAAGCACCCATAAGATATACAGTCAGCAATTGCTACTTCTAAGTGCCTCAACATATTCCTAAGGCTGCAGATGAACACTTCTTGGGTTTGGTTTGGTTTTTTAAAGATAGGAATTATGATAGGATTTTGATTGCACTTCTATATTCTTCTTAATCTCCAGGTCCACAATTCTTGGTTTACGTTTTCTTCTCAGCTGTGGTTAAAAGTGGAAAATGGTTATCTAAATAAAGATGGAGTTAGAAAACTATAGAAATTAAAATATTTGTTTTAAAGGTATGACCAATTACCCAAGTTCTTGGATTATAAATAGTGAAGTTGTAAATAATTTGCTTTTTGATTAAGTATTGTTTGTTTGTACAGAGGAATACAGAGAACAATAGATGTTACCTTATGTAGTAAATATGCAAAGCCTATGAATTTAGTATTGGTTGATATGAATAAGTTGGGGAACAAATCTATAATTATATGCTGAAATAATTCCTTGCACTATTGCATAAGGAACAGGCTCCATCTTGACTCAAACAGGTGATCAATAGATTATGCTTGATCTATGAAAAAGCTAGGAAGAATACTAAAGGCAGATCAACAAAGTAAATTAATGATGATTTCATTGCATTGGTTAACCCCAAATAATCCTGAGCATCCTGACAGTTTGAAGAGGCCAGTATCATTCTGCTATAGAATTCATTGCACAGCATACACGTTGACTATAAATCTGCTGATCATGCTGGATTTGAATGGGGACATTGGCTTTTCTTCACAAGATTCCTGTTTAAGCCATGTTGCTCTGGCTTGCAATGGTACTTACAGTTACTGTTTACCATACACATAGCACTCTCTGATAGATTAAGAATAATTAGGAAAGAGTCCAGCCAGATAAATATTCGTGCTTTGATGGCTACTGTTGGTAAACAAATAGCACAATATTTCAGACTATGAACATCATCATCATCATCACCATTTATGACAATTACTTGGTTTGAAAATACATAAAATAAAATAGATTCATATCATATTCATGCATAAGGAATCAAGGAAGGACAGATAACTTCATAAAACTTTTTTTATTTCTCTATATTGAACTGAGGAAGATAAAAATACAAACAATCATTAAAACTATTATATGATGATATGGCCTAAATTAACAAAGTCTTGTCCTCAAGCATAATATCCAATATGTAAACAAAAAACAGAAAGAGAGAGACAGATAAATCTTCTTGAAAATATATACTCAGTCTTAAAGCAAATCACTAGAAAAATCTCATGTTTACTTCTCTTAAAAACAGACATTTCTAAGGTTGATATATATTATTAATAACTTAATAATTAATTATTGCTGAAAATAAGGCATAGCTATAATAATTATATAAATTCTATTTTTTCTGTTAAGTTATATTTATACATTTCATATTTATTATACTACATCCTGAAACAATGTCATGTCAAAGTCATGTCAACATTCCTAACACTATCCTGAATTGTGCTGTGTGTTAACATTTACCAAATTATATCACTAATAAGAACATTAAATATTGCTGCATCACTACTTATTCCATTTAGGAATCATTTCTGATGGATGTTCATCCATAGGAAATTTCCCTATTTTTTTAAAAAAATTTTGCCCCACCATCATGAATTCCACACATGTTTAGCAGGGAAATCGAGCTAATTCCTGACCATCTTGGATTGAGCAATCAATAGTTCAGTCTCTCACTTCAAAGTTGCTAGTCACTAACTTTACTATCTGTAGAACAGAATAGAATGGAATGGAATGGAATGGAATAGAACAGAACAGAACAGAACAGAATAGAATAGAATAGAATAGAATAGAATAGAATAGAATAGAATAG
>NW_020769364.1:1495398-1511165 GCF_900518735.1 Pseudonaja textilis
AGAATAGAATAGAATAGAATAGAATAGAATAGAATAGAATAGAATAGAATAGAACATTGATTGTTTAGTGAAACAAAAGGAGTGAAATAAGTATTTGGTTTACTGTGGTGCTATACTGGCAAGCCCCTGTGAGGTATCTTTTCCTAGTAAACTTTGCAAGCTAGCTGTCCTGCTCCTGGTGGAGACTGACTCTGAGGAAGAGGAGGAACAGCCAACAGGGAGTGGGAGTGTGGCTCCAGAGGTGGTAGAGGAGGCTGGGGAAGGGCAGAGGCTGGCTGAGCAATCATAGGAGGATCCAGGCCCATCCCCTATCCATCCTAGGTCATGCAGAAAGGAGAGGATCAAGGAAAAGCGAGGTCTACTCAGGAAAAGATTACCATGATCCTCCTCGTGGCTTGCAGCTGGGAGCTGTGTTTGTACTTACGCAGTCAGAATTGCTGGAGTCAACATTTAGTTTATTGTTTCCTTTGAGAGAGGTTTATCTTTGTTGGCGTTCTTCCCATGGACTCTCCCCGTATCTTCCTGGAATGTATGATCAATTATCTTGGATTGCTTTGGAACTCCCATCAATGCGGTTTGTTTTGGTTTCTTTTTTGCCTCATTATTTACTTTTGTGACTTTACACTGTGCCTAATAAAACAGTGAAGTTTAAGTTGAAGGCATTACTGGACTTTAATGTATGTTTGGGGTTTTGGGTTATTTTGAGAAACTACGGGTCATCACACTAGCTACCAAAGTTGTATTCAGGAGATTTACCCCACGTTGGTCTAAGAAATGTAGATGATGATATGAGGTCATGGAAAGCAATCTGTTCAGATACACAATGAAATTATCAGATCATAGAGCACATTGTAGTCCATTTGAATAAATATATTCTGAAGTTACACAGATGAAACAAAATTCTATTGGGTTAGTCTCATTTAAAGATTAAAGAAAAGATTTTTCATCAAAGCAATATGCCACTAATTTCTAAAACCATGACTTACAGGTTCACTATTCCTAAGTTCAATAAATAGATAATATAAATTTCATCTATGACTTTTTATTTATGATAAAAACAAGTTATAGTTTTAGCATATTCCTTGAATAAACCAACACTTATAGTAAGAATGACATTTCAGAAAACTCAATAACATTAGGAATAAAAAGCTTAAATTCTAAATATTTAATTTGAATAGATTGCCAAGAAACATTTAAAATTAATCCAACTCAATTTTAAAAGCAGAGAAAAGGTATAAAATATCTATATTAGTAATTAACTGATCAGTGTTGACAATATTATGGGAGGTGCAATTCATCACATAAAATGATTTATATCATGTTTAAACTTCAGGTTTAAACTACATAAAGTTTTCATAAATTAAAGATTCAAAAGAATGTCTAAAACCTGATCATCCCTGAATATGTTTTGCATAATTAGGGAATTTTCCTAAAAGAAAGGTGACCATGAATATAAGATATTCATCTGAAGAATATAAAAATGGAGAAAAGAGATTTGTGAATGTTGATTAGGTCCCTGAACCAAAGATGGAATATAAATTTAACAAACAAGTTAATGTTACTGTTTAAAAGCAATAAAATTCAATCTGATTTACCAAACTTTGGAAAATTACAAACAAAACTGTGTATTAAAAATAATATTAGGAATAAAAATTACTGGATAATCAATCAAATATAAAATATCATCCAAATGTAGAAATGTCATACCTTATACCAGACATTGTCAATTGATATATATGTGATATAACCAAAGTTTGTAATAGCCGAAGCCAAGAATTCTAAAATCAGACTGAAAAATGAGGCTGAGATTCTCTAATTAGGTATAATTAAAAAGCCAGCTATAACTAATCAAACTTTTCGCAATCCCCAATGCATGACACCAAAAAATTTCTCAACGTTTAAGAAAGTAATAAATGCAATAAAAGACATCTCCAAAAAAGCAGGGATGATGCTATGGCAGAGACAAATAGTCTAGCAATAAGCCTGGGAAAATGATTCAATCAATCAGAATAGACGAGATAGGTGGCTGTCCAGTATTTTCTTAAAACTTCTGAAAGCAAACTGGTTAATTGTTCTCTCACCATTAGGAAGTTTCTCCTTAATTTCCAAGTAGCTTCTCCTTTGATTAGTTTCCATCCATTGTTTCTTGTTTTTTGTTGGAACTCCTCAAATACTGGAATACTGCTATCATGTCATCCCTAGTCCTTCTTTTCTCTAGATTGGCCATACTCAGTTCCTGCAATCGTCTTAGTTGCTCTTCTTTGCACTTTTTCCAAAGCCTCAGCACCTTTTTTTGTAATGTGGTGACTAAAACTGGATGCAGTAAGATTCAGTTGTGGTCTTACTAAGGATTTATAAAGTAATACTAATATTGCACATGATTTTGATTCTATGCCCCTGTTTATACCACCAAGGATTGTATTAGCTTTTTTGGCTGCTGTTGCATACTGCTGGCTCATGTTTAAGTGATCCTCCACTAGGACACCAAGGTGCCTCTCACAGTTACTCTTTTTGAGCCAGGTTCCACCTAATCTGCATTTGTACCTTTGGTTTCCTACACATTAATTTTCATGCTGTTGGATAGGGCTCATTGTTTAAGTCAGTCAATATCTTTTTGGATCCTCAGCTTGTCTTCTGAGGTATTGGCTATTTCTGTCAACTTAGTGTCATCTGCAAATTTGATGAATTCCCCTTCTGTTCCCTCATCTAAGTCATTTATGAAGGTATTCAGTGGTGTGTTTCAAAAAAAAATTGTACCGGCTCGGAGTTGCATTGGAGCATGCTCAGTGCTCAAACTCCTCCCTCTGAATCAAGGCTGGTGGCTGTACAAGTGCGCCCATCACACATGCATGCTAAACGCGTGAATCACACACACGCAGGGCTCAGAGACAGCCTTTGCCTGGTGAGCTATACTGTTTTTTAGCTCAGCTGAGGCGCAGCAATCCACTCTGCTGCACGAATCAGCTGATCTAATAAACAGCAGAATATAGGAGAGAGGAGAGGTAAGAGCAGGAGCAGGTGGACAGGGCCAGTAAAAATTATCCCTACTGGTCCACCAGGACCAGTCAGAACTAGCTAAATACCATCCCTGAAGATATTGAAGAGTACTGGGCCTAAGATAGAACCTTGTGGTTTCCCACTGCTTACTTCTCTCTGTGTAGATGTAGTACCATTAAGGACTACTTGTTTAGTATGATTTGTCAGCCAGTTACAAATCCATATGATGTTGTTGCTGTGTATCCTACTCTAGTTAACCAACAAGTAGGTTGTGGTCTACTTTGTTGAATGTCTTGCTGAAGTCTAAGTATACTATGTCCACAGCATTTCGCTGGTCTATTAATGTAGTCCCTTATCAAAGAAAGGAATAAGATTGGTTTGGCATGAAATCCATGCTCTCTCTGAACAAGAGAGGCTAAGAAATTGCCATGTGCTTCGGACAGCTGTTTGTCTCAAGGAGGCTGTAGGGCTTTGGTTGAATCCTGAGAGTCAATATGCTTACAGCTGTAGCAGAGCCTATAATAACACTGAGTTCACTAAAAACATAACTTTCTTAAGAACAGTTGGACTACAATTATTTTACAGCTAAAGGAGATCTTCAGAACAGCAGCGAGGGGGAACAATCCAGTAAGTTATCCTTCATTCTGGATTAAAGAAAAAAGTAAAATAATAATTTAACAAATTTAAAACCAACAGCAAAAAGTTGACAAGAATTTATCCTAAGAAAGTTAAAATAGACTAATTTGAAATATTGTTTTTATACAATTATTTAATTATTTCAAAAATCATTCTGTGTGTGTGTGTGAGAGAGAGAGAGAGAGAGAGAGATTCTCTTTTACTTTTATTTCTATATTTGATGAAATGGCTGTTACTAGAAAAGTAGTGAAACTTACAAAAATGACAGAGAAAGGTATCATACTCAAGACATTTCAAAAGTTTTTTGAGGAGTTATGAAAGAATATTACATTCCAACAACAGCATCCATAACCACTAATATGAATGTTATCTGTCAAAAGAGATAACGAAGAAATAAAAGGAAGGATGAAAAATAATTCTGAAAAAATTGCAGGACAATTTACTGGAGAACCAAATTATATTCAAGGTGGAAATTTTGGAAAATAAGGCAAAAAAAATGAAACTAAAACTGAGATAATAAACAGAGAGAAAACACAAATATGAAGTCAAGAGATTTTTAAAAATGATATAGCTAATGGATTACTATTGGATTCACAGGAGAAAAAATATTGTTCAAGATGAAGAGTATTTTTCAAACAACTTGATGAAAACAGTAAGGGGAAGTTTGTTGAGGGGATGGGAGGGGAAGGGAGGGAATGGGAGGAGGAGAATATGGAGATTAGATCCTACAACACCATCTTAAAGTCCTTAAAATTAAGGTTTAAGAATGTCAGAATATTGCTTAAGAAAAAAGAATACAAAATTGTCTTGTTTGATTGAGGATGGGTGACTTTGGATCAACCATCTCACAGGTTTGCTGTTGTGAGGAAAATAGGAAGAGAAATGCATTGGATATGTCCATCACCTTGAGTTATTTGTAAAAATAATAAAGATTGGATACAAGTAAATGCCAGTGATAAAATACTTTAAAAGTTTATAAAGTAATTTCAAAGAGAGAAAACAATATTGTTGTAAAGAAGTTGGAAATCACTTTTTAAAAATTGTTTTCTTTTTGGCTTTTTCTCTCTCTTTTTTTCATTTCTTTATTGTTTTTTATTTTCTCTCTTTTATTTATATTTCCCTATTTTCTATTTTTCTTCCTTCTAATTTTATTTTGTATTATTTTTATTATTAAAATTCTTAATAAAAATAAGAATTTTTAAAAAGAAATAACAGCTGGCAGGAACCCATTTTTACATGCAATATTTATATTGATTTGAGATATATTTTCTCATAAATATGTTCAGTAATTTCTGTGGCCCTAGATAAATTCAATCTTTCTTCAGTAAGAATGTGTCTCAAGTGTGACAGTGTCAAGGGTTATATCCTGGCCAATACAAGAATTTTCAATAGGAATTCAAGCCATACTCAATTGTTTTCATGGAGACTAGGATTAGGTATCTCCCTAAACTAATCCACTGTACACAGTCTCCTAAAGTTAAAGGTCATCGTATCAATTCTTGGTAGAAGGTCTGAATTCCATTAGAAAAAACATATGGCTACCAATATGAGTTTCATTAAGGGTAAAACTAGTCATGTGATGTAATGGTGGGATTCAAAAACTTTTACTACTGGTTCTGTGGGCGTAACTTGGTGGACGTGGCAGGAAAAGGATACTGGAAAAACTCCAGTCAGAAGTGGTATTTGCCAGTTCTCCAAACTACTCAAAATTTCCAGTACCGGTTCTCCAGAACTGGTCAGAACCTGCTGAATATCACCTCTGATGTAATGCCTCTTGATGGTCAATGTAAGATGTATACTGTATCTGAAAAGAGAAATTCCGCCACCTTTCAAAGAAATGAGGTTGGAGTCATATAAAACTCCATACATGGGAATATGACATGTAACATCTATATGATATGCAACATTTATAACTTTCTGCTATAAGAGCTTAAGGTAAAACACTTCATATGCCATTCTGATTCAGTAAATAAGCTACTTTTGTTGCAAGTGTTAGGTGGTCCAAGTAAGTAATAATAAAGGTGAGCTGAATTGGGAGAGGGTTAAGGCACCAGGCTAGAAGCCAAGACATCACGACTTCTAGTCCTTCCTTAGGGACTAAGCTGGGTGACCTTGAGCCACTCACTCGTCTCAGCCCAAGAAGGCAATGGGACACAGTTTCTGAAATCTTGCAAAGAAATCTTCAAGGAGTTGTGTAGGCAGTCACCAGGAGTCAAGAATGACTTGAAGGCACACACACACAAACACACACACACACACACACACGAGAAAGATCCACTCCAGTAGAATGAATCTATCTATCTGTCTATTTACCTATCTATCAGACATGTATCTATTATCAAAAGGTTTAAAGCCTGAAGTTTCTTTCTTCTGTCCTTTCATTGAAACCAAATTCCTTCAGCCTATTTCTCAGACAGGGTTCTTGACGTTGAAAGTGGCACTTCAGTGGAACTGTCTCATCAATGCTTCATAGATTAGTCACAAACAAATCTGATATCCATCCTCAAACCAATGGCCCATCTATATGATTGGCCTCTTTGGGGATCACTATGTGAAACTTAAGTGCAAAATCCTTCATTCTTCTTGACAGTACTCAGATAATACAAAGGAAAAAAGGCCTGAATGTAAAAACCTATGAGAACAGGAGGTGTGGTGCTGTGGGTCTCCGGCAAAATAATTATCTCCGGGTATTGTATTATTTGCATAATTAAAAAGTTTAGTTGAGTTTCTGACATGTCTCCAGCATTAGGAATGGGGAGGGGGTTGCTAATCAGTGGAGGAAAGTGAAGGTTAATGAATTGTTATTCAGATGGTTCAGGCCCTGTGAGAGTTGTGGATAATTGACACCATTTGGGAGTTAAAGCAGAGTGGAAGAGGAGAAAGATGAACTGTCACAGTAGCTACATGAGGAGGGGAGGGGAGAGTGAACAAATTATAGGTTAGCACCAATTATATTTTGATGGGCTTATTTTTCCCCTTATTCCCCCCTGCCTCCAATTAGCTAGAATGAACTTAAACAGGGTAAAATAGCAACACTGAACATTCAAATAACTTATAAAACTATATGTCCACGTCTATTTCATACAGAATCATATGATGAAGTTTTCCGTAACAAAATGTATGGCATATTTCATGAACGCTCCCCCCCCCACACACACAAAAACAATTGCTGCCTCAGATAAAACACTAAATCCCTCAACCCATTCATTAAAGTGCCTACAGCTCAGGGTTTGGCCAAGTTGCATTGGTATATGGAAAAAAAAATCACACCTCTATCTCTTTTCCTTCTTCCAGAAAGTAAGACAACAGTTAATTAAATCATTTACTATCAGAGTCCTCTTTTTCATGACCCTAAAATCCAACTGGCTGAGCTGCACTTTCTGCCAAAAGGATGGATTAATCCTATCATCCAGTACAAGAGTTTGGGAATCAGACCACAATAAGCCCATGGGAACAGCCTTCCTCAATATCTTCTTGATTGGTTACTACAGTTTCTAAAATGTCTAACCATGATGAGAGGATCGTAGGAGTCAAGATTTAAAAGGAAACTTATAAAGTTAAGGACTTTTGCAGGTGACTTGCTGTTGCTCAGAGAGATCCTTTAAAGGGAATTGAAATATTAATGGGCAAATTAAAGAATGTAACTAATAACAGAAGATGAAGATGATAGCGAAAATGTTAAAATAGAAAATCAAACAGAACTGCTGAATAACACGGGTTTTACAATTGGGAAAGAGGTAAGAGTAAAAAATGAGAATCTGGGTATCACAAGGATAAATATGAATTGCATGCCATTTCAAAATAACAATGTTAAGACAAGGAATAAAGTTAGAATGTCTAACCAGGAAACTGTTTTAAAGGACATTTTTTCCTGAAATGGAAAAGTAGATCTACCATAATTAATACAACTCTGCCTAAAAACGATTAGTTTGCCAAAATGGAAAAAAGGAAGATCGGAAAAGCTAAAAACAAGTAGCCATCAGCATTATATCTCTTTTGCACTACTTCCATATTTATATTTGCCTTATGATTAGTGTTTTAGGACATTTAAATTGTAGTCATGGTGAACAAGTTGAGGGAGAAGCTTTGGCGGGTGGGGGGAAGAAAGGGGAAAATCAGCACCTTCTCTCAGATTGTTCTGAGGAGACCCAAATCAGTTGGAGTATTGGAACACAATCAAGAACAGATCATTTAAAGAATGAAGCAAGAATGCCTGGAATATTTAGTGAAATCCCAGATGAAGTGTGAATGAATTTCTTTATTACGAAAAGGAAACAACTAGGGAAGAAAGAGGGGTTAAATTGATTTTTGGTTTTCTGTAGCATCTATTTTAAAAAAAGTCATAAAGGGCAAAAATCTTCCTAACTCTACATGGGAAGCTAGGACTGAATATAATCATATACAAGAACTTATAATGAAGAAGTTATCTTCTTATCTTTAAAAGGGGATTGGATACATCCATAGAGGACAGCTCTAGCAAGGACTATCGATCTTCAAGATTCAGAGTTATTGCCATCTGTGTGTTTCATTCTGCCAAACCCTGAAAACAGTTTTCTCTGCTTCTGCTTACAAGGCCCCAGAGACATCCTATGGGCGTCAGTGAGGAACAAAATGCTCAATAAAGATGGTTCTCACCTGATCTGCAAAGGTTATTTTTTATTTATATGGGACAAAGATTTGAACGTATTTAGTTTAAGACTTCAAGCTATAGTCAAAATCTATCTTTTGCCTTTACAGTATAAATAGCACACACACACGCACGCACGCACACGCACACACACACACACACACACACACATATATATATATATGGATCTTTGGTACAAATACCCGGTGGGTACTTACATGTATGGTATTCAGCTTTGTTCGGGTATTTTCCCACATCATTATAGTTGTGCTTTTAAAGTTGTAGCAACTTTTTGACAGAATCTCATCTGCCATCATCAGGCTTCTGTATAGTGTTCGTTTGTGAGTCAGACTTTCACAGCCGTTTCTGTTTTAAATTTGGTGCTGACCTACACTGTGCCAGAATGGTTTTTTCTTCATCCTGATTGGTTGGGAGTCTTGGTCTGTGTTTATTGGTCTTGGAGTTTGCTGTGTTCTGCTTGATTGGTGTTTCTAATATCTTCTGTCTGTTTTGTGGCTTTTGGGGGGTCTTGATTGGCTAGCAACATTGTGTTCCTGTATTGGAGGCTTTTAGTGCGGCTTGGCTCTGAGTAAATGGACAGCTATCATTTATTAGGAAGCTAGGTTTCATCTGGGTGCCTGGTTGGGGTGTGTTTGAGCTGGAGGTATCAGGGGGAATCTGTTTGTGCCCAGGTGTTTGCCTGGCTTGTGGTGTGGAGATTTTGTTTGTTTGTGAGTGCAGGCTTCCAAATAATTGACAGTCTGGTGGAATCATCTCTTCTATTCATGCTTTCGGGTTTTTTTTCAATCTCTATGGCTTCTCTGATAATTCTGTGGCTGGGGTTTTCTAGAGTGGCTAGGGTTTTGGTGCCACTGAAGTCGATGCTATGACCTGTGACTTTCATGTGTTGGACTAGTGAGGAAGTGTGTTCCAGCTTTATTACTGCATTTTTGTGTTCATCCAGGCGGGTACTTATTATTCTACTGGTCTGTCCAATGTATGTGGCAGGGCATGATGCACAGGGGACTTCATATATGCCTTGGTTTTCTTGTTTGTGCTCTCAGCTTTTTATACAACAACCTGTGGGAATGTTGAGGGAAAAATGACTATCTAGGCCATTTTTTTAAGGAAAGTGAATTAGAAAACTAAAAGTTAAAAACATTAACTTTCAGTATTCTGTATTCCCAATTATTCCAGTATTTCAGCTCTATTTTCCCATTTCACTTCCAGCCTTTGATCTCCAATTCTGTGATCCCCAGTTCCAAGATCACAATGTTTATCTGAATATTTCCTACATTTCTCTATGTTTGAAAATACCATGCCTTATGACTTTTATTACTTACAATACCTAGAAGCATCAGTCTAAAAGATAAACTCTCGAGTCTACATTTTGCCTCAAGATTTGAGGGAAGGGTGGTTTGGGTTCAAGTTTTTTTTCTGAGAAACAAGAAAGACTCCGTTTTCCCTTTACACAAATTCTGATAAATTCTCCCATGCATAAACCTCAAACAGATTGCATGGTACCCTCTCAATCTGTATAAAATAGATGATCAACTCTCAGGTTGTGCTCTCCTCCCCTTGAAAAAAGCTTTCATTTCTCACCTTAGCACTTTGGCTTTCCAAAGCAGTTCTAAAGCGTTTGTGCTTCAGTAAATTGCCATTGTTTGTCCATCCTCATAGTCACAATGTTCCAGCAAAGAGGCATTGCTTGGGCTAGGCTGGGCTGGACAAAGATGCCAAATTTTGACCTTGAGAATCTGGCAACCTCAATGAATGGTCTCTAGCAAGCTGCTTAGTGAAAAGAATGACACTTTGGAGAAGACAGCAATTATTTTAAAAACCGATAACAAGAGAAGGGGAAAGAGAGAACATATTGCTACTGAACAGTGCATGGCTTGAGGCAGATAAAGGAATGGCACAGAGCACAGCTGTGTTAAGACTGTGTTGTGAGAACAAAACTGCTCCCTGTATTATTAGAGAAACAAGCTACCTATCATAAAAGAGCCTTCAAACAGAATTTTGGCAGAAGTTATCTAAGAAATGCTGCTATTCTGCAAAACAAAATTATGTCCTTCTTTCATTTGAGGCTTTATTGATATTAATGATGAATGAATTTGCCTTGTGAATGTGTCCTGTGCTTCAAACTCTGACTTAAATCTTTTTTGTGTGGAAGAAGCAATTTAAATTTGATTAATAGCAATATATTTTCCACACCAACATACTGTTAGGAATCAACTGTTTTTGACACTGGACTTTGTTACTGGATTATCCCTGCATTAAAAAACTGACTGATTTACCTGTGAATGACTTTTGGACTGCTTATTTTGAACTTTGCTTAAACCCTTCCGGAAGTAAAAACCTACATTTACTGTACAGTGTATCTATGTACTGTGTGTGTATTATTCAAACACTACTCTCTATACGTCTCCCTGTATGCGCTCATTCTCCTAACGGGGAATTACCTCAACACTGGTTATGGGCCCAGGCCATACCAGGCTCAGATAACTGAGAGTTAGTGTGAATGCACAGTACTGTATACAGACAGCTGTTTACTGTTTAATTGTGGTTTACTATCCTGGTAAAGATGGCACAAGTCACTTCAATATGTCTATCACTGATAACCCGGTTGGATGGAACAGACTATGTTTCCTGGTCTATGAAATGCAGTCTACTTCTGCATAGAGAAGGTTTATGGAATGTAGTTCAAGACCCACTGGATGTAAACGCTTGGGATCCAGCTAATGAGGATGATGCCAAGAAGCTTACTGACTTTAAACAGAACAACAAATGAGCTCTTTGTATAATTGGACTAACACTGAGTGACCAGCAGCTAGTCCATATTCGTGGAGAAGAGTCTGCTGCTAGGTGTTGGGAGAATTTGAAGAGGATTTATGTTCATGACAGTGTAGGTGCCCACATACATCTTACACATAAACTGTTTAGAGCACGTCTTCTGAAAGGTGGAGATATGTTAGCTCATTTGAACTTCATGAAAAGAACTTTTCAGGAGCTACATGAAAAGGAACTGATATTTTCAGAGCTGCATCAAGTTTACATCATTCTTTCCTCATTGGATGAAAGTTATGATGATTATGTATCTTCACTGGAAGTCCTGCCCAGAGATAAACTGACATTGACTGACATTACTGGAAGATTGTTAGAGGAAGCAAGAAGACGACTGGATAGGGACCAACTGAGGAAGGAACCACCACAAGAAGAGGATTTATCTTCAACTGCCTATACTGTTAGGAAATGTTTTTCTTGTGGGGCTAGGGGACATATAGCTAAATTCTGTAAGAAGGGAAAACAACAGAATACTGGCAAACACCAGAAGGCCAAGAAGAATGTTAGTTTAGCTATGTCTAGCAATTCAACTGTAAACCATGATTTGTGGGTTGTTGATAATGGAGCATCACAATGCATTACTAAAGATAGCAACAGGTTGTAAACATGTCCACGAGTAAACATTACCTGAAACATTGTGGGGTGAAGCCATAATGTGTAGTAACCATGTTTTAAACAATGTAGTTAATACAACAACTGGTGAATTGCCATTCACTCGTTGGCATGGCAGAAAGCCAAATTTAAGTTACCTACACACATTTGGAGCTCCAGCATGGGTGAATATTCCCTCACAAGTAAGACTGAATGGGCAACATAGAGCTAAGAAATTATTTTTTGTGGGTTATGAGGCCAACCATAGATCGTTTAGATTCTGGGATCAAGGCACAGCCCATGTTTATTGTAGTGCTTGTGCAAAATTTCTTGAGCACATTGGATGGGATAAACTGGAACAGGAATCCAGCAATGATATTATTATTGACACCCAAATAGTCCCTAAAGATAAAATAGGTAAACCCCAAATAGCCATTAAAGAGGAAGAACAGGAGGAAGTAGTAGAACAGGCACAGGAGAAGGTAGAAGAACAGGAGCAGGTGGCACAGGAGAGTCCACCAGTAAGCCCTGTATTACCAAGACGTTCAACCCAGGTAACATGACCACCTGATAGATATCAGGCTAGTGTTGTATGCCAAGTGAATACAGTTCCAAGTAATTATAGTGAATTAAAAATGTATCCTGCTAAGGATCAGGCTGCTTGGCAGAAAGCAAGACTGGTTTAATGGCTCTTGGATGACTAGCCTTTGTTTGGTTCCCATATAAGCTTTTTTTTTTTTTTTGCAAAGAGTGCAAGGCAAACTCTTCTTGCAAACTACCTGGCCAATTTCTGGAAGGGTTTCAAGGCTATAGGATTGGAGAAGTGAATGTGAGATGCTTATATTACGAAAATAAAACTTTCAAAATATAACATTTTAAAAAGTAAACTTAATTTCTTGGAATTGTTGGGTGCTGAGTTGCTCTGGTGTTGCATAAAAAAATCCTAATTCTATAGTGAAGGAAAGGTTTTTTCTATAGTGAAGGACAAGATTTCTTGTAACAGAATATTTGTGCCATTTTAATCTGTTTATAGAACCAAAAAAGGGAGGCTTTGAGGTTCTTTTGTGAAGAACATATACAGGTATGAAAGAATAGAATAAAATTCTAGAAGAAATCTAGGAGAGATTATTCTACTGAACTTCTTTCAGACTTTCTTTGTATTTTCATCCCTTAGAAGGGAATTATCGCAAGAGTTTTTAATTGATTTTTAAACAACTCTATGTTAAAAGCAAATTAGAAATAAGTTCAGAATTTTGAGAATGTAATTCTGCAAAAAATATTAAATATTTAGAATGGTACTTCATTTGAGCGAGCAATAGCTGGAAGATCTACAAATGCTATTTTGAACAGCATACTGCTTGCTTTTTGTTTGTAGATATAGTTGGCATAAAACAAATTATTTTGTATATAGTAAGGTTATTGCAGATTTAAATAGCCAGACTGAGTGTAAATTGAAGTTGACAAATTCATCAGTGTAAGAAAATGAAATGTCTTTAATTTTATTCAGTTAACATACAGCTTCATTTGCAGAAGCTAAGTGTATAGAGAAAGTAGGGTATCACAGAGGAAATTGTTATGAAATACCAGCAATGAGCCAGTACTGAAACTAGTTCAGGAAATGTGTGTATTTTTCTCAAACTCAGATCTAACACACTAAGTTTCAACATGAAATAAATTTTATGGCCAAATTAAAGCCCCCAAAGTGAAGTTTATAATGGAAAATACTGATAAAATCGTAACTATAGAATTGCAATTGCATCACTATGTGAAAATTGCTTCGGATAAAATCTCTTTCTGGAATGACTGCCGTTCAAAATGTTTCTACGTCTCCATAAATCTAAACCAACTCAGTCATTCAGAATTGCTAAGGCCTAAGCTTACTACCCATGAGCAGTGAAGTTATGGTGATTGCTATAGTAACCGTTGGTCTGCACTACTTTCTCAGCAGGTGGTCGTTTTCAGCTGCACTGATGCAGGAATGAAAATACATCAAATCATTTCAAAACTAATTATCTAAAGTTGCAAAAAGACAGATTCCTAAACTTCCTTACTATCTTTTCTGCTAACTATAAGATTTTTACAAAGAAAAGTAAAGGAAAAGCACAATGCATGAAAGTATTATCATTTTTATATTGTTTTATTCTAGTATTGCTAGTGACAGCTGCCTCAACGTATTACTGCAATATGTCAGGAGCAATGTACAGCAGGATATATAACACAATTCTAAGCATGCTATATTTCTTTGTACCTACTTAAGAGTTTGGCAGATTACTTATTTTAACGAGGAAGGTAAATCCTGGTTTTGATTTTCTTTAAGATTTTAATTTTACTGAATATTACTATCCACAAAGTAGAATTTATTTTTATGGTGCTTTGCTCCAGGAGGATCCTTCTACTTTTTTCTTTCTTATGACTATTATATATGGATTTATTCTACCATTGTTAGAAATGTACAAACAAACCTTCAAGGCATTTGTATTATCTTATTTTAACACTCTGACTATACTGAATGTAACTCCTAATTCATGAGATGGGGGCAATATTATGTTGGCTTATAATTCCAAGTTTCTATAGAACACCATGGATAATTTTAGGATAAATCTGGAATTGCAATTGTGACTTACTGGCCCCTAACATGTCCTATCTGATTGTTTGCTAACAAGGATTTTTCCATATGAGATAGATACAGCTAAGAATGATAACATACAGGTGAAACTCGAAAAATTAGAATATTGTGCAAAAGTTCATTTATTTCAGTAATGCAAATTAAAAGGTGAAACTAATATATGAGATAGACTCATTACATGCAAAGCGAGATAGTTCAAGCTGTGATTTGTCATAATTGTGATGATGATGAAAAAACAGCTCATGAAAACCCCAAATCCACAATCTCAGAAAATTAGAATATTACATTGCAATCGATAAAACAAGGATTGTACATAGAACAATATCGGACTTCTGAAATGTATAAGCATGCATACGTACTTCAGTACTGGGTTTGGGCCCCTTTTGGAGCAATTACTGCCTCAATGCGGCGTGTCATGGAAGCTATAAGCCTGTGGCACTGCTCAGGTTTTATAGAAGACCAGGATGCTTCAATAGTGGCCCTCAGCTCTTCTGCATTGTTCGGTCTCATGTCTCTCATCTTTCTCTTGGCAATGCCCCATAGATTGTCTATGGAGTTCAGGTCAGGCGAGTTTGCTGGCCAATCAAGCACAGTAATCCCACAGTCATTGAACCAGGTTTTGGTGCTTTTGGCAGTGTGGGCAGGTGCCAAGTCCTGCTGGAAAATGAAGTCAGCATCCCCATAAAGCTCGTCTGCAGAAGGAAGCATGAAGTGCTCCAAAATCTCCTGGTAGATGGCTGTGTTGACCCTGGACTTAATGAAGCACAGTGGAACAACGCCAGCAGATGACATGGCTCCCCAAATCAGCACAGACTGTGGAAACTTCACACTGGACTTCAAGCATATTGCAGTGTGTGCCTCTCCATTCTTCCTCCAGACTCTGGGTCCTTGGTTTCCAAATGAGATGCAAAAGTTGCTCTCATCAGAAAAGAGGACTTTGGACCACTGAGCAACAGACCAGTTCTGTTTTTCTTTAACCCAGGTAAGACACTTCTGACATTGTTTGTCGTTCAGGAGCGGCTTGACAAGAGGAATATGACATTTGAAGCCCGTGTCTAGGATCTGTCTGTGTATGGTGGCTCTTGATGCACTGACTCCAGCCTCAGTCCACTCCTTGTGAAAGTCCCCAACACTTTTGAATGGCCTTTTCCTGACAATCCTCTCTAGGCTGTGGTCATCCCTGCTGCTTGTGCACCTTTTTCTTCCACACTTTTCCCTTCCATATAACTTTCTATTAACGTGCTTTCATACAGCACTTTGGGAACATCCAACTTCTTTTGCAATTACCTTTTGAGGCTTTCCCTCCTTATGGAGGGTGTCAATGATGGTTTTCTGCACAACTGTCAGGTCAGCAGCCTTTCCCATGATTGTGATTCCTCCTGAACCAGACTGAGAGACTATTTAAAGGCTCAGGAACCCTTTGCAGGTGTTATGGCTTAATTAGCT
>NW_020769364.1:1525403-1584666 GCF_900518735.1 Pseudonaja textilis
AAGGGTTCCTGAGCCTTTAAATGGTCTCTCAGTCTGGTTCAGTAGGAAGCACAATCATGGGAAAGACTGCTGACCTGACAGTTATGCAGAAAACCATCATTGATACCCTCCATAAGGAGGGAAAGCCTCAAAAGGTAATTGTAAAAGAAGTTGGATGTTCCCAAAGTGCTGTGTCAAAGCACATTAATAGAAAGTTATATGGAAAGGGAAAGTGTGGAAGAAAAAGGTGCACAAGCAGCAGGGATGACTGCAGCCTGGAGAGGATTGTCAGGAAAAGGCCATTCAAAAGTGCTGGGGACTTTCACAAGGAGTGGACTGAAGCTGGAGTCAGTGCATCACGAGCCACCACACACAGACGGATCCTGGACATGGGCTTCAAATGTCGTATTCCTCTTGTCAAGCCACTCCTGAACAACAAACAACATCAGAAGTGTCTTACCTAGGCTAAAGAAAAACAGAATTGGTCTGTTGCTCAGTGGTCCAAAGTCTTCTTTTCTGATGAGAGCAACTTTTGCATCTCATTTGGAAACCAAGGACCCAGAGTCTGGAGGAAGAATGGAGAGGCACACACTGCAAGATGCTTGAAGTCCAGTGTGAAGTTTCCACAGTCTGTTTTGATTTTGGGAGCCATGTCATCTGCTGGTGTTGGTCCACTGTGCTTCATTAAGTCCAGGGTCAACACAGCCGTCTACCAGGAGATTTTGGAGCACTTCATGCTTCCTTCTGCAGACGAGCTTTATGGGGATGCTGACTTCATTTCCCAGCAGGACTTGCCCACACTGCCAAAAGCACCAAAACCTGGTTCAATGACTGTGGGATTACTGTGCTTGATTGGCCAGCAAACTCGCCTGACCTGAACCCCATAGAGAATCTATGGGGCATTGCCAAGAGAAAGATGAGAGACATGAGACCCAACAATGCAGAAGAGCTGAAGGCTCCTATTGAAGCATCCTGGTCTTCCATAACACCTCAGCAGTGCCACAGGCTTATAGCTTCCATGACATGCCGCATTGAGGCAATAATTGCTGCAAAAGGGGCCCAAACCAAGTAGTGAGTACATATGCATGCTTATGCTTTTCAAAGGTCTGATATTGTTCTCTGTACAATCCTTGTTTTATTGATTGCATGTAATATTCTAATTTTCTGAGATTGTGGATTTGGGGTTTTCATGAGCTGTACAGGTGAAACTCGAAAAATTAGAATATCATGCAAAAGTCCATTTATTTCAGTAATGCAACTTAAAAGGTGAAACTAATATATGAGATAGACTCATTATATGCAAAGCAAGATAGTTCAAGCCGTGATTTGTCATAATTGTGATGATGATGGCTTACAGCTCATGTTCTCTAAAATCTCTTCCCAATCCAACTCCAACCATGGTGAAAATAGGATGTCCTCTCCTTGGGTAAACATGCACACACACATGATACTAACTATATCCAATAGCTGAGCAGGTCCATGATTAGTGGGATCTTATTCTTAAGAGCAAAAGAAGATAATTGTGACCATCTTTGTCCACAGTCTCCTGCTGTTTTCTAAGAAGACAATTGGGCAAGTACTAAAATATGTAGAGAGGCTCAAAATGAAAACCTTTCATTTCATTTGCCAGACACATCAGAATTGTCCAAGATGGGTAATAAAAGATGGACAATATCATTCTTTTTAGAAACTATTAATCCTCTGCCCTCCATCATCACTACCACTAATATCAGTCTTTGCTTAGAGCAAATAGATAGACCTTCTGGACCCTGAAAGAAATAAAGATCTTTAAAACTCCCAATTTGGTAGAGCCAGTTTGGTAGAGAAGCCAGTTTGGTAGAGAAACCGCACATAATCTTGTCCTTCGACTGAACGAAGCAAGAGCAGAGACAAGCCAAGTTCAAGTTCATCTCCTCCCTTCTGCTCTCCTCCCCACTGGCTTCATCTTAGTTGGTTTTTTAAACTGGCTTCAAGCAAAATGCTCTTCATGTTTTTTGTGGTTCCCCGCAGCACTTTATACAATGTTTAGTCACTCCACTTCACCCTGTTTCTCTTATTTATTTATACATTCTTGCAGGGTTTCGGGGATTGTAAGTAGCACTTTTGTTGCAGTTACTTTAGTCTTACTTTGGCACTTCTTTCTTCAGAGTTTTTGTTCTGGCAAATTCTCCTGATTTTCCAATAAAGTATTCTTGCTTGTTATTTTTGCTTTCAGTCTTTTTGTTGCTTTTGGGATTGTCCTTGAGGGACAGAAGAACAAAACCCTGAATGAAATAGTTTCCAAAGGGCCATAAAATTGCAAGTCTACCAATTCAGATTTTATGGCAACTGGTGGGAAATTATAAACAGGAGAAACTCGGCAGCTGTTCAACACCAGATGAGCAGAACACAGGAATGCATTTAAAAACTCAAAATATCAAAGCAAGTTAAGTTACTGAACACTAGAAAAGGGCTGCTGCTGCTGTTCACACTTGATACTTACTTTTCACATAATGACAGCCACATTAAGCCTGCTATGTACATATGCAGTATATTGTGTATTTACACAGGCATACCAATCAGTAAATTGATTACCTTTTTCCCTGTTGCTACTTCCCATCTCTATCTTGTTCTAATCTAGACCACCCATTCAAATCTAATTTCCTTGAAGAAGAGATCCACATCATGATCTTCCTGCTGGACCTAATGCAACAGGCAGATGTGTCTGGGGAAGCAGTCCCTCAGAGACACTAGCCCCATGCCATGAAGGGCTTTAAAGATTAAGGTGCTGGCCCTTTGCAGCAAACATTTCTCCTTTATGGTCTTGTCTTCCATTAACATTCTTCCTCCTGAAATGAGACTAGCTCTAACCCTGCTGGCTGTGGCATCAAGCCTGGGAATGCCAGGGGACTAAAACCCCGAGACAGCTCCACCATGAACAACTCTCTCTTGCATTATGTCACTTTTTACATTTAATATCGATTTTAATTCATTGCTATACAGTGCTCAAAATCACTTTTTGTGAGAGGGGCAGCTGTATACATTTGATAAATACACAGATACATTTTTGTTCATGTGGCTATAACTACCTCGATATTATCCATGGATTAAA
This sequence comes from Pseudonaja textilis, assembly GCF_900518735.1. The sequence continues at coordinate 1,528,474 of NW_020769364.1, forward strand.
CACAATATAACAGAATAACAGCATTGGAAGGGACCTTGGAGGTCTTCTAGTCCAACCCCCTGCTTAGGCAGGAAACCCTACACCACTTCAGTCAAAGGGTTATCCAACATCTTTTTAAAAACTTCCAGTGTTGGAGCATTCACAACTTCCGGAGGCAAGTCGTTCCGCTGAATAATTGTTCTAACTGTCAAAGAAATTTCTTCTTACCTAATTATACCATTTGCACTTACTGAATTGTCACAATTTTTAAGACAATCACATATTTCCTTCCATGCAAAAGATTATTGAGATGAAATCAATTATAATTATATTTGGGTGATCCTTAAAAAGGAGATTATTAGACTTGGGCCATGTATCATTGGTATCTAATGTCCATAAAATTGTCGAAGATATAATAATGAGTTTCAAATGCATGCTGGAAATGCCAAGAGTAAAGACAGTAAGAAATATCGGGGTCAGATTTTTTTTATCTTAATTCAGAAGAAAGTATGGATAGCTGGCTGAGATGGCAAAATTGACTGTTTTAATGAAAGAGCAGAATTTACCTAGTTTTATTTCTGCTTGGAACTTTGATTTTAGATTTTTATTGTAATAGAAAGAGTTTGAAATACTCAGAAATGTGAAGCAAAAGGTTGAGGCCAAAACTGTTTTTGTACTGTATTGCTAAAGTCACTACTTTTTTTCCTTTTCTATTTTTTCCTCTACAACTGCTTTCCTCTTTAGTGTTTCTATTTTTCGTTTTTATTTCTAGAACAAACTTTAATAAAATATTAAACAAGAAAAGCACATTTCCCTCCTTGCTGGCAATGTATAGCACAATTACTATAGTACATGAGTGTAATTACTCATGTTTTCATTGGCCTGAAATTTTCAAAAACGGTATAAAAAGCTTAACAGATATAATTCCCTATTTATTCCTCAACTGTTTTGTATCAGAGTACATGGAACAGGACATAGTTAATCCTAAATAGCTTTACATGAACTCTTACATTTATTTAATTTGGAATGGGGAATAAAAGCTCAATATTAAGTTTGGCATGAACCCAACCCTGGAAACAGGATATTAATCCAAATTAGATTGAAGCCTTGCATTTTCAGACACATCTTGATGTATCAGGGAAAAGACATTGTGCCCACCTGCTGCAGCTCTTTAAACATCACATCACATGGCATCACATTGCCAGATTTTTGTGAACATTTATTATGAGAAAAAAGGGAACCGCACTTTCAGCTTCTCTCCTATTCCTCTCATTTCATTAATTTTGACTAAACACTAAAATTCACAAAATGATAATGTCATAGTAACAAGGTCATGCTCAGTTTTGAGGGATACCCCTAGACCTCAAGTAAAAGCAATTAGGAAAGATTCATACCACTGTTGTTTGCTACTAAGCTAGTTTTAAATTTGTGCAATCCTAAAAAAATTAAACTAATAATTAAACATTAAAGGAATGTTATGAATTCTAGCATCTTTTATCTTTACTGTGGAAGGTAGGAAATACATCTTCCAGCTTCCAGAGGAAGTTGAACAGAGACTTTTTGATAGCCAAAAGAAAGGAAAGGAGCAGAATATATATTCAGATGGAATGACACATCCAAAAGAAGTTGATGGATACTTCCAAAAGAACTACATAAGGAAGAAGTCACCAGGAGTTCCGGTTTGTAGCATTTCAGGGCAGGCAGAAATCCGCGATCGTGTGCGGTTTCTGCCTGCGCTCGCCGCTGGAGTGCCCTGAGCCACCCGGCTTCAGGGCTAAGCCACCCCACAGAAGTGGTGAAGATAGGGGAGATCTGGCAGGGTCGAGAAGAATTGCACCTCTCCTCCCCAGCCGGCTAAACTCCCTTTTCCAAAGGCGGTAAGAGCAGCAGTCAGAAATGGCCGCCTCAAAGAAGCACGCAGCCAGAAAAGAAAGTGCAGGAGGAAGTTAAGAAGTGAAAGTTTTTGGTTGACCGGGACAAAAAGCAACAACTAAGGTACCCTGGAATTTAAATTTTGTAAAAGATACATTGCTCCCTAAGAAGACTCGGAAGTGGCGAATGAAAGTTAAAAGGGAAAGGTTTTTTTTTTCACTCTCCTTCCTCAAGTTGACAGCGAAGTTATGAGAAATCATAAAAACCTGCTTTGACATTAAGAGGTATTTAAACTGGATAATTAAATGTCAAGGGGACAATAAGGATTTCTGAACATTTAAAAAAATTTATTTTCTTGCTGTAAGTGGGAAGGGAGAGGAAAAGAATAAAAGTAAGATTTGGAAGGAGGAGACTTCCTGGAATTTACAAGAATCTGATTAAATCCTAACAAGACTTCTAAAAGATACATCTTAACTGGAACTTTGTAACTAAATAGCAACCCCAGGAAGAAAAAGTGAAAAAAGAAGAAAATGCTAAAAGAAACAGCTTGTGTGTATTTAGATTGGTTGGTGACTTTGGGACTCTTGGAAATTATATCTAAATGATTAAAAACACTTGGGTGGTTGTTTGAAAAAAAATTTTTTTTTACAATGGCATTGCTTGTGATTGATCTAAAAATGGAATTTAAAAAATAAAAAGAAGAGGAACAAGAAGGGAAGGGCTCTCTTGGCTCTGTTTTCCACTTCTTAGAAATGGCAATTTGTACCTATGAGAAACTGACTGTGCAACAAGAAGATTGGGACAAAGAAGAAGCCATCTTTGATGAACAAGTAACTTTAATTAAGGAAGAAGGGGGAAAGGGGGGAAAGAGAATGGAGACTTTAAGACCCCAAAAAACAATCAAAAAAGGGAAAAATAAGGTGCAAAGTGGATATAAGGTTAGAAAGCAACAGAAAAAAGAACACAGGAACACAGAAGAGGGAAATGGAGGTGGAGAGACAAGAGGGTAAAAAGGGCAGAGAGAAAAAGCAAGGGAGGAAGGAAGGGAAGAGAAGCTACAAAGATGTGAAACAAGATGTAAAGAAACAGGACTTATTTAGAGATAATGGGTAAAAATCTATCTGAAAAGGTGATTCTGCAAAGGTACATAAGATTGTATTGTTATATTTGTATTAGAAATTATGTTAGAAAATTGGAAATAACATAAGATTAAAAAGTGGGATAAAATACTCAGTGTAACTCAGTGAAACTTTTATGAACAAAATAAATGAAATGAAATAAATGAGAGAATTGAATTAGGAAGGAATGGGAACATCTCAATGATATAATGTTTTAAAATAAGCAACTATGGAAAGTTTATAAGTGTTCCCACAGAAGCATGATACTTATATGAAAAGTAATATGTAAAATTTTTAAGATTTAAATGAATATTAATATTAACAATAGAGTTGAATTGACATGGATTTGTGGTTTTAATTATATTATATATTTACAATTTTTACTCTTTTTAAAATATAGTGTGTAATTTTAGAATGTACTAAGCAGAATCTGAATGGAAGTTATGTATTATATTAAGTGTTATAAATTTAGGGGAAAGATATAAAGGCGTCATACTCCAATCAGTGATTACAGGAGAAATTTTATTTAATGAGAAAAGATAATAGACAGCTGGAAACAGGACAGACAAAGAATATATGTATAATGATCTGAACTGAGATGAAATAAATAAAATAAAATAAAGAAATTTTATTAAATTTAATAAATTCTTTAATTTTATTAAAGAAGCTATATAGAAAATGTAGAATGGTAACAAGATATGGAATGGTATATAAAATGAACATGAATTTGAATTTGTATCTATACAAAAAGATGTAACCCGGGAACAAGCTGCTTTCAAAAAAGATGTTTTATGTTTTTATGTTTTATGTGTTGTTTGTTTATGTTTGTTTTTAAAAATCAATAAAAAAAATTCCAAAAAAAAAGGAAGAAGTCAGCAAATGTTTATATCCCAACATGGTACATTTTCATGTCAAAGGAAGACTTCATTTTACAAAAGAGAAGAAAAAAAGAAATAGTAACATATATATTGATAGCAATAGTAGTAGTACAACAGAATAATTCTAATCATATTTATAATTATGTTAGCTTATTTGTAATCCTATTGATTATATTAGCATACTTATAGTTATAAACAAGTCACCAAATGTTTACATCCTAACATGATACATTTTCAGGCCAAAAGAAGACTTCAGCGTTAATCAACACATCTGGGCCTTAGTTATTTTGATGATTCTAGCTCAATATAAACAAGAGAATTTTTATATGATTTGATTTGATTTACAGGGCTGCCTATTCGCCTGTTCCAAAATGTGGTACTATAATTTGTTAACAATTCTTTCAATTTCTACAGTTAAAAATATGATAAATGGGAGTCAAGGGAATTTCTGTAGTAAGAAAAGCATATGAATTAGTTTACCCATTGAATCTTGTAAACTATCATTTAATAATGCTTCTTTTGACTTTACAAAGTTTTACAGGTCCATATTCTTCACTCCTAACAACTTCTTGTCCATTTACTAGCAATATATTATAGGATCCTGGAAGTAGAGTTAGAGGAAGATTGGCCCTTAATTTAGAAAGTTGATCTTTGGTTTAGAAGATACATTATCCTATTATTCAGTTCATTATTATATCAAATGTAATAAAAAAAATCTCTGTAAGTATATTAGTGAACACCTCGTCTCCATACATTTGTAGAAAAGCTAACTATAGCACTACTTATGATAACTATTGAGCTTCATCCTTTTAATGAGAGAACTGTACTGATCTTTCATCAAGTATTTTTTATGACCATGCTATCCAAAGTTATAGAATAAAGACTAGACTAGACTAGACTAGAACAGAACAGAACAGAACAGACCTGAAAGGGACTTCAGAGGTCTTCTAATCCAGCCCCCTGCTGAAGCAGGAGAACCTATACTGTTTCAGGCAAGTGACTGTCTAGTCTCTTCTTAAAAACCTCCAGTGATGGAACACCCACAATTTCTGAAGGCAAGCTGTTCCACTGGTTAATTATCCTCAGTGTTAGGAAGTTTCTCCTTAATTGGCAGCCATTGACTTCTATCATGTCAACCTCTAATTTTTCTTTTCTTTAAACTAACCAAACCCAAATCCTGCAACCATTCTTCATATGTTTTAGTCTCCAGGCTTTTGATCGTCTTAGTTGATCTTCTCTGAACTTTTTCCAAAGTCTTTTTTGTAGTATGGTGATCAAAATTGGTATTCCAGGTGTGTGGTCTTACTAGGGTTTTATAAAATAGTACTAATACTTCACTGATCTTGATTCTCTGCATCTATTTATACAACCCATGGTTGTATTAGCATTTTGGGCTGTTGCTACACACTACAGGCTCATATTCAAGTGATTGTCCACTAGGACTCCAAAATCCCTTTCACAGTTACTGTTTCGGAGCCAGGACTCACCTAATCTGTACTTATACCTTTGGTTTTTCCTGCCTAAATGTAAAACTTTGTTTTTCTCCACATTAAAATTCATTTTGTTGGATAAGGCCCATTGTACAAGTTTGTTAACATTTTTTTGGATCCTGAGTTTGTCTTCAGTGTGTTGGCTATTCCTACCAGTTTAGTGTCATCTGCAAATGTGATGATTTCCCATTCTATTCCCCCCATCTAAGTCATTTATGAAGTTATTGAAGAGTACTGGGCCTAAGACAGAGCTTTGATGTACCCTACTGTTTACTTTTCTCCATGTGGATGTAGTACCATTAAGGACTACTCATTGAGTATGGTTTGTCAACCAGCTACAAATCTGTCTGGCGATGATGTTATCTATTCCACATTTTTCTAGCTTGCCAAGAAGTAGGTTGTCTACTTTGCCAAATGCCTTATTGAAATCTAAGTATACTATGTCCACAGCATTTAGCATTTTAGCAACATTTAGCATTTCAACAACATCTGTATTTAATAGCAGATAAAGGCCATAAAGGATCTAGTCAAATTTTAAAGGTGAATAGTTTTTTTAACTTTATCATCTTTATCAAATGCATGAAATGTACTCCACAGCTGATAGATTTGCAATGGATTCACTCAGAATTATATAGTGCCATTTCTATACAAAGCTCAAATGTACACAGCAGATTCAATGACCAATGAATACTTGGTTATAAAAACTTTTTCTGCTAACAGTTAAGAATATTTCAACATGAACTAATGATGTATAAATTTAATCAATTAGCCTAAATCATAAACAATTAAATTATTATAGTAAATGTAAGAAGTTCAGTGAATAGTTACTGGATTGCTTTTAGCGTATTTCTGAACTTGAGAAATTTCAGGCCCTGTATTTATTGGGTTTATAATGTTTCTCAGCTGTGATAAAGGTTATACTGAAACAAACTAGAATCAGATATTAATATAATAATATAAAATTATGTACATTTTTTCATAAAGAAAAATCAAATGTAAATGTTTTTCTTAAGGGCTACAGATTAAATCAAGAAGAACCAAACTCTTTGTAAGACTCTGGCTACTAGAATGGTGGGCTCAGTTCCTGACCAATAAATACACTGAACCAGCTATACAGATACGATGGGAATCAGGCATATTTACTTTATTTTTATTGAGTACTCTTGGTATTTAAAGTATATTTTATTGTTTATTTTTGCTTTCCTCATTGTCTACCTCCATTCTTGGATAAAAGGTTATGTTACTTTTGTTCTTGTTTGAGCAAGAGATTCATTTTCAGAAGGAAGTCTCTTTTCTCGTATAAATTCTTGCCGGCGCTAATAATTGGCAATCCCTCAGACTGAGTAGTATCTCTCCTGACCTACACAAGAGAGATTGTTTTCTTTATGATTCTTTCTTTTTGAATAAAGTCAGATATGACTGATCTTTTGTAACACAAAGGCATTGTTTGTCATCTTTTAAGATATTTATCTTTCCTTGGCTCTGAAAATCAGTCCTGAATAAAGTATAAAGAACAATGTTTGTTTGAGTTAAAGAACAAATACAGCAATCCTTTTCAAAAGAACTGAATATAATATAACATACAGACTTTAACTGATGAAACATTTCTAATATGAAAATGTATGGTTTCGGATACTTTGGTGTTTTAATACTAACATCTATTTTTTTTCATTATGCTATAACATCCAGCACAGCAAAAGGAAAAGAAAAAACCCTTTCATCCAGTGGTGGGTTTCAAAGTGGTTTACCACCAGTTTGGTGGGCGTGGCTTTGCGTGCATGCACACACTTTGCACATGTGTGCGTGCCAAACACATGTTTGCATACGTGCAGAGACTCTTCGACTTACCTCCTGCAATCCTGCAAGCTCCCTGTGTCTTCAACAGCTGGCGCGTTGCAATCTCCTGTGCTGCACAAAGCAGCTGCTCTTCAAAAGCAGGAAATAAAGGACAGTATGGGAGCCCAACAGGCAGGTGGCCCCAACAGCAGATTGTCTGAGAGAACTGGTTCAGTCTCAGCTGATCTTTGGTGCTACTAGCTTGGCAGAACCGGTAGCATCCCACTTCTGCTTTAATCCATAGCACCTTTCAGAAAATGGATTTTTAATGTAAGGGAAGTACGTCCACACATCATACATTAGAATTCTTTATTTCAGTATACAATTATTTATAAGGCCTTCCAGCAGATAGAGCTCTTAAGATCAAGGCAATAACCAATTACCAAAAGTTGATAGGAAGACATAGTACAAGTTATGTAGGCATCTTTATTTCACTCAGCTGGTTTCATGAAAAATAATAGAATAGCAGAGTTGGAAGGGACTTTGGAGGTTTTCTAGTCCAGTGGTTGCCAACCAGTGGGCCAGGGACCACTGGGGGTCTGCAAGAAAATTTTGGTGGTCCACAGAGAAATGTCATCCCCAAAGCACCCCCCAAAGCAATTAATCCAGGCTGCGCAGGAACACAAAGTTGTGCCGCCCACATGGCCCATAGGAACACAAGGCTTGCAGCGCTTGCATTAAGAACAACACAAAATAGTAAGGGCAGGGGGGAAGAGCAGAGGGGGAGAACTTGCACCACGTGCCCCAGGTGCCTTGCCTGGCCACCGGGCTGCTTCTTTCTACTTCTTTCTTCTGCTTTTGGCTGCACGCAAGGAAAGCAGCAAAAGTCTTTATTTCTCTCCCCCAAATTCCATCAGAAATGAGTCTTTGGGACCCTGCAAGGCATTCTGCTCCAAGAGGCTGCGCCAATGCAACAAGTCTCACAAAGACTCATTTCTGGCGGAGTTTGGGGGAGAGTCAGAAAGACTTCTGCTGCTTCTTCTGCTTTCCTTGCATGAAGTCAAAAGTCTCTCTCTCTCTCTCTCTCTCCTTCCCTCCCTCCCTCCCCACGAGAACAGAGCTGGAGATGGTATCCTACAGTCCTAAATAAAGAATGATCAATCAGTAGGAAAGGGGGTGGGGAATTTTCCTGCAGACTTTTTTTGGGATTTTCCCAGGGTCTCTGGTCCGTGGGATTTAAAATTACGAGTTTGGTAGTCCCTGAAATCCAAAAGGTTGGTGACCCTTACTCTAATCCAACCCCCTGCTTAGGAAGGAAATTCTACATCACTTCAGACAAATGGTTATCCAACATCTTTTTAAAAACTTCCAGTGTTGGAGCATTCACAACTTCTGGAGGCAAGTTGTTCCACTGATTGTTTCTAATTGTTCTAACTGTCAGGAAATTTCTCCTTAGTTCTAAGTTGCTTCTCTCCTTGATTAGTTTCCACCCATTGCTTCTTGTCCTGCCCTCGGGTGCTTTGGAGAATAGCTTGACTCCCTCTTCTTTGTGGTAACCCCTGAGATATTGGAACACTGCTATCCTGTCTCCCCGAGTCCTTCTTTTCATTAAACTAGACATACCCAGTTCCTGCAACTGTACTTCATGTTTTAGCCCCCAGTCCCCTAATCATCTTTGTTGCTCTTCTCTGCACTCTTTCTAGAATCTCAACATCTTTTGGACAAATGGTTCTCTTCTTAAAAACCTCCAGTGTTGGGGCACCCACAACTTCTGGAGCCAAGTCATCCCACTGATTAATTTTTCTTTTATTAGGACATTTCTTCTTAGTTCTAAGTTGCTTCTCTCCTTGATTAGTTTCCATCCAGTGCTTCTTGTCCTTCCCTCAGGTGCTTTGGAGAATAGGTTGACTCTCTCTTCTTTGTGGCAGCCTCTTAGATGGAACACTGCTATCATGTCAACCTGGGTCTTTTCATTAAACCAGACATAGCCAATTCCTGCAACCATTCTGGGAAAATGAAGGGGTTCAGGGCAGGAGGTGAACTGTGCCAGAAGATACTAACTAGAAGCCTTGGCAGAATGTTAGAAAAGAGCAAAGTAGTGGCACAAAGAATAAGAAATTAACCTATTTGAAAACCCCAAAGAATGCCTTATGTACTAACTGTATAGGTATTTCCATCTGAGAGATTGCCAAATGACATGCCAGAGGAACTTGAACATTTAAAAACTGAAATAAATGCCATGGAAGAACATTTACCTAAGAAAGGTCTCTTGTGAAGATCAAAAATCCTGGCATCTATGGAAATAAGTAAACTGAGACATATTAAAGAATAGGTTTCAGATAAGTCTACACAGAATACAATGGTCCTATTCAGTTTAAGATCTGTAGAAGAATTTTCTTTTTCGTTGCTCAACAAGTGATATTAGCATTTGTAACTCAGTAATTATAGGACCAAATTACAATGCTTATTTTATCAGGCCACTGCATTTTAAAGATTAAGGGATTTGTGGGTGTTTGAATTTGAGTTCAGCCCTTTACTTATAGAAGGCAAGGAGAGGCCATGATATATTTTTAATTATAACTTCACGAAGTAAAAACAACTAATGTGATTATTTTCATAGTAGTGAATAACTTCCTCTACCATATTAAAAATATTAAGTGATTGGCAAGGCTTGAGAGGATCCATGGGGCCTTAAATTATTGCACCTTTTGAGTATGGGCAAAGTTTGTATCAGTTTGTAAACTCCTGCAATATCTATCACAGTGTGCAAAAATGATAATAGGTTCTACAGTACAAAAGGGATTCTATGGTTCCATTCTTATTTAGCTGATAAACAATTGTTGGGCTTGCCAAAAGCAAATATAATTTAAGCAGCCTATGTTAATTAGCAAAATTGCAGAACATCACATAATATGACATAAAAAATTACATTGATGCAGAATGGTCAGTTCCTTAGGAGTAAGACCCACTAACTCATCAACCCATCAAACTCATTAACCCATCAAACTAGGAAGTTTTATACAGTAGATGATAATGAGTGCCTGGAATTGTACCTAATTCAAGGTTACAGCTTGGATTCTTCTGCAATGGGTGTAGTAAAACCTTTATCATATACACAGTGATTGTATCTATGTAGATATTAAGAGTGTGATTATATTATTAGAAAAAAATTTCTGTCTGCATAAAGAGTATCAGCTCAGCATTCCAGCTTAAGAAATCTCACATATCCTAGGAGCAATTTTGTTAGTATATGACTAGAAAGGGAATAATGTTAATTGTAAACCAGCATCAATCTTGTTTCAGCCCATCAAATTTGAATGAGTTGCCAAAGGAATGTTGCAACAATGGTGGTGACATAATAATTGCCAACATCTTGATTTATACATTAAGAGAATGAATGTATTTTTCACTAGCAATGGAGCATAAGCATAAGCTTTAAGAGTCTGAATTCACCAAGCCTTAAGACATTTTCTGAGGTTTTTGGCAAAGATCAGCCCAGAACCTGAAGAACCATTGTGGGGGGAGGGTGACAAAAGCATCATTGCACTGAAATGCAACTTTCACCCCTTTTGTATGCATGCCATGATGTTGCACACACATACAAAGGGGTGGAATTTACAGCACGATGCCTCTTGTTATTTGGATTCTGTGGACATCTCTGACAGAAAATTCTTCAGCTAGTCACAATGAAGCTAAAGTGATGATCATGATCTCACAGCACAAGCTTCACCCTTTGTGAACTTGCAGATAACATGATAACATGAGCACCAAGGGAATAGAGTTTGCATTGTATTGTGGCAAAACACATTTCATCACTTCTGCAGAAGTCTGACATGGATGAAGGGAGAGGGATGATGGCATATACATGGCAATTAGAATACCCAAATTCCACATCTCAAGTACTTGTGTCAGATTCAAGATGTAAGCCCTTATGGTACCATTTGCACAATGAAGACATTGCTCATGTGCCATTATTTGGGCATCTCTATGGTTTGCTGTACACTCTCATTTTCATTTTCTGTATCTATCATTTGTTCTTATGCTTTGTTCTTTCTTAGTCATAATATTGCCTGGATAATAATGCTATTTATATTTCTATTAGCTTTTCAGAATGCACCTTACAGTTTTGAGGATATTAGTGGCTGATAGTTCCACTAATCTCCATTAGTTATTTTGGTGGTCAGCAATCCGTTTTATGGCATTAGCAGTCTTCAAACCAGCAAGAGAAGTGGGAATCTTCAAAAAAAATGGTGATACATTTCATAGTATAATAGTAAGATGGTTCTGATAATGTGCATAGGCATTCATAGGCAATGATAAAGTGATCCTGGAAGAGTTGGATCCTGAGCTTGATCACCAGCACACAAAAACAATCATTACTAAGGGAAATAATTAAAACTTCTATGGAAGAATTGGATTGAATAGACCTTTAAAATATTCAACTAAAAATGAATATAAATTGTATTTAAGTGTGCACTGGAACTTTTTTAGGCTTGATTTTTTTAAAAAATATCATTGACTTTATATCACCAAATTGAAGAATGTAATACAGGTATCCTCAACCTGAAGCAGGGTGGAAAGTTACCAGAAAAGTATTCTTATAATTAGCAGAAGTTTCTTAGCTTATATCGCAAATATTATAGAAGTTGCTTAATATGATATTGTGAAAACCAGAAAATTGCTGAATCTAAGTCTAAGAATAATGACCTATGAACTAGATATGTTCCTGTAAACAGCTAAATGGCAAGGGTGACAAGGGTGGGTATGGAAAATAACAGATGGTGTAAGATAAGTATTTATATGCTGAATTGTTCTGTCTCACCTGTGGCCACAAGGTGAGAGTCCAAATGTCCAAAGGAAAAAACACGAACAGACAATATCAGGAACAACAGAGTTAACTTTCCTCTGGCTGAAGTCATCGTCGGCAGCTTTCCCAGAAGCTGTCTGCAAATCCAGATAATGAGCAGCACTATAAATCAGAGCCGAACGGCAAACAGAAAACTTTTTCCAACGTAAATAACAAAGTTTGACCCGAACGGGGATTCCAAGCTAACACGCCTCCTTATATTCCTTGAAGGGGCATGTCAGTCTCTCTACTCAGTCCCTGATTTGATGTTTCCTTTCAATTTGTGCTTGACGCCTCAGCCTACGTCTAGTCCTTACATCAACCCAACATTCATTGGCTTGATCACCACCCAAGGACTCCGGCACGTTCTGTCGATCATCTGCTGACACCTGAGGCATAATTGATGAGGAAAGTTCTGGAGAAGATGGTGATTCCGACACTTCCTCATCCTCCTGGCTCACGTCTGCATCTCCCATTAAAGCAGGCTCAAATCCCAATGCCAAACCCTCCTCATCACTCGAACCTGTGTCTTCTGACACATCAGACTCAAAGCGTACAGCAGGCTCAAACCTCCCAGTCACAACATTTTTGCACAAAATTGTGCAAAATGGCTAATTAGACTTGCTTCCCCCTTTTGTAGTACACTGAGACTGGGAGCTGCATAGAACTAACCCCTCAAGAATAGCCGGGGGTTCAGAATTTGCCATGCTAATGCTCTGAAACTTTTGCACAAATAAAGCTGTATTCTCCTACCCTTGGTGGTCTTGTGTCCTGATTTGGAAACAGTATCAGCTACAACAAACCTACGACCAGAATTGAGCCTAAAATTGATGTTACTAAGTGAGAAATGTGTTAAGTGAGCTTTGCCCCATTTTACGACTTTTCTTGCCACATTAGTTCAGTGAATCATTGCAGTTGTTAAGTTAGTAACATGGTTTTAAGTGAATCTGGTTTCCCCACTGACTTTTCTTGTCAGAAGGTTATAAAAGCTGATTACTTGACCACAGGCTATTGCAACTGCCATAAATAAGAGGCAGTTTTCAAGCATCTGAATTTTGATCACATGACCATGGGGATGCTGCAATGGTCATAAGTGTGAAAATGGTCATAAGCAGGGGTGGGATTCTACCGGTTCTGTCCATTTCTGTAGAACTGGTTGCTCTGAAGAGCAGAAAACAGAGAGCTTACATAGAACCGGTTCTATGTTTGCTGCTCTTTGGGCCCATCCGCCTGCCTGAGCTCTTACCTGACCTTTTTCCTTCTTTTTCAACCACAGCTGCTTTGCGCGACACAGCTGCAGTTGAAAAAGCAGGAAAAAGTGCTTTTTCAACTGCTGCACACCTGCGCGCAGTGCTGCTCTGCTGTCCAGGCAGCTAGCTGATTATGACATACACACGCGCACAGCAAAATGTAAAACCACTGAACTGGTAGTTACACCGACCAGATCCCACCCCTGGTCATGTCACTTTTTTTCAGTGCCAATAATACTAGAGTACTCGATGTAGATTTTCGTGTATTTATGTCTATAGAAAAACTTGCATCAGCATATGCAGTTAAATTCAGTTCATCTTTAGGCTCCAAATACAATGTATAATGCTTTGTTTGTTTTAAATATCTTAACACACGCTTAGCAGCTTGCCAGTGCCTTTCAGTTGGCTCAGCATTAAATCTTGATAATTGATTAACACAGTATGCTATATCTGGCCTTGACCAATTACTGAGATAAGATAAACTACCAATCAAGGACTGATAAATGTTCTTATCAAAAATAGGACTTTGAACATCACTGTGGCAAAACTCCTGGCTCATTGGTGTTTTAGCCAGCTTACAAAATTCCATTTTAAAACTTTTTAGTAATTGGTTAATTTTGTCTGCCTGTGAGATATCCTCCCCTAGTTCTTTCTATCTTTAAACCAGGATATTGTTTGATTTCTCCTGTTTTATCTTACATTTCTTCTCTAACAGTGAGATTATTTTAGTAGCTTCTTTTCAGTTTTGGTGATTAATGCTATGTCATCAGTAAACAATAGCAACAATGAAATTACACCATTTTTTTTTCCTTTTGAACAAACATGGATCAGCCATGCAGCTACAAAGCCTATCTTAGTTAATTCTTTAACTATACATTGGTTCCACACATATCCTGATTGCTTCAAACCATAAAGACTCTTTTTTAATTTCCAGCAATCAGTTGTATTATCATTTTTGATACCTAAAGTAGGATCATGGACGCATGCGCAGACACGTGGCGCATGCGGAGGGTCATGTGCACATGCGTATGGGGTGTGTGGAGCCCCCCTGAACACATGGCCTTCTGGCTGCTGGCATGCGAGTGCACACGCACAAGTGTGCATGCGATTTTTGGCACGGGAGCCCAAAAAGGTTAGCCACCACTGCTCTAAACTTTCTCTCCTCCACCTCACATCTAAGACATCTCTGATAACCTTCTCAGATAAAACCTTGGGAAGGAGGAGAAGGGTTGCCTATACTCTTCTTAGGACCAAGGACAATTTGCTTCTGTAGCACCAACACATGACAAAGGAGTGTGTTGCAATGGTGCATGCAGATGTGCTGTCTCTACATCTAAATGATTTACAATGTATTTCTCCTTAGCTGCCCACACTAATGCTGCTCTTAATGTAGTAGCCTTCAGACTAGATGCAAAAACCTCATCGTAGTCATTTGCTGTCTGATTGAACCCTTGTGCTACTAACCTGGCTTTATGGATAACAGTCCCATCTACACCTGTCTTTAGTTTATAAATCCATTTACATCCTGTGGCATGTTTACCTGGTGGTAACTTAACATTTTTGTATACCTCCAACTTTTTTAATGATTCCAGTTCCTTATCCATTGCTTCCTGCCAAGCAGCCTGATCCTTAGTAGGATACAGTTTTAGTTCACTATAGTTACTTGGAACTGTATTCACTTGGCATACAACACTAGCCTGATATCTATCAGGTGGTCATGTTACTCAGGTTGAACATCTTGGTAATACAGGGATAACTGGTGGACTCACCTGTGCCACCTGCTCCTGTTCTTCTACCTCCTCCTGTGACTGTTCTACTACTTCCTCCTGTGCCTGTTCTTCCTCTTTAATGGCTTTTCATGGTTTACTTACTTCATCTTTAGGGACTATTTGGGTGTCAATAATAATATCATTGCTGGATTCCTGTTCCAGTTTATTCCACCCAACGTGCTCAAGAAATTTTGCACGAGCACTACAATAAACATGGGCTGTGCCTTGATCCCAAAATCTAAACGATCTATGGTTGGCCTTGTAACCTACAAAAAATAACTTCTTAGCTCTATGTTGCCCTTTCAATCTTACTTGTGAGGGAATATGCACCCATGCTGGAGCTCCAAATGTGTGTAGGTAACTTAAATTTGGTTTTCTGCCATGCCAACGAGTGAATGGCAATTCACCAGTTGTTGTATTAACTACATTGTTTAACCCATGGTTGCTACGTATTATGGCTTCACCACACAGTGTTTCAGGTAAACCTGAATCAGATAATATAGTGCGAGCCATGGCTTGTAATGTTTGTCCTCTTTGTTCTACAAACAAGTTATGTTGTGGTCTGTAAGATTCAGAATGTTTATGCTGGACACCAGCCAATTTCAACATTGTTTGGAATCTTTTGTTAACAAATTCAGTCCTGTTATCAGTAACTAAAGCAATTATTTTACTCCTCATTTTTCTCTCAGCAAACCTTAACCAGTTAAAGAAATGTTGGAATGTTTTTGTTTTGTTTTTCATAAGATAGCAAAAACCATATCGTGAGTAATGGTCCATAATACTCAAAATATAGCAGGCATCTCCCAAACTAGATTTCTTAGGACCAATTATGTCAGCAAAAACAACCTCTAAAGGTTCTTTGGTCTTAAAACCATTCAGTCTGTTTGCTGGAGTAACCTTGCTTTTCTCTTGGCTACAAGCATTACAGTTTAAATACTTGCTACAGGGTTTCAATTTTACTCCTTCTGACAATTCAACAGTTTGTTTGAGCATTTTGAAATTAATGTGCCCTAGACGTCTATGCAGTAAATGTGTACATTCATCATGTGGTTTAACAGTGTTATAAACTGAGTTAACCATCTTCAACTGGTCATCATGTATCACATATAAATCATTCTCTAGATTAGCAGTAACACTTTTACCCTCTTTCTCTATTATACAGTTATCTCCCCTAAAGGTTTCTACATAACCAAGATTAACTAAAGCCCTTACTGATAGCAAATTAAATTTCAGTTTAGGTACATATAACATAGTTAAATGTTCATTTACACAAGAACAATATGCAGTACCTTGACCGGAAGCCTTCATCTTCCATCCATTTGCCAATGATACATGTTGCTTACTTGTAGACATCTTTACAAACCTTTTTCTATCTTTAGTAATGCATTGCGATGCTCCACTATCAACAACCCACAAATCATGGTTTACAGTTGAATTGCTGGACATAGCTAAACTAACATTCTTCTTAGCCTTCTGGTGATTACCAATATTTTGTCATTTTCCCTTCTTACAGAATCTAGCTATATGTCCCCTAGCCCCACAAGAAAAACATTTCCTAACAGTATAGGCAGTTGAAGACAAATCCTCTTCTTGTGGTTGTTCCTTCCTCAATTGGTCCCTATCCAGTCGTCTTCTTGCTTCTTCTAACAATGTTCCAGTTATGTCACTCAATGACAGTTTATCTCTGGGCAGGACTTCCAGGGAAGACACATAATCATCATAACTTTCATCCAATGAGGAAAGGATGATGTAAACTTGATGCAGCTCTGAAAATATCAGTTCCTTTTCATGTAGCTCCTGAAAAGTTCTTTTCATGAAGTTCAAATGAGCTAACATATCTCCACCTTTCAGAAGACGTGCTCTAAACAGTTTATGTGTAAGATGTATGTGTGCACCTACACTGTCACAAACATAAATCGTCTTCAAATTCTCCCATCTTTACCAGGATAGTAACCCACAATTAAACAGTAAACAGCTGTCTGTATGCAGTACTGTGTATTCATGCCAACTCTCAGTTATCTGAGCCTGGTATGGCCTGGGCCCATAACCAGTGTTGAGGTAATTCCCCTTTAGGAGAATGAGCGCATGCAGGGAGATGTAGTGAGAGTGGTGAAGAATAACACACACACAGCACATAGATACACTGTATAGTTAATGTAGGTTTTTACTTCCATTAAATGTTTAAGCACAGTCCAAGATAAGCAGTCCAAGTCATTCACAGGTAAAGCAGTTAGTTTTCTTTTCAGGGATAATCCAAATATCAAAGTCCAGTATCAAAAAAACAGTTCAGTGACAGACATACATCAATGATCAGTAACAATCATTAGGAGGAATGGCAAAACTCTCCAACAGAAAGGAACAGAAACTCACTGAGACTGAGACTAAACAATCCAGGTTTCTGGCTTCATCTTATGGCCATTTGCGGAACCACACCCATTTTAGTATTCTCTTAAAGATACAGTATTAAAATGTCTATCCTGGTTTATATATTTCCAACCCAAATTATTGTCAGGTGACTTACATTCCTAATACCATTGTAATTTCAAACAGTCACTAAATGAACTGTTGTAAGTTGAGGACTATCTGTATTGATGTTTGTCATGTATCCAATCATAGTGCAGTTAACTTGAAAGTTGTGTTTCAGAAACTGGTTAAAGTATCAAGAAATTGCTCTTTCAGTGTTTCCCTATTGAATTATAAAGACTTCATACAACAAATGCTGATAGCGATCTTACAATACTCTGATTTGAATTCAGAAACATCAAATGCCCAAATTTTTGAGTGGGAAGCATACAAAACATATTTGAAGTCAAATAATTCCTTATGCATCATACAAAGATAAGATTAAAAATAAAAGAGTAAATAATTTGAAAGATGAACTGAAACATTTATGGGCACTGTTACTTAAATGCCCATGTTTTATACTGAAAAAGAAATATGATTAAGTGTTATCATATAACAGCAGACAAAAGTCATGTTGATATGTTTATGACAGAGATACAGGGAGAACAGTGAAATATCTGGCAAAATCTTAGCTAATTGCTTAAAAAAAAATAGGACAATGATTCCAATTATTACAGGCCAAAAACATGAAATATATAAAACTGGGTGTACAAAAAAGTATTTCTGGAATGATATTGCACATTACACAACATTTACTGGGTTTACTTCTTGGAAACATTCATATACAACCACAACTTCCTATATATCATGAACCATTTTTACATTTCTTTTAAAGGTTGGAAGTCTGACCGTAAGAAATTTTCCAAACAGAGGTTTGAAGGTTAAGTGGAAGGAACAGACTTTATCTAATCCTGCAGGTGTGTATGAGGTGTTTATCCATCCCTTGGCAATCATTACTTATGTCTGATCAATACAGTTTTGCTTAAACCAATTTCCTGTATATGTCCCATTTTATACAAGCTTATAAATGCCTCCTCTGCAGCAGTCAGATTGATGCAATATTCATCCAGGCACACAAAGAAGCTGAAAAAGATCATTGCTATTTTTAAAAAAACAAAGGTCCGTAGTCATTATGTACTGACAATTATAATTAAAATTAACTGTTATATCATTAAAGTGCTTGTCTGATTTGGTAATGTATTAGCCCAGCTAGACTGGCATTCAGACTGGCATTCTAAATAAAAAAAGCACTTGTTGCAAATCTTTTGCTGATGATCATAATTACTGAAGAACATCTTATTTGCCAAAACAAGGCAGGTGACAAAAGGAATATGTTACTATGGAGATGAAAGGATATGTTAAAGCATCTCAACAATCTCCATTAGTACTAGAAGGTTACACATTCTATTAAAGAAGTAGAAACAGTATAAGATGGCAATTAACTTTCAGAAAATGTTGGTTCAAATCTCTGTTTTCTCTATCAAAATTTGATAGTCTCTCAATTCCTGTAGATGGTTAAAAAAACATTTATACTGGGAGTTGGAAATTCAAATCAGGGAACAGTCCACTTTAGAAAGGGCAAGGGTCATACATTCAGACAAACCTGAATCTCTCTGGAAAAGTACTGCTTGGATTATCAGTCTGGTTTCTGCATGGGCTACCTAGACTTCCTGGAAATGTTGTGAATAATCCCTCCTCTTGACATTTTGTCTGTGAGGTAAACCAAGCAGGGAACATACCAGTGGTGGGATTCAAAAGAATTTACTTCCTGTTCTGTGAGCGTGGCTTGGTGGACGTGACATGGCTTGTTGAGCATGGCTTAGTGGTCATGGCAGGGGAAGGATA
The DNA here is from genome assembly GCF_900518735.1 of Pseudonaja textilis. The sequence continues at coordinate 1,547,700 of NW_020769364.1, forward strand.
TTGCAAAATCCCCATTCCTTCCTCAACCCACTAACCTACTTCCCAGCTCCATTCTCCTTTGCAGGACAACAAAAAAAGACCCAGCCAATCAGCAGGGACTCAGGAAGCAGAGAATATTTGGAGCGCCCCAAGCTGGCTGGTTTCGTGCTAAGCCACCCCGTAGAGGTGGTGAAGAGGGAGGAGACTGCCTACAGGGTTGAGGAGAACCGCATCTCTCCTCCACAGCTGGCCATTACTCCCTTTCCTGAAGGCGGTGCAGTGGTGGTCAGAAATGGCCACCCCAAAGAAGAACTCGACCAGAAAAGAATGTGCAGGAGGAAGATAAGAAGAGAAAGTTTTGGTTGACTGGGTCAAACAGCAAAAGCAACAAATAAGGTACCCTGGAATTGAAACTATTAAAAAACAATAACATTGTTCCCTAAGAAGATTTTTAAGCTGCGAAGGAGAGAGAAAAGGGGAAAGATTTGGTTTTTTTTCTCCTTTTCCTATACTGACAGCTAAGAGACTTAAGCAAGAAATTGGAAAAAAAAACCATTTTGACATCAATAGGCATTTAATGCTGAAAATAAAAAGTCAAAGGGATAATAAAGATTTCTGGATAATGAAAAGCTTTTGAAAACAGGAAAGGAGAGAGGCAGAATAAAACGGCAGGATCTGGAAGGGAGGAGACTGCCTGGAATTAAAAAAGAACTTACAGCAAAGTCTCAACAAGACTTCCAAAAGATACATTCTAACTGAAATATCGCAACAAAAACCCCAGAAAGAGAAAGTCGAAAAAGAAATAAGAAGATATAACTCGGGACTATCTGGATTACTTGATGATTTCTGGATTCTTGGTTATTGTTTTGAATGACTAAAATCAATCAGGTGGTTGTTTAAAACTGTTTAAAATGACACCACTTTTAGAAGAACTGAAAATGGAACTTAAAAAGTACAAAGAAGATGCACAAGAAGGGAGAGGTTCTTTTGGCTTCGTATTTCAGTTTTTAGAAATGGAGATTTGGAATTATGAGAAACAACAAGAAATGCCTGCAGAACAAGAAGATTGCAACAAAGAAGCCATTTTTAATGAACAAGTAATCTTAGATGGGGGAAAAAAGGAAAGTGGGGAAAGAGGATGGAAAGTTTAAGATTGGGAAAAACAACTCCAAAAAAAAAATAGAGTGAAAAATAAATATAAAATCAGAAAGCAACAGAAGAGGGAAATGCAGAAGAGAGAATTAGAACTAAAGAGACAAGTGGGTAAAAAGGGAAGGGAGAAGATGAGAGGGAAGAAAGAAAGGAAAAGAAGTTATAAAGGACAGAAGCAAAATATAGAGAAACAGGGCCTATTTAGAGATAATGGGTGAGAACTTAATGGAAAAAGGGATTCTGCACAGGTACATAAGATAATATGGTTATATTAGAAACAGAAATAATTTTAGAAAATATGAAACAATGTATGATTAAAATGTCTGATAAAATAGCTATCATAATTCAGTGGAATGCTTGTCAATAAATAAATGTAACAAAACATATATTTAATGATTTATAAAACATATGTGAAGAGAAATAAGGGGAAAATAAATTAATGAGATTATATGTGTTTTTAAGGAAATATGATATTTAATTGAAAAGAAGTGTTAATGATGTTAAGATTTTAATGATTATTAATGATAGAACTGAACTGGAATGGAATGAGGGTTTATAATTACAAATATTTACAATCTTTTTTTTTAAAGAATATAGAGTGTATTATAAGAATGTACCAAGAAGAATTCGATTGGAAGTTATGTATTATGCATTATATTGAAGGTCATAAACTTAAGGTATATATTGAAGTTTAAATAAGAGTTGACTGGATGTAATTAAAAGATATAAAGGTGTCATACTCCAATTAGTAACTACAGGAGAAAATTTGTTTAATGAGAAAAGATAATATGAAATTGAAACAGAACAGACAAAAGTATAAATATAATGATTTGAATTGAGATGAGATAATCAAAATAAAATTGAAAAAATTAAAAGAGGGGAAAAACTATATAGAAAATGTAGAATAGTATAAGATATGGAATAGAATACAAAAAGGAGCATGAAATTGAGTTTTGTGTCTGTATAAAAAAGTTCAACGCGGGACCATGCTATTTTCAAAAAAGATGTTTTATTTGTATTTGTATGTGTGAAAACCCAAATAAAACTTTATTTTAAAAAAAGGAAGCAGAGAATAGATGGGGGCAGGGCCAGTCAGAGGTGGTATTTGCCAGTTCTCCAAACTACTCAAAATTTCTGCTACTGGTTCTCCAGAACTGGTCAGAACCTGCTGAATACCACCTCTGGAACATACTAGGAACCCTACAAGCTCTGCGTCCCATCATAATTGTTAAATCCACCCTAGCCACTGCATCAGGAAAGCCTGGCCTGTGTAAACAGACAGTGCATGGTGGCCCCCAAGACTTAACAACTGTATTGAGAAGACTGCCATATGCTGTACTTGGTCCTTGCTCTCTCTCAGCTCACTCTTGTTACTGCTATTCTCTTCTGAGTGGATTCTCAGAAGAAGTGGAGCAAAGAACTTTCTCTAACGCTCCAGATGAACAATTTTCCTTCTGTTGGGCAAGAAAAAAAAAAGGGTTGGATGACACATATGCTGGCCTCAAAACCTGACTCCATAAACTCTTTAAGATTGTTCCATATTAGCATTCTTGGAATACCCTCACCTGATTGGCCCAAACGAACTACTCTGTGATTGATGGAAAGAACAGCAGTGATTGGCTCATAATGAATCAACTGCGATTGGCCACGCCTATCGTGGGAGATTCAAAGAGCCATCATTGGTTGCGAGCCGCCAGCAATCCCTATATGAAGGGCTGCCGCGGCTCGCAAGTCCAGCACAGATCTGTATCCTGAAATAAAGAGCTGAACAGTCACCCTGGTCTCGAATCTCTTTTCCCGCAATCAAACAAGATAAAGCAATAGTATAGGATGGTTCTTTGAGGCATTGGAACAACTGGATAATTAGTACAGGAGGAAAGGAGTTGGGTTTGGTACAATTCTGTCATCCTTTCCAGTTTTCCACATAATGCATTCCATCCATCTGCCTAGTAATAGGGCAAACTCTGACTCATCTCTGATGCAGTCCTGACTCCACTTTGCTTTTGAGCCCACAAGCATCCTAGTCCCTGCTCAAGACCTAATCTTACACTTATAACATAGAATAACAGCGTTGGAAGGGATCTTGGAGATTTTCTAGTCCGATCCCTGCTTAAGCAGGAGACCTTACACTATTTCAGACAAATAGCTGTCCAGTCTCTTCTTGAAAGCCTCCAGCGATGGGGCACCTTCAATTTCTGAAGGCAAACCATTCCAGTGGTTGATTGTTCTCACCTTTAGGAAATTTCTCTTTAGTTCCCAGTTCCTTCTCAAATCCTAGAACACTGCTATCAAATTTCCCTAGTCCTTCTTTTCTTGCTAGATCCATATCTTTATCTGTCATTATGTAGCTGTAAAGAAACAATAAATATTATAAATGTTTGCTTTGCTAAATGAAAATGAAAGTGAAGAATAAAGCTCTGGGGTCCAACATTCACTCCTTATTATTTCCAAATAAGGAGAGAGGCCAGTGGTTCTGCCTCCCTTATGTTGTTGTTAGTTGCGAAGTCATGTCCAAACCATCACGATCCCATGGACAGCATTTCTCCGGGCCTTCCTGTCCTATACCACCTTCTGGAGTCCATTTAATCATGCTGATTGCTTCAGTGACTCCATCCAGCCACCTCATTCTCTGTCATCCCCTTCTTCTATTGCCCTCAATCGTTCCCAGCATTAGGCACTTCTCCAGTGAGACCTTTCTTTTCATTAGGTGGCCAACATATTTGAGTTTCATCTTCAGGATCTGGCCTTCCCGTATAGAAAATGGCAATTTCATAAATCCAACCATCACCTGTTAAGAATATTCACTCAACCTGGTCATAAAAAAAAGGTGGATTTATTGAAGAAAGCTCACACTAATTAATATTAAGGTTTGTCTTTCACATGAACTTGCAAAGTAATCATATTCACCTTTGTTGATATTCTTGCCGGTAGCTTCCAACAGATTTTACAATATGAAATGTGGCATTTCCTTCAGTCATGAGCCACCTTTAGTCCAGCATTCCTGTGGATAGAATTAATTCAAGAATAGAATGTTTCCAAACAATGTATTATTTGCATTCCTTAGACAAAAATCTTTCAGTTTATGTTTGGAGGTTGCCTTCAGGCCAATCTTTTGCAAAATCAAGAACTGACATCATTGATTTGCAGATTTCCTATGGTTGGACAAAAGTGAGCAGAGAAGTAACATTTTGTTCTAACAATGATTATACGTCATTGCATTAAAGTAATACATTCTTTGCCTGGAATGAGTACCGTTAAGGAAAACCAACTATGAATCCAGAAGTGTTCACTATATATGTTCCAACTTGGTCAGTTAGGAAAAAAAGACTCTCAGGCCCATGGTTAGCCAAACATATACTTTACAGAAGAAGCAAAGCTGGATCTGAGATTTTTGCACCCAAAACATATGGTTAACTTCCCTTGTTCCCATCCACCCCCTTGGTTATCAAATAGCATCCAATTAGGTGCTAACAAATTGTCTGGGTAACAGTCCCCATCTCCGGGGGCTGAATCAGGGGTGATATTCAACAGGTTCTGACCAGTTCTGGAGAACCAGTAGCGGAAATTTTGTGTAGCTGGGAGAACCAACAAATCCCCACTCTGACTGGAGATTTTACAGTATCCTTCCCCTGCCATGCCTACCAAGCCATGCCCACAGAACCGGTAGTAAAAAAATTTGAATCCCACCACTGGGCTGGATGTCTCTGCATTCCTTTGCTTCACCTTGGAACAGCAGGCAGGAATACAATCTTTTTAACATGATACATTTTTCAGGCATTGTTAGAAGGTAATTGTTGTTGACATATTACATTGTTCACCATTTGTTCTTAAAGTGTGCCATTTTATCAAACACCAGCACAATGACATCCCCCAAAAGAGGAATTGTAACTTTGGAGTAGTGGTTTCATTCATAATTTGCACAAAAACAGATGATAAGAATATGCCTGTAAATTTTATCTTCTCCAATTTTTTCCACGTAACATATACGGATATTGCAAAGCTCAATTTTTTTAAAAAAATGAGCAGCCATTTTTTTAAAAAAGGCATCTATCCAGATCGAGGTTTGCTATGGTACAATTTTAAGGCTACATTTAGAATGTTTTAGCATAATTTCAATATAATTTCATAATTTCAACTTTTTTAATATAAATTTTATTTGGGTTTTCACAAAAAAATAATACAAATAAAATATCTTTTTTTGAGAATAGCATGATCCCAGGTTATTACTTCTCCATACAGACACAAACTCACTTTCATATTCATCTTCATGTTCTGTTCCACATCTTATTACTATTTTAACATTTTCTCCATAATTTTTCCCCTCCCTTGGTTTTCTCAGCTTTATTATTAATTTCAATAGTTACTTTTATTAATATTTTTTATTTTCTTTAATAGTAACAGAAAAAGAGCAACACAGAAAGAAAATAATGCAAATGCATAAATTCAGAAAGGAAATTAATAATGTATCAAAAGAGATTTTTAAAAAGGTTAAAAAGAAAGAAACAAGGTACAATCAACAACTATAGAAGATATCATGGACAGGTTAGGGAGACGCAGCCTCCAATCTGTAATTAAAGAGAAACCTTTGAAATACAGATAAAACTGTTCCCTATGTCCCCATAAAGGCAACTCTGCATAACAAGTCTCTTATCTGTATGCCAGTAAAGTGAAACTTGACACGTTGATGCACCCTGCACTACAAGTATTTCTTAGTCCTTAACCATAAACACAACGATTGAATTACTTCTTTTTCCTCCGTTATACCTGCTGACTGTTTCCTATCTTTGAGAAGGCTGGATTTGCCACAGGCTACACATGGAATAGACAGTGAAATAAGGTTTTCCTGCAAACAATAACCTTGTTACTTTACTATAATTAGCATGTCTCTGTATACAAGGCCATAAAGACTGCAAACAGCAAAAGTAATGATAGAGGGAGAACTTACAGACTCTATGAACATAAGAAAAGGCACAAGACAAGGATGTCCATTATCACCTTTGCTATTTGTATTGACTTTGGAAGTGTTGAATAGAAATATTAGAGAGGACCAAAATATAAAAGGAATGAAAATCAAAAAGAAGGAATTTAAACTACAAGCCTTTGCGGATGATTTGTTCTTCATTCTGGAAGATCCTCTAGAGACAGCTTTAAAACTATTGGAAAAGATAGAGACATACGGTGAAATGGCTGGTTTGAAAATAAATAAAGATAAAACAAAGATCCTGACAAAGAACATGTTATTAAGACAAAGAGAAGAACTGGCAGACCTATTGAAAATTCAAGTCACGAATAAGGTTAAGTATTTGGGGATATATTTGACGTCAAGATGTACTACATTGAAAGAGAATAACTATATTAAACTCAAATAGCAGATAGCACTTGATCTGAAGAAATGGGAAAACCTACAACTGTCATTAATAGGCAGAATTTCAACAATCAAGATGAATATTTTACCCAGAATTTTATATCTGTTCCAAACAATACCAATTAGGCTTGGCAAAGATTATTTTGAAGACTTAAATAAAATTGTGTTGAAGTATATATGGCAAGGCAAGAAAGCGAGAATAAAATTAAAACTTTTACAAGATGCTAGAACTAGAGGAGGATTCGGCCTTCCTAATTGGGAGTTGTATTATCAAGCTGCAAATCTGATGTGGGCCAAAGAATGGATAACATTAAGAAAGACTAGAATGTTGACACTAGAAGGACATGATTTATTACTGGGCTGGCATGCTTTTCTGTGGTATAAGGGAACTAAATCGCAGGGCTATTTTAGAAGGCATTATATACGGGAGTCTTTATGGTTAAACTGGAAGAAAATTAAGAGACAATGTTATTTGAAAAATCCCAGTTTGGTTATCAACTATTGAAGCTTTTTCTTATCCTATAATATACAAGAAGGAACAAACAGTTAGATATGGGGAAATATTGGATGAAAAGGGTGAACTTAAAATGATGCAAAATCTAGAAGAACAAGGTATAAAGATGAATTGGTTTTCATATGTGCAAATACACTCAAGGTATGTTAAAAATTCTAAAACAGATTGATTCTATGATAAATTGACTGACTTAAATAAGATTTTGACAGGTACTGATGAAAAAGTGATTAAAAAATTATATGGTTATTTACTGGAAATTAAACTAGAGGAAGAACAAGTTAAAGAAACTATTATTGTTTGGGGGAAGAATTTTGGATATGGGATTGATTTAGAGAAATGGCAAAAATTGTGGTCTCAAAATTATAAAATGACAATGTCAACAACATATAAAGAAAATCTGTATAAGATGTTTTACAGGTGGCATTTTCCCCCGACAAGAATAGCAAGAATGTTCAAGAATAAATCTGAAAAATGCTGGAAATGTCATCAGATACCTGGTTCATATTACCATATGTGGTGGACTTGTGAGGACGCTAGAAAATATTGGACTAAAATTCGCATATGGTTGGAAAAAATGACAAAGAAACGTATAGATTTAAAACCAGAGATTTTTTTATTGGGAATCTTACCTGATACATACAATAAAAATTTGAAATATTTTATTGTAAATGTATTAACAGCAGCTAGGATTGTATTTGCTAAAAATTGGAAGAGTGAGAAAATACCATCACAGGAAGAAATTATTAAGACAATATTGGAATGTGCTGACATGAGTAGATTGACGTTTGAAATTAGAGAACAAGAAGATAAACAATTCTATGAAGTTTGGGACCTTTTTTATCAATGGCTAGATAATAAAATACAATAATAGAATATTTAGAACTTTAGGAAACAATGAATACATATTTCTTTTTTTTCTTTGATACTATCTTTATAAAATTTTATTAAGCTAGACTTGGTATGACTTTATGATTTGCTATAAAATAAATTAAGTAAATTAGTTATCTCGTTAAAGTATGAATCAATAAAATTATAGTCAAATGATTGTTTAATAATGATATCAGGCTATATAATTGTTGATTGATAATATAAGCTATTATGTAATATAACTACAATGGAGACTATGAAATGGATGCACAAAAAAAAGTGGTAAACCAACCGACACACTGTCTGTAAACTCATGAAGGAAAGGATGATGTTTTTATGTTTTATGTGTTTTTGTTTGTTGTTAAAATTAATAAAACTGTTTTCAAAAAAAAAAAGACTGGTTCTCTATGGTGTTGCAATTTATAAAAATGTTTGTGGCTGGCTGGGGTTCTTCTGGAGAATTTGTTGGAGATTAATTAATAACTCATATCACTGTCTCATTGCTCATAGGTGTTATTAAAAATAGTAACTTCATGGTTGACTACAAATGTATTTGCTTTTCAACTCTACATTTTGAACTGGTTTTGTGAAAAGCCAGGCTTCTTCCATGTTCCAGGAAGTAGATAATTGTTTAATGAGATACCTGTTCTGATTTTGACAGAGCTTTTGAACTATTGCCTTCAGCAGCAACTCCTTATTCTCATAACTCAAATCTCAGTAATGGTGAACATGATGGAATGCAACATTTCATATTGTTCTTTAAAACACAGTATAGCCTGAATAAAGATCATGCCTTCTTAAACAAGCTATGTTGGTTATTTTTACTAAAGATATTTATGTTCAAAAAATGTATAAAGTAATGCATTTCAGAGTTGAATTATATGGCATTGTATTCTGTCTGAAGAAAGTCTAAACACTAATATAACTTGGGTTTGAACTAAATTCCTGGACTATTGTTTTCCTTTATAAATTTTAAAATGTATGAAATAGCCAGCTTCTCTGAATGATGACCAGCAAAATTATGAATGTTGATGACAAGTTCCACTTGCTTTTATTGCTTGAAACTATTATTCATATTTTTCCTGTTTTTGCATCGCTCCACAAACCTTAGTCATATTGACATTCTTCTCTATTCACATTAATATCACATTATATGTCTTTCTTCTACAAGTGTATATTAAGATAGTAATAAAATGAAGAAATAACAAATTAATCACTCTATGAATCAAATGTCATGAAACTAAGAAAACAAGAAAACAATTTTAGTGTACATATGTTTACTTACTGAAGTAGATTTTTCTCCTGTCAATGTGCACTGTCCGTCATTCCCATGTCATCATGTGTTTGGTTTCCATTCCTTCCCTTTTCATTCATATCTGTAATGACAATATTGACTGAAAATTAGATTTTCAAAGTCATGTTCAAAAAAATAATTGTGAGTGCAAAGTAGGTAAAAAAACAATGCAAACCTGAACATTTTCACTGTTTGAAAGCCAACAGTCCCGATTGTGATGTATTTCTAATAAAAATCTACAAACAATATAGCTTTAGTTCAGTAATAGAAAGCTACAAAAGGAAGGAAAGCAACATGAAATACCTAAATAGTATTTCATATCAAAATACAGTATTTTGATTGCAATATTGATATGAGTTGCCTCAAACATTTCCAACAGTTTATTATCAAAAATAATGAAAGGACCTTTTGAAAATAGATAAAGAAAATTACATTTCTTACAACTTAAAAACATTAGGAAAAAATCCAAACTTATGTATGATGCATAATTAAAACATATGGCATCACAATAGCAGCATTTTGACTCCATGAAGGTTAATAGTTGATAAATTACAAGGTGTGTCTGAAGGACCTCTGAATCTGGCATGATTCTTCAAAGGCATCTCATGCTGTCATTTTTTGTTTATTTTTATTTCCTTTCATTTTCTGATCCCAAACACTATTTCCATACTGTCCCAATATTAGTAATTACAGTTCTCAGAAGCTTCCAGCACATCCTGCATTGCCCAATACATGTCACAAAAGACTTGGCCCCAGGAGTCATCAAAGATCATGCAATTGTTGTGGACATTGGTAGCCATTTCCAAAGATCACTCTGAATTGAGAATAAACATAATCCTCAATCCCCATTCTCAATCGAATTCTCCTACTCCGTTAGCCTTCATACATGAAGGTATTTGTAGCTCAGAGATCAAATGAGGGATCCTTGGTGCTCTTGGTTGTTTTCTTGCAGGTATTTCATTACCAAACTAGGTAAGATCATCAGGACAAGAACTGAAGATGATACTAAGCTTGGGTAAGGAGAAATATGCAAGAAAACAACCAATGGACCCCCCTCTGACATACAAGTGCCTAAGGGATTTTTTAATTATTATTTTAATTCCCTCTTGGGTATCACTGCTCTAGCATCTCTTGTTGAGCTGCTGCCAGACAGTAGCACTGATAAAACTGGGCTGAGGTAGCAAGTGGGAACTTCTATTTGCCATTTGCTTTCTGGCCTTCAAAGGGGAGATCAGCTATACTAAAAAATAAATATAGATAGGACCATTGCATAAATGTATCTCAGCTTCTCAAACCTTCAAGAGTATGGCCAATTATGCACTATTTGGGGTGGGGGTGGGGAAATAGACTGATTATTTAAGCATCTTGTTATAGATTTATCTTTTCACAGTTTGGCAACTTGCTATTTAGAACACAGGATCAGTCAAGCTAGCTATCCCAGGTTACATTGATTGAGAAGCCAATGTAACATTAGCTATCTATCTCACACCAGCCAAGAAGGTAGAAGGTTTACTGTTCTTTTAATGTAGCACAACTCATTTCTCCCACTCAGAAACAAAGATTAAGTAACTACTCCAGCTAAGTGCCTGTGCTCAGCTCCTCTTTGAAAGATCATGTCAATCCCTCACACAGGACATTCTTGAGACATTTTAAAATTGCTCAACATGAATTGCAGATATCACCCTCTATTTCTAAAGAAATGTTCACCATCTAGTATAGAAACCTTTAAGAAACATTTTTGAAGGGAATACAGTAACTCAATATTACATAGTTCTGAATTGCAACAAAAGAGCTTTTCATTACAGGTGACATATTTTAACTGTGTAGGATCATCCAATTTGCCAAAGGGAAGTACCACCCTGAAAATATTTAATAAGTCTTTCATGTCAAGTTGAAGCTTTTCTCAGCATAACGAAAAGCAGACTAAAGCAGCGGTTGCCAACTGTGGAAAAATTTTCGTGGGCCGCAGAAGAAATGCCCCCCAAAAAACAATTAATCTGGGCCATGCAGTTGTCATGCCTCCCAGCTCTCCAAGGGACCCTAGAGTCAGGTCCCTGAGATGCACGCGCCAACCAGCTCCTACACTCGGCGGTGGCAACAGCAGTCCCCCCCCAGCACCCGCTGTTAGCTCTCCCCATTAGTTTTCTAGCTTTGAATTGCTCCTGGCTCTCTCTCTTTCCTCCCCCTCGCCCATGTGCAGGCAGGACAGGAAAGGGAGACAGAGCCATGCGCAGCTCTCCACTCTCCCACCCCTCGCTGCCAACATCGACGCCTCGGAGACGCAGGCAAAGCCGCCGCAGCGGTAGCATCCTGAGTTGCCTTAGCATGATCAGTTAGTTAAGAGTCACCTGACCCAGAGAAAGAAGTGGTGCTGGTGGAAGAGGAGGCAGTAGTAAAGAAGAGTTCTTAAAGAACAGTGGAACTTAAAGAAGTTCCACTGTACATTATACAGAAGCCTGATGATGGCAGATGAGATTCTGCCGAAACGTTGCTACAACTTTAAAAGCACAACTACATTGATGTGCGAAAATACCCGAACAAAGCTGAATGCCATACATACATACATACATACATACATACACACACACACACACACACACACACACACACACACATTGGACAAACTAACAGAAGAATAAGTGCACGCACTGAAGAACATAAGAACTCAATCAAAAAAGAAGAAACGACCTCTTCCCTGGTCCAACACGTCAAAGCCACAGGACATGAGATTGACTTTAAAAATACCAGAACTATCACCAAAACCGAACACTTCAACAGCAGAATAATCAGAGAAGCCATAGAGATAGAAAAACGCCCACACACCATGAACAAACGAGATGACACCTCCTGCCTACCAGCCGTTTGGAAACCCGCCCTCATGAACAGATGAGTACCTAACATGAAGAATGACACCAGAACCACACCCATGAGGGCCACACAAGATGCCACCACCACACTTCCACGTAGAAAGCAGGCTCACACCCACACAGAAGATGAGACACGACCACGGACCAGAAGCTGCACTGCAGCTGCATCACTACCCACTTCAAACCCCTCCGAGCCATACATGAAGCGAACTGACAGCCACCATGAAGATGCGGCACGACCACGAACTCGAAGCCAAACAGCAGGATCACAGCTCACCAGCTCAAATCCCCCAGCAACTAAGACTAACTTGAGCACAACCAAGCCCCCACCTGAACAGAACACGCCTCCAGCCAATCAGAACACGGCCAACCCCCCCAACCAATCAGAACACAGCCAAACCCCCAAACAATGAGAACACACCCCCACCCAATCAGAACACAGCCAACCCCCCCACCCAATCAAGTCACACTACCACTAGCAGTTAAAAGGAAGAATATATTAGCTTTTTTAAAAAATTCGTATTAGTGGTCCTCGGGATTTAAAAGTATGAGTTTGGTGGTCCTTGAGATCGAAAAGGTTGGTGACCCCTGGATTAAAGTCTGCATGTTTAATATTATCAAAGGAAAAAGAATTCAAAACATCTGAAAAGAGCTGTTTATTTATTCTTAAATAATGCTTTAGAATACAAAATAAATGAAAATTAAAGACACTTAACTCTAATGAAGAAAATTTCATGAAAAGACAGACCAGTTATAAGGTAACAAAAGATATGGTAAATTACCAAGTGAAAAAAAGATTTTGTGAATTACCTTGGATTTCATTTGCAAACTTGCAAGATTGGCAAAGAAGAGTCAATAAATCTCTATGCCACAGGAAAAAGCCAAAATTAAAATTTTAAATTCTACATAATCCAACTGAAAAAGGTACTACCAATTGAAGATTGTACTACAGAGAAAGCTGCTTATCATGGGTAACAGAATGAATAAGATCTCCAATTGGTAGAATATTAATAATAGAATGAGGAGGACCAGATAATGGACTTCATAAATATCTATAGTACAAAGAAATAAGAGAAGATACATGTTGACTGTAGCAAGAATATTGGAAAAGACATACCTTGACCATGATATCAAATTGGGTGATTAAATACTGTATGTTCCATATCGATAGTGTGATAACCATAGTCTCCCAAAATAACCCAAAACCCAAAACTTACATTAAAGTCCGGTAATGCCTTCAACTTAAACTTCACTGTTTTATTAGGCACAGCTTAAAGTCACAAAAGTAAATAAGCAAAAAAGAAACCAAAACAAACCGCATTGACAGGAGTTCCAAAGCAAGCCAAGATAATTGATCATACGTTCCAGGAAGATACAGGGAGAATGCCAACAAACATAAACCTCTTTCAAAGGAAACAATAAACTAAACTTTGGGAAGAACGCCAACAAACATAAACCTCTTTCAAAGGAAACAATAAACTAAACTTTGACGCCAGCAATTCTGACTCCTCCCAGCTGCAAGCCACGAGGAGGATCATGGTAATCTCCTCCTGAGTAGACCTCACTTTTCCCTGATCCTCTCCTCCCTGCGTGACCTAGAATGGATAGGGGATGGGCCTGGATCCTCCTCTGATTGCTCAGCCGGCCTCTGCCCTTCCCCAGCCTCCTCCACCACCTCTGGAGCCACACTCCCACTCCCTGTTGGCTGTTCCTCCTCTTCCTCAGAGTCAGACTCCACCAGGGTCATGACAGATAGTAACTATCCATAATAGAAATTTTACTAAGTTCAGGCAAAATTGGTTTCTTTGCATACAATATATCGCCAAGAAAGAAAATTTGGAAAATATTTTTAGGACTTAAACAGAAAATAATAATTTCTAATGTTGGATATAAAGTTCATGTCTAAATAATGGATACAAATGGAAGGGAGTGGGAATCATAATCTACTTTTTTACCTTTTCACTATGGTTTCATTTTTTAAATTTAAATATAGTCATCTCCTTTTTTGGTATCATCTTGCTGTTCTTTCCATCTTTCTTTCTTTGCATTCCAATAATTGCATACTATATTTCAATGAAATAATAAAATATAATTAATATACTGAAAACAAAATTCCCAGAACAAAAAAAAAACACTTTTCCCATTTTTGCAAAAGAGAGACCAATAGGGCATCTTTGGTGTCCAATGAAGTACAATAGTTACTTCCTGCCATTGATGAAAATTTGGCAGATGAGTTTCTCTTTTAAAAGATATTCATTACTATCTATATACAACAAAGGTGTCAATATCACAGAATTCAGGGGAGTTTACTGTGGTGAAAATGACAGAATTTTTGCTTTCCATAGTTTGAAAACTTCATAATTTTTTTAACAAGAGTTGGTTACAGTTGCTGCTGGAGAGGTCATTGAAGAAGCTTAATATATAACATTGATATGACTTACTCCTGTGTTTTTGCTTGGAATTGGGATTGTCAGGATGCCTTTAGATCAGCACCCATTCAGCAAAATTCTGGTCTTTTCATGTATAATGGGTGACCAAAAGCAATATCACGTGACATCAGGAGGATAAAATTATACTCAATATGCAGCAGTTGTATTGCTATTGTGTGGTATGCATCTACATTAATTAGGGAGTTTTTCAATACAAGAGCAAGGAAAAGGATTTTCAGCTACTTTGGTCGAATTTTCCAGAGTTGTTTTGTACACAGATAAATTTCCAGGAATCTTTTTGTTCTATCAGTGTTAAATATGTTTTTTCCTTCCTGGATTGATATGCTGCATGCTCCCAAACAGTTCTTGGTAGATCTCAAAAAAATCAATATAAAAAACACACACATTAACAATTCTGAAATGTTTGCATAAAGATATCTTTGAACCCTGTCCTAAACCAGAATAAAATGTGGAAAATCCTAATTCCAACATTCCCATTTGTTTCATACTTTAGGACCTGCCATGAACAAAACAGCATTAACTATTGATGCTAAATATGTCCATGGCAAGACCTACAACAAATATTTTGCTGAACACCTGAAAGCATGGGTTAGATATGTGAATGTATTACCCTGTAGGTATTTTGTGTTTAAGGGCACTTCCTTAAAATGCTAACTTAAATGCTAACTCACGCTAACTTAAATTCAACCATTCACTTCTAGGAAGCAGCAGCCAATCCCTTTCCTTCCTACAGACCAGGGGTGGGTTAGCAGGGGTACAGGAGACCCTCTAGCTAAGATTCTGCACAGTTTGGAGAATCCCTGATTCCCATCCCTGGCTGGCCCCACCCCGCCCACCTCACCTCACCCCTCCCAGGAGTCCCCATGAAGCCCGTTTTGGATGCAGGTAAGTGCAGGGCGTGCACAGAGGCTTGGAGAAGACAAAAAACAGGCCTCCCGGAAGTTTGGGAATGCCGGAAATGGGCCCATTTCTGGCTTCCAGAAACCCTCAAGAGCCTGGGGGGGCCATTTGCACCTTCCCAGAGGCTCGAAAAAAGCCTCCAAAGCCCAGGAAGGACAAAATACCCCTCCCCAATATGGTGCAGGAAGCTGACTAGGCCATACACACCATAGCTACACACACTCAGCAACTGGGCAGAGAACCTGTTGCTAAACTTTTGAAGCCCATTGCAGCTACAGACAAATTTTTCTGACCGTACATACTTATATATCTTTGGTGTAAATAGGTGCACATATCAAACACACAAAGATAAATATGTATTTACTAGGTTGAAGCATCAAAATATACAGTAGATACGTCTAAGCACAAAAATCTTCAAAACATTTCTTTCCAGCATGCAGTCTTCTATATCACTCCTTACTATACTAAGAAAATAGCAGAGTGATTATCTCATGAGGTTTCATTGCTATCTCATAAGGTTTCTGTTAAGTTCGAGCAATGAGAGGCTAGACCAGAGCATTAACAAGAATGGCTTTATTCAAACGAATAAAGGGCTGTCGCGTCTGCTGGCTAACTAGCAGACATGCCCAGCGAACAGCGGCTGGCTCAACCCAGCAGCCGGCTTTTATAGCCGGCTGTCGAAGGGAGCCAACCAATGGGAGCAGCAAACGCCCCCGCAACATGAACGGACTTGGTTGGGGACTTCGGTCAGTCCCAAGGACATAACAGTTTCATTGCTATTATTAAAATGATTGTAATTAATTTTTGATGATGTTATTTTTATACTGGTATATGACTGAAATAAAGATAGCTATGTATGTACATGGGTTTGTTTTCTATAAAATATATTTGACCTCTGTTACATATACTGTACTGGCTATGAAACTCAACACTTGCTTATCTTTGTCTTTTTAAAATTATTTTATATTTCCCCTGATATTTGATATATTTTTGGTTTATGGCTGTTCAGTTAAATAAATGCAAAATATGACGACTAAGATTAAAAACTTGATTCATCAGGATACTTCCAAATGGAAGCATAGCTGGCTGGAGAATTCTGGGAGCACAAGTCTTAAAGTTTCCAAGTATGGGGACCCCTGTCTAAGCAGTGCTTTCAGCAGCATCAGAAAAATGAGAACAGACCCACCAAAACTGCTTCAAGGGGATCTTATGATCAGTAATAATAAAAAGAACTGAGAGATCTGCACCTTGCCTCTAATAGAGATCATCTAGAACAGCCAATGCAATCACTGCATCAAATGTGGAATTTAATCTTCTTTGTCATACTGCCTGCACTATTTTGTGTAACAATAAAGATTTGGACACTGCCCAATAACCGTTTAAAATACCTTAGCTTTAAAAATGGCTTCTTAAGCAAAAGTCACACTGCTGTTTGGTTTATTGTGAAAGAATACACTCCATGCCAAAGAGAAATGTTGCTTATCTGATAAATTTTCAGTGGGAATGAGATTTGCGAAGCTCTTAAAAGCCCATTCAGGGAGGTGTGCAATAGAGAAGTAAAATGAAGAAGTTCAACAGTTTTATTAATTCTTCAAAAAGAGAGGTAATTCAGCTGTTCAAAGAAGTAACATGAGCCAGTGCATTGAACACTTACTTTGTTTTACAATATTTATGTACTGCCACATCCTAGAACAGCTTCCTATGATTTACAATAATACTAAAATAATAAAATACAAGTAAAACTCAATTTAATTATTAAAAATAATTGTATATTCTCAGTCATAGCATACTGTATCGGGGGGACAAAATAGTAGTGTATATTGTACTCATTGCCTATCTTGTGCTAAGTTAAAAGTAAAAATAGGATTTCATAAATGATCCTCCCATAAACCTATAAATAAATTAAATGACAATAGAATGAGCATAGCTCAAATGGAGAATATTCCCAAATGCAGAACATTGTTTTAAAGATTTGAATTCAGCTTCTGGGTGTTGTTGAACTATCAACCTAGGCCAACAATGAAGGACATTGGCATATGTCATTTAGCAACATTTAGAAGATGACAGGTTATTGTAAACTTATTGTAAAGGATGAGTTCCCAGCCTGGTCTTCAGTCCCTCTTGCTCTCATTAGGATACAAGAGGAATTGGTGCCATCATTCTGATGTACCAGTACTTAAATTTTTTGAAAGGAAATAATTCCTAAATTCTTGTAAACTGAAAAATTGGGCAACAGAAGACACTTTTTAGATAAATTGTGTGAACAAAGTAATATGTTTATTTTCCTACCTAATATCTTGCCGAAGAACAAAATGTTCTTCTACATCCTTGGGAATAATGATTAACATTCTTTTGACTAGTAGAGCATTCAGAAATTGAACTTATCCCCTCTGCATGCCCAAGAATACATAAATAAGTAAATTCATGGAGGATGGATACAAATCTTATATTCTCTTTACTTGTTTAACCCACCTTAACTAGCAAGCAATACCTGGCTTGACATCTGTATTTATATAATCTTTCCTTCTACAAAGGAAGGAAATTGTGTAAAGAGGAAGAGGGTATGCCAAACTGTCATAGACAAATAACAGTAGGATTCATATAATTATCTGAAAAATCATTTTAGTTGTTCCTCATTCTGGATCATGCCACAGCTTCCTGCTAATAACGAAATGAAAAACTGTAGATGGCTGGGTGGCTGCTATAAATGGAGGCATTTTTAATGAAACTTGGTCCTGAATTGCTCAGGGGTCTGTATAATAAGCCTAATATCTTGACAGCCTTGGAAACAGACTGATAGACAGTGCAAATTATTTAGCACAGATGCTACATGTGCATGGCAAACAGATTCAGCTGCTCCCTTCTGTATTTAAATCAGACTCAATAGAAAGGGCCATTTAGAGTGCAGTAGAGTCAACTCGTCTTAAGCATTTCAAACATCAGTTTTCATGGCCAGACTGTCCTCTTCCACAGTGGATGCAACTGATCTTGCAGTCTAAGCTATGAACTGGTTCTTTAGCCATATCTGAGTCCACAATGGTAATGACATATCCAGAAGGTCTTCCTAGACTGAAGATTCATTTCATCAGAGAAAAATGTGGGTCCCCACTTAAAAGATGCAGTTCCTCTAATTCCAGGATTCAGAAAGTTTTCATCAAAAATAGTTTCATCTTTTTTCAGCATTGATGAGATAGTGATAAGTAAAATATTGATGCTACAACATAGATTTCACTTCAATGTTAGGCTTATATTAGATTATGCTTGGTGTGAAGAAAATTGGAAGTATCCAATTTTCTTTGGGTTAAGTGTAGCTCGAAATGTGCACTGCCTTTACTCCAGTTTTCCAACATAGGTTGAAATAATGGATAACTATAAAGAACTAAATTTTATCATTTCAGCTAGTTTCATATTTATAGCACATCACAGCTTCCAAATTCAGGAGACCCTTACGTGACACAGGTGTCATAGAAACCACAGCCCAATCAGCCCATGTTCTTTTATATTGTCAATTCTCAGGGACATTTGCCATCAGTCACTTACCATTTGTTTATCTAAATTTCTGGGACACTCTGGTAAATTTACTTGTATTATTTTTTAGGCAACTAGGATAAATTGTCCTATGTTATGTGCAAGTTTCTCCCACAAGTAGTTGCCAACAGATATTAAAGTTAGGGATTAACTTTGTTTTGTTTGCTTTATTGAATGTATCTTTATTGGACAATGACTGAAATAAAGTATCTGTCACTTATTATCTTTATTGTCTTTTTCTTTTGTATGTTTTTCTTTTCCTTTTTTTTCTTCTGAAATTTTGTTTTATGTATTTAAGTATTTAAACATTTATGTATATTACACCAGGCTAATACGGAGTTTTACAATTAGGCTAGACATACTCTTTGCAGAAAGCACTAAAAAGGGTTAACAAATCTCTTTGGGGCCCCTCTCCTCATAACATTCTTCTTTAGACATAAATGAGCCATTCATACCTTCTGGAGTTTCTTTGTCCGGGTTGGTCTGGTGGTTTCATCTGAGGTGAATGAAAAGCAGACATCAAATATATGTGTATTTTTATTTTATCCAACATTTCTGGCAATCTGGTAAGAAGAAGAGGTACCTGTTGACAGAACAATAACTATCACTTTTAAACTTGGTGTTTGTGTGTATGTGAGTGCATGTGTGTGTGCGTATGCTTTTGATGTCCTTTGTACTCAAAATTGTTATGCAGAAAGGTTTTAAAAACTAAATGAGGACATTTTATTTCATCTAGCTACTAAAATAATGTCCAGTTGTACTTTAAGGAATGGCAACAGGTTGACTCTAGAATATATAATGCATTTGTCTTTTTCTGGTGCAGAGTTCAGATTTAGAAATTACAAATTGGAATATTTGTAAATTTGAGATTTTGAAATATGTTATTGTTCTTATTATACTGAAAGCACATTTACCATGCACAAAAGGCTCTGCATTTTAATGGGTGTATGCTCCGTGTCTCAAATACTTGAACAGCTTGTAGGAAGTTAGCACCCACCCCTCTCCTAGAAAATTGAAATATCCTAGGAAATATTAAAAAGGCAGAATATTTCCTCTAAAAAGAGTAGAAACTCAGAAGCAGAAACTCACCCTCACCTTTGTTAATGGGTGCGCCATTAAGGCCTGGGCCAGAATACTTTATATAACAAAGATCTCCAGGTAAAACTATAGCAATTGCCCAAAGCCCTTTCAGTGCATAATCCAGCAAGGCTCAACCAAGCCTGGAACTCAGGACAGCCTACAGAGTTGCCCCTGCATGGCCCCATGGGAGTCTGACAACTAATCAGAATACAAGCTTCAATTCAAATCCCAACAAAGGTTATAAAACCCAGGCACTCTCAGCACCTCAGTCTTTTTTTCTTGATCTCTTCCTTCACCTTGAAGCATGTGATCATCCTTCTTTGGAGCTTCAAGCCATGTGGTCCTGTCCACCATTAAACCTTCCAAACAGCCTCCATGTTTCCAGTGTCTTTTTCTCCACTTGGAACTGAACTCAGAAGGATATGTCTTCCAACAGGCTTATTGTGATAATAACGCTACAGTTAATACACTCTTAAATAAACAATAAATAGCAGCCATAAACAGTTGTACAATCTGAGTATATTATTATCTAAACTCAGGCTCAGATGCATATGACTAATTTCCTTAACTTCGAACAAAACTCCATATTAAAGAAAATACCTTATTAAAGGAAAAAATAATAAAGGAAAGGTAATTATCTTTCTAAATCCATCTTATTAGTTGAATTTTTCCAATTAAAAATAAGGGAAAAAATAAAGATGAGCCTTATTTAGAAACACTTCTGTGAAGTCAACCTAATTTAAACCAGGAAGTTTAGAGTCATATCTGGCAGAACTGAAGATGTCACAATGCCAGCAGAATATTTGATTTGTATATAAGCCCTTAAAATGCATCCAATATAATTTGCATTCATCCTTCTTAATGTGTGCATTGTCATGACTTATTACATAACTTTTCCCATTGTTTTCGCTTCCTGATCCTTCATCTAGGAAAGGGTTTTTTAAAAGCAGGGTTAACATATGGATTGGACTTGATCCCAATATAAATTTCAATTGCAATGCTAGTTAATTAAATTAAATTATAATAAAGACTAAAGACAGGGAAAAGTTATTACAGTGTTAATATTTTCTTCAGCCAATAATTCTGATAATTTGATTTTAAATTGGTAACATTCTAAAGAATATCTGTAGTCTTGCAGCATAAGGTTGATCCTAATATCCTGTTTTTCATAATAATTTCCCAACATCTAACGAATCTCTAATCTATCAAAATTGATAGAAGTAACAATTCAACACAAATAATTGCATAAATTATGTTTCTATTCTCATATTAATTATGGGATCCTAGGAAGATTTCAGTATTAAAATTATAAGGGAATATTTTAAAAGCATTTAAAAGCATATTTATACAATAAAACTGATACACTTAGATTTCTCAAATGTGGTACAGAACAATTTATGGTGTACTATTGTTATTGTTATATGACAGCTTAAAAATTATCTAGAATGCATAAAGGTACATCAAATCTATATTGGAATGTGGACAAGAGGAAGGGTCATTTTATCATGTGTGATAGATGTGCAACATTTTCTAACTTTCTTTTGGTTTGGATGGTTTTATTTATACACAAAATTCAAGTAAGTTCCTAGCCAATTGTGACTCTACAAATAAAAGGCCTGGAAGAGCAACATGTGAATGAAAAGGCACTTTCCTCTGGATGTTCCTAATAGTTTGGTAAACATCTGATTCTTTGTTCCTATAATGTTTAGTGTAGAGAAATCCCAGCACGGCCCTTTAAAAACTACAATGAAATGGCTATGTACATCTCCAGCAGGTGATGCCTCTCAGAATGGGAATTTCTGAATGACTTTTAAGGAAAGGAGCCCTCTGAGGAAACACTAATTCTTCCTTTATTTTGATATAATTTGGCAAAAGCACATAAGCCCCCCTTAATCCTTTTCTTGCCTTTCTCACTCACAGTCCTTGCTAACATTTTACAAGGAAAAAATTGGTTCTAGATTTTCTCAGGTTGTCAGAAGAAGCAAAAAAAAAAAAATTGCAGGGTGTAATTTGAAAAGAAGATGACAATTCCCTTAGATTAGCATAGTGAGCTCTGCAAATATTTGTAAAATATTAGATATTCATACCTGTGTTTTTGATCTATGCCCTCAAGGCTTGTGAAATCTTCCTGGGAAGTAACATGTGGGTGGGTTCTTGGGCAGCGGTGGGATTCAAAAAAATTTACTACCGGTTCTGTGGGCATGGCTTGGTGGGCATGGCAGGGGAAGGATACTGTAAAATCTCCAGTCAGAGGTGGGATTTGCTGGTTCTCCGAAATACTCAAAATTTCAGTTACCAGTTCTCCAGAACTGGTCAGAACCTGCTGAATACCACCTCTGTTCTAATGGTGGTTAATGTTTCCATGTGGGAGGGGATGGTGCACCAACATTTTAAGGAGGCCATGGCCTGCCTCTTCTTAAGAAGCCATCGCTAGACTCCACCCTATTAGATAATGTTTATCCTGTCTCCAAACTTCCCTTTCTGAGGAATGTTGTTGACAAGTGATTGCACGGCCAGTCCTGTGGTTCCTGGATGAAATGGATTGTCTTCCAGACCCTTTCCAGTCAGGGTTCAGGCCTGGATATGAGATGGAAACAGAGCTGCTTTGGCACAATGGTTAGCATGCAGTACTGCAAGCTACTTCTGCTGACTGCCAGCAGCCTGCAGTTCAAGTCTCACTGGCTCAAGGTTGACTCAGCCTTCCATCCTTCCAAGGTCAGTAAAATGAGGACCCAGATTGTCGGGGGTAATATGGTGACTCTGTAAACTACTTACTTAGAAAGGGCTGTAAAGCACCGTAAATTGGTATATAAGTCTAAGTGCTATTGCTATTGCTATTGGTCTAGTTGATCTCTCAACAGCCTTTGATACCATTAACAATGGTATCCTTTTTGCTGTGGTTTGCCAGCAGCCTGTGCAGATGGCAGCAGAGGTGGGGAAGAACAGGGACCAATCCAGAAGTCTGGGGAGGACTCGAACAAAGGTCCTGTGTCTGATATAGAGATGGGGCCAGGACCATCTGGGAGTTATGTGCTGACTCCGGAGCCTCCAGAATCTGGCAGCAGCAAGGCAGAGGAACAAGGGGAGCCTGTTCCCAGTGTGCATGTGCACAGAGCTGCCAGAGGGCAGCTAAGACGAAACAGGCGACTTAGGAGTAAGGCTTGGAGGTGATTGCCCCTCCCATAAGGTATAAAGGAAGTGCAAAGGCAGAGAAAATTTTGCAGGATTAAACTTTGAAGCTCTGCGTGTGGACTTTGTTCTTTGTTTGGCTTTTTACAGTTAACTTGGCACTTTAGTTTTTGGCAGCAATTCAAAGGAGATAAAGGTGGGTGCTTATCTCAAGAGACTGGGATTCATTACAGGCTGGGAATGAACATAATTCCTAGCATTGAAATAAAACAAGAGTTGTTTGGACTAAGTGTGTGCTTAATTACGGTCTCAGGAAGCCTTGGTCAGAACACTTCTAGAGCAGCTTCAGGGCTTGGGACTCTGTGTTGTCCTGTGTCACTTCCTTCTTCTTTCAGTCAATTTCACTTTCATAGTCACTTTCAGTCAATGTTGATAGGAAGCATGAGGTCCATCCCTCATTCCCTGCTCTGTACTTTCTCCGCTTCTACAGGAAGCCACTGGATTAGACCATCCATCATCATGGGCTGAAATATCATCAATATCCTGATAACATCCAGCTATATATCTCAGCCCATGGTGAATTAAGCAATGTCTTGGCTTCCGTCTTGTAGTGCTTGGAGGCTATAAAAGAAACTGAACCCTGGCAAGTAAGAATGGCTCTGGCTTTGGGGTTCGCTGATCCATTGAGAATTGCCACCTCTGGTCTTGAATGGGGTGCCGCCCCCTCCCCCCAAGTAGACCTAGTGTTTAATCTAGACTTATGACTCCAGGACTCACAACTCCTGTTCAAGTAGCAGGTGGCAGGCATGGCCAGGAGGGTCTTTGTATAATTGTGTGTTGTCTGTCAATTATGCCTTTTCCTGAACCAACAATAACACCTGTTCACAGTCACTCATGCCCTAGTCACCTAGTCTTGACTATTGTAATGTGTTCTACATTGGGCCGCCCTTGAAAAGTATCTAGAAGTTTTAATTAGTTCAAAATGCAGCAGCTCATGTGGTTTTGCATAGGCATAGATGTGCACATACGCCATCTCTTTTGCGAAGCTGCATTGGCTGCCAAGTTCCTTCTAGGTTCAATTCAAGGTGCTGCTTGTCACTTTTAAAGCCTTACGGGGCTTGGGACAAGGTTATTTGAAGGACTATCCTTTCCTAGTCACATTTACCTGACCCATCAAAATGGCAAGGCAGGGGATGTTATGCATCCCCTCTCCAAAGAAGTATATTTAGCAGGACCAAATGCCTTCTCCACAGTGGCTCCCTCCCTGTGAAACATCATCCCCACAGGGTTAAGATTGGACGCCATTTTGACACTCTCTCACAAGATCCGGAATATCTGGTTTTGCCAGCTGTCTGGAAAACCCAGGGTGGGATGAAGCCCATCAAATGGCTTATTTGATTGACTGATTGTTGTCACTAGGGAGTGGGAGTTATTGCTTTTTATAGTAAGGTGACTAACCATCCTCCTTGAGGGAGGGTAGTCCTCCTTTTGTAAGTTCTGTCCTCTCTTGAAAAGTGTCCTCTTACATGTCCTCCTTTTTGATATTTGAAGACTAATCTGTAAATCTCCGTATTTGATCGATGCCAATACAATCCGTTGTATGTGATGTGACATATTTGTACTTAACATGATGATTCGTCAAGGTTCGATACAGTGCAATGAGACACGATTATGAGACATATGCGCTCCACACAGGAGAATTGTTTTGAGAGAGTGTGCCGCGTGTAAGAGTGCACCGTGCGCAAGTGGCTTTGTTTTTTTTCTTCAATTTATTTGTGTCCTTCTCATTGTAAAAAAGTTGGTCACCTTATTTATAGTTTTTATATTTTGTCTTTATCTTTGTAAGCCATCCGAAGTTATTGAGAGTTAATTGGGTGGCCATATAAATTTTCTTAAATAAATAATTTTAAAAAGATATTTATCTATGAATATTAATTAAAAATCTTTTTCATAATTTCACAATGAGAAACAAGAATACACTTTTCTACCTTGGACTCACATGTACAGTTTTGTAAACACATTGTGCAATCAGCATAGCAAAAAAATGATAGTTTAATGAAATATTTTATCTCAACTTCTAAGAACAATCAGCTGTGAAACAGAAACTTGTCTGCACTTGTAAACACGTTTTAGGTAGGGTCCACTGACACAATTGGAACTTATTTCCAGATGTGTTCAGACAGTTTGCATAAATATCCACTCATTTCTTTATATAAGTTACTAGGTAGCTTTAAAAAGATTCGGGAGCAGATTTTTGCATGAGAAGTCATGAACCTGAGGAAAAAAAGAAAAAAAAGAGCTTGTAACAAATCCAAACTTCTATCTTACAAGGCTTAATGGATACAATTTACTGTTGAGCACTGAGTCATTCTGAAATAGAGGAAGCAGGAAAGGTATATAAACCTGGTACTGTCTGTCTGACTGCCACGATTTTCTGAAAGCAACAAAGGAGTTACACTGGGGCTCATTCAAAACAATAGGTAAGATTTATTATAAACTGCAGCTTGTTTAAAGCCATTGTTTGTAATTAAGCAAGTTGAGATCAATTTAGAAAAGTAATTTAGGATCAGTCACATTTCACGCAAACCTACAAAGTTGTGTTTTCTTCTATTTTCAAGAATATGTTACAACTATTACCATAATATATTAAGTTTTATACTAGTTTAATAGCATGACTTTTTTTAAAAAAACTGACAGTTCTGTTTTGTTTTGTTTTTTAGTTTGCCTGTGATCCTATTCGGCATCCATGGGATCTTCCTTTAGTAAACTAATACTTCTAAGATTCCATGGAAAGAGGAAAGAAATTAGAATTAAAACTTTTTCGAGGCTACACACCTTTTTGTACATTTGTATGAATGAAATGCAAATTGAACTCAATGGGATTGACTTCCAATTAAACATTTGTACCACTGGTCTGTAAATGTATATTGCAATACATAAGACCTCAAATATTTAAACCTAATCCCAGCCCTTTTTGCTTTTTGACTCAGGATGGCTTAATACTTTTCCCTAAGAGAAAAGTATTTTTCCCTGAGCTCATAAAACATACGATTTTTTTCTATTTCCTCCTCCTTATTATTATGGATTTTGGCAGTCTGGTTTAGTGCCCCCCAATATTTTATGCATGGTGCTAGAATTTTAACTCAGCAATTTTAATTTTGTTGTAATGTATTATTTAATTTATTCCACTATCCATTTTAAAGTTCATCTCAGTTCTACTTCCTGTAGTTTCTCATTAGATGCTACAGCCATGGAAAAGGACCACAGAAAAGCAAACTCCGCATACAGTGGTGTCACACCACTTCCTAGCACACCTGAGATGCTGGGAAGTCAATTAAGTATCATGTGTTAATCCAATCTGTTTCCATGCTCTCAAGATGGAGAAATTTCAGGAGAAATAGTTCCAGGAGAATTATTTCTTGCTTCCAGGAGAAATAATTGCAATTAGGAATAAATTCTGATTGCATTGCCTGAGGACCAATCACCACAACAATTGCCAAATGGCGTGTAGCCTTTGCATCTGCTGAATATAGTTGATTATATTTAATATAAGGCAAAAGACTGAGAAGCAATATATTCTAAATAAACTGTTTCCAGCCTGGGGTCCTTCAGACATGTTGGATTTTAGATTCAATAATCTCTGATCGGTATGATTTTTTTTTATTTTTGTGGAAATGGCTGGGGTGAAAGTTATATTTTACTGCAGCAAATCAATTGGGGAAAACTTTAGGGACTATTTTAGATTTATAGATTTTTATATAGATGATATAGATATAAAAAGTCTGCATACCCTGATAAAATGCCTGGTTTTTCAGATATATAAAAAAATCAGACCAAGATAAATCACTTCAGATTTTTCCTCATCTTTAATATAATCTATAAATTGTACAATTCAACTGAAAAACAAACCAACCTTTTAGAGGGGAAAATAAAAATAAAAAACTTACAATAACATAATTGCATAAGATTACACACCCTAAAACTGATACTTTGTTGAAGCACCCTTTTATTTTATGACAGGATTTAGTCTTTTGGATAGGAGTCTATCAGCATGGCATATCTTGCCTTGGGATCTTTACCAACTCTTCCTTGCAAAAGCATTCTAAATCTGTCAGATTGTGAGATCATCTCCTGTTGCACAGCCTTATTCAGATCACCCTACAGATTTTCAATTGGATTCAGGTTTGGGTTCTGACTGGGCCTTCCAAAAATTTGATTTTCTGGTGAAGCCATTATTTTGTTGATTTGAATATTCCTCTTCATCTTTAGCATTTTAGCACAGATCTGAAAGTTTTAGGTCAAAATTGACCAGTATTTGGAATTGTTCGTCTTTCCCTACACCTTGACTAAAATCCTAATTCCGGCTAAAGAAAAAGCAGCCCCAAATCATAAAGCTGCCATTACTATGCTTCACTGTGGGTACGCTGTACTTTTGGTGATATGTTTCTGCACCAAACGTATTTTTTGGAATTGTGGCCAAAAAGTTCAACTTTAGTCTCATCAGGCCATAACATGTATTTGTCTCATGGTTTCGTTAGATTTTTGTAAATATCAGATTTGGATGTTTTTCTTTGTAAGAAAATATTTCTATCTTGCCACCTTACCCCGCAGCCCAGGAATATGAAGAATATAAGAGATTGTTGCTGCATGTAGTACATAACCAATACTTGCCATAAATCCTTTAATGTTGTTGTAGGCATCATGGCAGCTTCTCAGACTAATTTTCTTATTCTTTTTCATCAATTTGGGAAGGATGTCAAGTTCTTTACGCCATTAGTGTGCCATATTTCCTCTACTTGTTGATTACTGTCTTAACTGTGTTCCATGGTATAGCCAATGCCTGGAAATTTTTTTTATACCCTTCTCCTAACTGATATCTTCCAACAATGAGATCCCCTTGATGCTTTGGAAGCTCTTTGCAAACCATGCCTTTTGCTGTAAGAGACAACTGAGTACATGTCAGAAAAATCCTACTAGAAAACACCAACTTTATATGGGTTTAATCAAGGTCATTTTAATTAATGACAGGTATGTACTGACTACTAATTAATATCACATTGAATATGATTGGTTAATTCTGAACACAGCCACTTCCCTACTTATAAGAGGGTATGCACACTTATATAACCATATTGTCCTAAGTTTTTTATTTTTATTTTTTCCCCCTAAAAGATTTCAGATTATCTTTCAGTTGAATTGTACAGTTTATAGGTTATAGTAAAGGTGGAAAAATCCTGATATGATTTATGTTAGTCTGATTTTCATTTAAAAAATATGTGTCCACTTTTTATACCCCGTGTACATATTCTTTAAATGAAGCACAGATATGTAGGATGCATTCTGGAGTACAAAGGATTAAAGGAGAGAAAAGACATAAGAGTTAGAGTGAGTTTCATAGTCTAGGTAGGAGATATATATCTTCAGAAAGGTATAACATTGCAAAAATTCTGAACTATTTAAGAAACTGGCACAAATTCCATTAAGGACATTAAGCACAGATATGTCTCAATATTCTTTTTTTTTTTTAGAAATGATTGCCTTCCTTGTCTTGCTGAGTCTTGCTGCAGTGCTGCAACAGTCTTCTGGAACTGTAAGTTTCATAATTTTGTATCACGTATAGAAGATTTAATACATATACAGTACATAACTTTCTTCTCTTACAATTAATCATTCATTAAATATATTGGATAGTTTCATATTTGTGAGGGGGTTGAAATAACATTGAGGAGCAAGAAGAAGAAATGAAGGCAACAGTCAGATAAATCTGAATCCAATGCAGAGATGTAATTTGAGAAAGAGTCTCAGACAAGACTACTCTTAGTTCTCAATAAGATGAAAGCTGGGGAGAAGTACATTTAGACTTTCAAGATTCTATTGCTATGTTACTGTAACATTGTAATCAAATAGTATTATCATTCATTATTCTGGTTTCTTGGTCTGGTCAGTAAAATTTGCTCAGTCTAACTGTTCATTTTAATTCAAAAATACATTCCAGGGGTGAACACACAAAGCAAAATAAAATCATGCTGAACAGGGCAGACAAATATAATTAAAACTGGCACATTTAATGAAAAGAATCTTAATAATTTTAATGTCCATGGTCTATAAGAGAACTTTAGCCCCAGCCCTCTGGAATAGCACCCACACACACACACCTGAGGTCTGAGGGATCCCCACCCTTTTAAGCCTTCTGGAGGGCAGTGAAGACCTGGTTCTGCCCCCCCCTCCAAATGTTTGTTTCAATGAGGCTCATTGGTCTGATACTTGGTGGGTAGGATGTCTCTCTTTTTATTCCTGTTGTGAGCCACTTAGGATCATTACATGAGATAGACACTATATCAGCTCTTTATATCCCATTAGGGATGTTGAAAGGCTGGAAAATGCCTTTCCTTTGAGGATTCGGTTTTCCTGCTGGGAGGGCTCCAGTACAAGGACACAGACAACTGCTTGGAAGCTGGTTTATTCTTCAGGAAGGCAAGAGATAGCAAGAAGTCTGCGTTCCTGGGGCTAGCCATCTTTGTATAATAAACTCCTGATTTTTATACCTTTTCTCCTTTTGTGTGTGAGTGCTTGTGTTTGTATTTCTTAATGTTTTAAATCCTGTCAGGGGGTTGTCTTCATTTCCGCCAGAGGGTAAACTCTGCGGGGTGGTTTGATTGGATTATCAGTTTCATCCTAATGTTTTCTTATATTTGTTTGGTGGCAATCTCCTGTCTGCTATGGAATTTATTTATCTTTTGTCTATTTGTTTTGCTGATTTGGCATGACCTTTTGTTTGTAAGGGATTTTTTTTTCTTGTTTCCCTAGCTTTCTTAATTACTTGGCTTTTGTCTAGGGGGCTTCTTTCAATACCTTTTATTAAATCTCTTTTCCTATGCAAGTTTGTTTTATAGCTGGCCTGATGTTCCCTTTGGGCTTTTCCTGCTTGGGTATCACCACTGTCCTCATGAAGTTCCCTTTCCACAGGGGGAAGTGAAGAAAGTTGCAGGAGTAGTCTGGTAGGAGATAAGGCAAAGTCCATTCACAAGGAATGAACCAATATTTCTGATTGATTGATAAAATTTATATTGCTGCCTACTCGCACATGGCGACTCAAGGCAGCTTACAAGTATAAACTTTTCAAACTTACATTTGGGCTATTTTAGGAAATATGCGAGTTTCCTGTCTCAGAATGATGAGGAATCATGCCACCAGTTTTCAACAACAGTTGTAAGAGATGTCCTCCTCGTCCTGGGGAAAAGACATTCAGCCCCGAGGCCGCTAGTTGCCTGTTCTATTTAAAGTCATAATTTTTATTTATTTTTGTTTTGTTTTGTTTTGCTCTCTGTCTTAAGGTTGATTTTGCTTCTGAGTCAAGTAACAAAAATGATTACCAAAAGGAGATTGTTGACAAGCACAATGATTTAAGGAGATCAGTGAAACCAACTGCTAGGAACATGTTACAAATGGTAAGCTAAAGGTAATTATATTTGTGTCCTTCTCAGAGAGTTTTGCATGCTATCTTTCTCCTTTCTACTCACCCTCTGCTTCCTTCACAAGCAGCCAGCAGCTCCTCCCACAGCCTCTGGGAATTTGAATCATATAACTATAAACCAAGAATACCAATAAGACATTTAGGGTAAGTGCGCTTGAGATTGTGATTTTATTTTATTTCAAAATGACCGGCTTAGTTCAGTGTAATACTTGTTTTACAGCTGTCTTTCGCAGTACTCTTTTCAAACGTGGATACTGTCCTCTTTGTAAAAAAATTACCAGTCTACATGGACAGATTACCTATCTAGAATCTCTAATCTGTGCTCTCCAAGCAGAAATTAGGTGCCCAATCCAGCCATCTATTGAGCTGCCATGCTACCAGCCCCCACTACCACAAAGATCCTACAGGAAAAGGATAGTATGGACAACCATGGGATCTGGCAGGGTGATAGCTGTGGACCATAAACACAAAGCTTTTGCTGTGTCCCAGCATAACAGATACAGTGCCCTTGTTGACCTTAATAGGGACACTAAAGTGACAGGTCAAGGTAGTTGTGATAACGATAACTCAAGTAAGCCAGGGATCGTGGTCCTAGAAGAAGAACTTACTTTGGAAAGGAGAAAATGTGAATCAGGTATTACGCACCAGTCACACAAGAAGAGCAAGACATTCAAAAAGAGAAGCCGCCTTCTGGTTGGGGACAAATTGTAAGGGATGTAAATTTAGGAAAGGATACTGAGGTTTTGAAAGAGATCAGGTGTTCTACCAGGTGCTACTGCCAGCAGAGACAAGAAGCATATTCTTAAGATAGTCAAGAATGCCAGCAAGGACTGTGATGTTGATGCTATTATACATCTTGGTACAAATGATCTGTCCCAGAAGGATTTACTTTCTGTTCAGAAAGACTTCGAGAGCTTGGGGTATGAACTTAGTAATATGGGCTGTAGGCTTGTCTTTTCAAAGGTTCTACCAGTACACAAGGAACAAAAAGGGAAAGGGCAGCTTGTAGCAGAGTTTAATGTGTGCCTAAAGGAATGGTGTAAAAGGGAAGGTTTTAGTTTTATTAGTCATGATGTCTGCAGCTGGTCCAATGAAATACTGTACAAAAGAGATGGTACGCATCCATCAAAGAAAGGGACTGAGTTACTTGGCATTAAATTCACAGATTTCCTAGATAAACATTTAAACTGAACAGTGGGGACAGAGAATTAATGGATTCAGAACATTTCTGTCCCCAGCAAACCAAAACTAATAAGGATACCAGTGCATGCAAAATAGATGTTTGTACAGGTAAGATTATCAACCTTGATGCCAACCAAAACCAAGCATTTAATAGTGAGTGCCATACCAAGTGCACTAATCAAAAACAGGTGGCAAGAAAGTAGGGGCAGGCAGGCACAACACAAGTTATGTAGACAGTAAACACAGTGTCAGACATAAAGATCTCAAGTTCCTATATACAAATGCACAAAGTCTGGGGAACAAACAGGGTAAACTCGAACTACGAATACATGAAGGTAAATATGATATAGCTGGAATAACAGAAACTTGACGGGGTGAAACCCATGACTGGAACATACTGATAGAAGGATATACCCTATTCAAAAAAAACCAGACCCCATAAAAGAGGAGGTGGAGTTGCACTGTATGTAAAGGACCACTATATTGCTACAGAAATGCATGAAACCAAAGATAAAAACCTTCTAGAATGCATATGGGTCAATATAAAAGAAAAAAAGAATGACATGGCCATAGGTGTATATCAGGGGTGGGCAAACTACAGCCCACAGGCCACATCCAGCCCGTTGGTCATTTTAATACGGCCTGCCTCTGAAAAAACAATATTCCCCTCTGAAAAAAAAAATTGGGGCCGGCCAAAAGAGACCCCGTGCCACACGCCAAAAAATTCCACACACAACACGGAGCTGGGCAGCTGCTTCCCTGGTGGCGGGGCCGAGGTCGCTGCCCGGGGAACGCCCACTGCTTTCCCTCGCCAGGGCCAGGCAGTGGCGTGTTGCCCTGCGCTGCATGGCCCCCACCTGGCAGCATGCTTCTCGGCTGGTCTCCTCCTCCTCAGCCATACAGAACAAACAGGCAGAGAAGGAGGAGACCAGCCGGCTGGTTGGGGGAAGCTTTCTGCGCCAAAAGAGGCAGGTACTAATCTCTGGCTTTGCTCCACTTCTCCAATGGTCTGGCACCACCCTGTTCTTCTTGTGCTGCGAAAGAGGCGGCTAATGATCTCCGGCTCCTCTCTGCTTCTCCAACATCCGGTGCCACCCTGTTCTATGTGTCAGGCCCAGCAAGTCCGAGCAGCCAGCGCACACAACAGGGTGGTGCCGGCTGTTGGAGAAGCAGAGAGGAGCCGGAGATCATTAGCTGCCTCTTTCGCAGCACAAGAAGCCTCCCCCAACTGGCCAGCTGCTCTCCTCCTTCTCTGCCTGTTTGTTCTGTATGGCTGAGGAGGAGGAGACCAGCCAGCTGGTTGGGGGAAGCTTTCTGCGCCGAAAGAGGCAGTTACTAATCTCCGGCTCTGCTCCACTTCTCCAATGGTCCAGCACCACCCTGTTCTATGCGCCAGCTGCTTGGACTTGCTGGGCCTGACACATAGAACAGAGCATGCTGCAGGCATCTCTCAACAAGCCCCATGACATGTGGTCACCTGCTAGCTGGCCGGGCCAGGCCGGGCTGGAAGAGGCATGTTCTCCAGGAGAAGGAAGAAAGCGTGCTCCGGGAGGACGTGTGCCGGGCAGGTGGGAGGATGTTCCAGGACCACTTAAAGGTTGACTTTAAGAGTGCCCCCATGGAAGAAGCCGAGCAAATGTAGTGGCGGCAGGGGTGACAGGGCATGTGTGTCCTTCCACAAGGAGTATGAAGGGAGGCAGACGCCGCACCTCTCAGGAAAAAAGTAGGTACCAAAGCCCTGGCTGTCACCTGGGAGGGGACCGTGGAGGGACCCATCACATGCCCTTGTTGCCCCCGCCGCCTCTACTTTTGTTCTCGTTCTTGGCTTCTTCCATGGGGGCGCTCTTAAAGTCAATCTTTAAGAGCTGGAAGACGTTTTGTTAGATCGCCACCAACTCATCGTTGGGAGAGGTGTAGCCCCTGAATACACGAGAAGTCTTGGGCAAAATTCTCTGACTTTTAAAATGCGTGCGGTGTTTGCCTCTCTTCATGCTCCTTGTGCATGCCGGGAGCACCTAACTGGAGCAAAAGAGAGCGAAGTTGACTGCTATGAAATGAGCACCTTGGCTTCCTCTCTTGCTCCTCACAGTTGCCCTGAGCTGGTGCAGTTCTTTACTTGGGCAACCAGATGCCCGCAGCAGCACCCGCAGCAGCACCGGGCAGTTCCGCCTGGGCTCTGCTCAGGTGTCCAGCTGGGGCTGTCAGGAGTTGCTACCGCTGGCGCAGCTCCATGCGGGTCCAGTCCCGTGTTGCCTTGGGAAGGGAAAGGCAAAACCAGGAGCCGCTGAGCCTGAGCCTCCGTTGCCGCTGCTGCCATTGCAAAGCGCCACCGCGGCTCTTCCTTTTTGCCTTTCCCTTCCTGAGGCAATGCTGGACTGGAGCTGCACGGAGCTGCGCCAGCAGTAGCAACTCCTGACTCAGGGGGCCTCCGAGGGGAGGGGAAGGAGGAGAAGAAGGGGGGGAAGGGGGGGCGATTCCCCAAAAATCTTGTCCTGACCCGGCCCATCTGTCAAATTTTAAAAGTCAATGAGGCCCCCGAGCCAAAAACTTTGCCCACCCCTGGTGTATATTACAGGCCACCCAATCAAGCAGAAAATATAGATGTCCTTTTTGCCAGCCAACTAACAAACATATGCAGGAAACATACAACAATAGTAATGGGAGACTTCAATTATCCTGATATCAATTGGAAAACTAATTCTGCACCAAATGAGAAATCAAATAACCAACATAGCTGACAACTTTGTTGTCCAAAAGGTAGAGGAACAGCCTTACTGGACTTAATTCTTACAAACAGAGAAGAAGTGATAGAGGGAGTTGAAACTGCAGGAACCTTGGATGAGAGTGACCATGTCATACTAGAATTCAACATAACACAAACACAAGCAACAGAACATAATGACATCAGAGTCTTGGATTTTAAAAGAGTTGATTTCAATAAACTCAGAGAGAACTTGGGAAAGATTCCATGGATGAAAATCCTAAAGGGGAAAACAACTCAAGAATCTTGGGAAACTCTAAAAAGTATGATCATAGAAGCCCAGACCAGCACAATACACTGAGAAAGAAAAACAAGAAATCCAAGAAGAAACCAGCATGGCTGCACAAAGATCTCTCTGGCAAATTGAAAGAAAAAAAGGACAAGTACAAAAAATGGAAAGAAGGACATACAACTAAGGCAGAATATCAGCAGATAGCCAGATTCTGCAAAGATGAAATCAGGATAGCAAAGGCTCAGAACGAACAAAGACTTGTAACAAAAGTCAAAGATAATAAAACAAATTTCTTCCAACATATAAATAACAAGAAAAAAATCAAGGAAACAGTCGGTCCACTAAAGAGAGAAGATGGCAAGGAAATAACAGGCAACAGAGAGAAAGCAGAACTGATTAACTCATTCTTTGAATCCGTCTTCATGCAAAAAGAAACTATAGCTCAACCCACCAAAAACATAATTGTAAAGGACAGACCAGAAATAAAAGTTAAAATTAGCAAAAAATAATAAGAGAACATCTGTCTGATCTTGATGAACACAAATCACCGGGACCTGATGGATTACATCCCAGAGTTTTAAAGGAGCTACCAGAGGTCATCTCAGAACCACTGCATCATATCTTTCAAAAATCCTGGAGCACCGAGGAACTACCAGAGGACTGGAAAAGAGCTGATGTGGTTCCCATTCAAAAAAGGAGAAAAAAAACAGACCCAGGAAATTATAGACCAGGGGTAGGCAAACTACGGCCCATGGGCCACATCTGGCCCATTGGTCTGTCCAATCTGGCCCACCCCTGAAAAAAAATCACTGGGTGTGACGTATTGCCCTGCGCCGTGTGGCCCCCAAAGCTGCAAAACAGTGCGGACCGCTCTCAGGGTAGGAAAGAAAAGAAGAACTGTGCAAAGGTCTCGGCTGGGAGTTCAAAATCACCTTCGAGTGAGACCACTCCGAAAGTGAGTCCCTGATGATCCCCCCTTTTTTTCCAGGGCTTCCAGGCTTAAACTTTGCAAAGGCAAAGTTTGCAGGCAAGAGCGTCTTCCCGCTGAGGTGCGGGAAGGGTTCCGCCCGGCGGGTGTGCTGCTTGGAGGGGCTGCTTGGAGCCACCTAAAGCTAGGCCACTGCTGGTGGAGCCTTGCCCTGCCTTGGTGCCCCATTTCCCGGCTCAGCGGTCCTGCTCGAGCGGCACTTTAAAAGCCCTCTTCCTCGCATATGTGCCCGATGAGCCGCTCACCATGACGGCGGCTCCCGGCACCCGAGCAACTTCCCAGAACTTCCCGGGCGCTTGCGCCTGGCCCCAAGCCATGCAACAGAGGGGAAACCTGGAGCACCATCGGGTCGCCTCCTCCAAGCAGCCCACCCAACCTCCAGGCAGAACCCTTCCCGCTCCTCGGCGGGAAGATGCTCCCGCTTGCAAACTTTGCCTGTGCAAAGTTTAAGCCTGGAAGCCCTGGAAACCTGAGCAACTTCCCAGCAACTTGCGGCTTCCTTTTTCCTCATGGGCACTCACGCCTGGCCCTGAGCCGCGTGGCAGAGGGGAAGCCCGGTGGGCGGGCTGCTTGGAGGAGGCGACATGGCGGCACTCCTGGTTTCCCCTCCCCCACATGGCTCGGCGCCAGGCGTGAGCACCTGCGAGTTGAAAGGAAGCCAAAAGTTGCCGGGAAGTTGCTCGGGTTTCCGGGGCTTCCAGGCTTAAACTTTGCACAGGCAAAGTTTGCAGGCGGGAGCATCTTCCCGCTGAGAAGCGGGACGGGTTCTGCCCAGTGGGCGGGCGGGCTGCTTGGAGTAGGCGACCTGGCAGCGCTCCGGGCTTCCCCTCTGCCCCACAGCTCAGGGCCAGGCGTGAGCGCCTGAGAGGAAAAAGCAAGCCGCAAGTTGCTGGGAAGTTGCTCGGATGCTGGGAGCTGCCGTCGTGGTGAGCGGCTCATCGGGCGCGTATGCGAGGAGGAGGGCTTTTAAAGTGCCACCCAAGCAGGACCGCCTAGCCGGGAAACGGGGCACCAAGGCAGGGCAAGGCTCCACCAGCAGTGGCCTAGCTTTAGGTGGGCTTGGATGCCCCTGAGCACAGTTTGCTGTTTGTTGTCTCCTGGGACTCGCGTTTGGAAAGCATGGAAAGTAGTAGCAGGAGCAGCCGTGGTGTTATTTTTTCGTATACATTATATATATATATATATATGTATGTATGTATGTATGT
>NW_020769364.1:1594666-1648193 GCF_900518735.1 Pseudonaja textilis
TATATATATAATATTCTTATATATAATTTGCTGCATTTTATAATGGGCCCTTTATAATGGCCTTTTGTAAAATTGGTTCGGCCCTCGGACAGAAATTAATTGCCCACCCCTGTTATAGACCAATCAGCCTAACCTCAACACCCGGGAAGATATTGTAAAAGATAATAAAAAAATAGATCTGCCAACTTTGAGAAACAAGTAAAGTAATAACTAGCAGTCAACACGGGTTTGTTAAAAACAGATCATACCAAACCAATCTTATTTCATTCTTCAACATAGTGACTAAATTAGTAGACCAGCAAAATATACTGTGGACATAATATATTTATGTTTCAGCAAGACATTCGAGAAAGTAGATCACAACCTACTTCTTAGTAAGCTAGAAAAAAGTGGAATAGATAGCACCACCACTAGATGTACTCGCAACTGGCTGGCAAATCAACGAGTAGTCCTTAATGGGTCTAAGTCTACATGGAGGAAAGTAAACAGTGGGGTGCCACAAGGTTCTGTCTTAGGCCCAGTACTCTTCAATATCTTCATTAACGACTTAGATGAGGGAATAGAAGGGGAACTTACCAAATTTGCAGATGATACTAAGCTGGCAGGAATAGCTAATACCCAAGAAGATAGGCTCAAGATCCAGGTGGATCTTGACAGACTAAATTGAACACTGGGCCATATCTAACAAAATGAAATTCAGTGTAGAGAAAAGTAAAGTCCTACACTTAGGTAAGGAAAACCAAAAGTACACATATAGACTGGGTGAAACCAAGCTCAATAGCAGTAACTGTGAGAGGGAGCTTGGAGTCTTAGTGGACAACCAGCTAAATATGAGCAGCAGCATCCAAAAAAGCTAATGTAATCCTAAATTGTATTAACAGAGGGATACAATCAAGATCAAGGGAAGTACTAATATCACTCTATAAAGCCTTAATAAGACCACACCTATACTGCATCCAGTTTTGTTCACCACATTATAAAAAAGATGTTGAGACTCTAGAAAAAGTACAGAGAAGAGCAACCAGGATAATTAGGGGACTAGAGGCTAAAACATACAATGAATGGTTGCAGGAACTGCGCTTGGCTAATTTACTCTTGGAAGCTTTATCTCTTTTATTTATTATCTCTGTCATCAATGTCTCAGTTTTAGTTCCTTTTGTATCTTTTGGCAATGTCTCTGAATCTTCATGTCCATCTTGGCTGTTTTCCTCCTCCTTTGGCTCCTCCTCTCTAGGATTCCTTTGTTCTGCTATAAATTGCATTACTTTTTTCTGCCAGTATGTCCAATAGTCCCCTTCTTTCTTTTATCATTTCTTTCACAGTTTGCAGTTCCAACTTAAAATTCTTTGCTTGCTTCTTCCATTTTTTAAATAAATTGTGTTATTCTTTATTTTATTAAAGTTAGTTGTAATCCTTGGCAAGAGACTCCATTTATATCTCTTATCCTTATTGGTATTTCTATTTCCTTTGCCCAGTCAACCCTCAACAGTCCCAAGATATTGCCTTCCTTTGTCCTCTTGCTGCAATCTCTCTCTTTTTCTTTTAAGTTTCCAGGGTTCTTGTTATGTTAAAATATTTTATTTCATGTTTTTTTCTCATTCACACATTTAACAGACCAGTAATTTTCCATAAAGTCATCCAGGAAAAAATGACTTGTACCATTAGGTGGCGCTCTATATCACTTCCACTTTTCAAAGTTCTTTCCCCCCCCCTTTTTTTCAATTATATTAACGTTAATTTTCAAGCATTTGTGGTCTCTGTCTGTCCTCGACGGAAGTGCCACTGCAAGCCAGATGTTTTCTTGTGATGTCTAGAGACTGCAAAGGTTTGGATGAGGAACAACAAGCTTTGGGTTTTGGGGTGCTCCAGTTCTGGGACAATGACATCTCTTTGCTGCTGTATGATGTTATATTGCCCTAAACAGATTCTGTGCCCAATCTGGGGTTTTTCCTGGATTCACAGTTCCTGCTTGAGGAGCAGGTGGCAGTTGTGGCTAAGAGGGTCTTCATAAACTTCATATTGTATACCAGTTGTGCCCATTCCTAGATTGAGGGGCCCAGTTACCTCCTGGTTGGACTTTTTAAATGTGCTTTACACGAGACTGCCTTTGAAGAATACCCAGAATCTTCAATTGGTGCAAATTGCAGCAGAATTGGTAGTTATGTGTGTTCATTGTACAGCAAATAATATACTTCTGCTGAGTATTTTCCATGGCTACCAGTTTGTCTCCAGGCCCAAATCAAAGTGCTTATTTTGATTATTGTTATTTGGTGGGCATGGCATGAGAAGGATACTGTAAAATCCCCATTCCCTCCCCACCCCACTAACCTGCTTTCCAGCTCCGTTCTCCTGTGCAGGGCAACCAAAGAAGACCCAGCCAATCAGCTGGGACTCGGGAGGCAGAGAATAAATGGGGGCAGGGCCTGTCAGAGGTGGGATTTGCCAGTTCTCTGAACTACTCAAAATCTCCGCTACCGGTTCTCCAGAACTGGTCAGAACCTGCTGAATGCCACCTCTGGTTGTGTGTGAGGGGCAGAATGGAGCTTTGCACACAAACACAAATATCCACCGCTCACCTGAGCGGAGTTGCATATGCAATTGCCCAACACTCACACAAGTGGAGTTGTGTGCACGCTTGCTCACCCGCCGCTCGCTTGAGTGGAACTCATTTGTGTGGCCAGGTTCCTGAATGACCCAGGTGTTGGGGACTCTTGCCCTACATGGCATGGGGCCAGGTTATTGGAGAAACCATCTCTCCCCAATTACATCTTCCTGTCCCAGTTCCGGTCCCATTTCATTTTAGCTATATTTTATAGTTTTTGATGTTTTTAATAATAATAGTTGCTGTTATTGTGAATTATTGTCTTTTAACTTGGTTGTGTGCCACCCAGAGTTTTGTGTTTTGTGAGAAGGGCAGCTCTATATAAGGGATGGGAAGGGAGCTCCAACTACTCAAAGCAAAGCACATTTTAGAGAATATTGGTGTAACTTCTGAATTCTTAACTGCGGGATTTGGAGGAATCCAAAAGGTAGTAAAACATTACCAGACATATTTTCTGCAAATTTAACATATGATTTTTTTTCAATAACTGACTGTTGCTGTCAATTTTTATTCAGAAATGGAATTCTCGTGCTGCTCAAAATGCAAAACGTTGGGCAAATAGATGTACTTTCGCTCACAGTCCACCATACACAAGAACTGTGGGTAAGTCAATCCCAAACAATAGTATGGTTTTAAATGGTTAATGGATTAATAGTATATTTCACATTAAATAGCATTTACAATCAATCTTGCTCTTCAATATTAGCAGCAAGAGTAAAGCCTATGAATCATTCTATAGTAATGGTTTGGTTCAATCGAGATGTTAATAATTCTTCCCCCCCCCCCCATGGGTTTGCAGGAGTAATGATATTTGAACAATTATTTTTTATCATTTCTTTTTTATATTATATATTACTACATTTATAGCCCACCATTCCCCAAAGATTCTAAAGATAATGTGCTAATGTCCTCACTACAGCTGTTTTTGATGGTAGATGCTGAGCCCAAAGATATTCAGAGATTTCCATGGTCAATTGGAAAATTAAACCTAAATCTTCCTAATTTCACGTATGTTCCCACAAATTAGTGCATCTGGGCTCTAATTTACTTCCGAATAAAGCATATTAATGTTTTTATATGCTCTTCAGAAAACAAAGGATTGTCAGTCTGCACAATCAAAGGTTCTAGAAAAGCATCACAGTAAGAAATCTGGGTGCAAAATGATCCTTTCCTTTCCAATGCTTTGCCAAGATGATTGCATTAGTATTTCTGGAGAGAGAGGAAATGCTCAGCTCTGCTTTCTGCTGTCTGTTTGCTTCTTTCAAAAGATGTATTCACCTGTGTTTTCTAGCTGTTCCTTTTTTTTTTTTTTAACCTTCCCCACTTTTAGGAAAACTCCGTTGTGGTGAAAATATATTCATGTCAAGTCAACCTTTTGCATGGAGTGGAGTAGTTCAAGCTTGGTATGATGAAGTCAAAAAATTTGTCTATGGCATTGGAGCAAAGCCACCAAGTTCTGTTACTGGCCATTATACCCAGGTAGTACTTTTTCATATCTTTGCCGTTTCTATATACACCAAGTATAAATCCACAAAAATAAGATAAAAAGGTAGATTCCTTTGAATTAAGCTCAAGTCCTTGTTTGATCCTGAATCACTAAGCAAGGGTAGGCTTGGTTGTTACATAGGAAAATCATGGCTTGAAGCTAGACTGGAAAATTGAGAAAACACCCCACAAAAAGAGCTGAAGAAGCTTCTTGGGTGAGAAGCAAAATGTCTTCA
Organism: Pseudonaja textilis; assembly: GCF_900518735.1. The sequence goes on from NW_020769364.1 coordinate 1,598,990, forward strand.
AAGAAAAAGCAGAAAGTCCAGTTGCCTCTTGGAAAAAAAGTACCTTTGGGATAATCATGACCTGGATGGCTGAGAATTTCCACAGACATCGCATAAAAAGATAATAGCAAAACATTTCTTGTGCTGTAGCCAAAAAAACCAAGCTACTATGTCCTTAAAATCACTAAATAATTTCATAAACATGAGCAAAGGAACATCCTGGTTAAGAGTCATAGTCCCAGTGTACGTTGAGGAAAGGGTAAACTAGACTAAGTTAAAGTGTTGCAATGTTTTTGTTGATATTAAGTACTGATATGGAGTAAATGAAGGGTTGTAAACATACTAAACATGTTGTTGTTATTCACAATTAGCTGTCTATTCAGATCTTGACTTTCATGCAGCTGGGAAGGAAGAACTAGCTTGCTGGTCATAACATTTGACACGTAGACTGCTTTGGATGTGGTGGGGCACTTTAGAAAGAGATGGTCTATAAAGTTCAGGATGAAACAGTTTCATATTTTTCATTTTAAGTATATACTTTTAAAGCACAGAGGATGAAGCCTTACTTGTTCTAATATTTGCTTTGGTAAAACTTTTATATGAAATGATTGGAGAAGTTCTTTGTCCACTCATTGTTATTGTGATATACTGTATATACTACAACATGTTCGCATCTGGGTTTATTTTCTTACATGCCCCTCTGAAGTCCATATGTTTATTATCAATATTAAGCTTCTAGCATGTCAACATGTATGCATATTTTGTGTATCTACAGGTAGTTTGGTACAAAAGTCACCTTCTTGGTTGTGCTTCTGCCAAATGTTCTTCAACCAAATACCTCTACGTTTGTCAATACTGCCCAGCGTATGTATCAACTTGATTTGTCTCATCAAGACAGAGAGATAGGAGAAGGAGAATGTTACAAAGAAAGAGAGGGAATGAAAGGGCCAGGGGGAAACAGCCATGAGAAGGAAATCAAAGTTTCCCTCAGTTCTTTCTCTCTCTAATTAGCCAGGAAAATATTTTTGATGCTCTCTCACAAAACTTGACAGGGTTAAGATGAAGAAGATTCAATATTTTATAAGGTGTGGGAACAATGGTATAGATGGATAGATTGGAGATAGATTAAAGATAGGTAATTATTAAATGTAAGTAATAGACAGAATAAGAATGTAATTATGCATAAATTAATACCTGTAAATAATGCACAAATTATTGTCATATGATAAACACTACAAATAGCTGTTATTGAGTGATATATTTCTTATGATTTTAATGTAATAAAAGTTCAATAAAGTTTATTAAAAAAAACTTGAAAGAATTTACTGCCTTTTGGAGAAGATTTCAGAGTCAGGTCTTCCCCTTCGACGGTGCTGTCTGCTCTCTCAGAACTGATGACCCAAACCAGAGAGGCCAAGACAATGCAAACAAAGTCAATTATCTATTGATACTGAGTGGGGGTTTTGGAAATCATAAATAACATATAACACCATTCTGTTCATCTTTTTTCATTCCAGAGGGAACATCGTAGGTTCAATTGCTACTCCATATAAATCAGGACCACCTTGTGGGGACTGTCCTTCGGCTTGTGACAACGGACTATGCAGTAAGTTTTTTTAAAAAAAAAGTTCAATTATTAAATGAACATTTTTAAAGATCATGTCATGTCACCAAAGAACAGATTTTATTTGAAGAGCTAACAGCCTCTAGGTAGAATAACAGGCATAATGGAAGATGGTCAGCTATCCAGCAAGACAAACCTAGGCAAGACAACTGGACCACCACAAAATGAAACATTTATTCATGGGATAACCAGACATCTAGAGTTGCCTTGATGGTGCTTCTATATGAGCCCATACTAGTGGTTGCTGAGCCCAGACAATTGAATCAGAAAAGATGAGGATGATATCAATCCATTTTAGCTTATTAAGAATTTAAAATCCATACCAGGTTTCTCTGAATTTTGTTCAGGGTTATTGTTGAAACTAATTCAGCAGCTATATATAATTATTCTAATATATACTCTAAAATAATTACTCTAAGTACTAGAGTATTTCATTTTCATTTTAAAAATCTTCAGCTTTAAAGCAACCTATTAAAAAATACATATGTTTGATTCTGAGCTCTAAAACTTTGCATACAATTGTAAAATAATCCCTAGCAGTTATGCTTTTGGTAATGTCTCACTTTTATTCATGTTTCCTCTTTTTAAAATTTTCAGCAAATCCTTGCAAACATAACGATGACTTATCGAACTGCAAAACTTTAGTGAAAAAACATAAATGCCAGACTGAATGGATCAAGTCAAAATGCCCTGCTACTTGCTTCTGCCGCACTGAAATAATATAGCTGATCTCCCATACAGTATTTGTTATCTCTGCCAGAAAAATCCAAATTCCTATTAAAATCACGGCATCTTTTAGTATCAGCAAATTCTTATGTGACATTTGATTTCATATACCTTGCATGAGGGTCTTATGAATGCCTAAGGGAAACGTAAGCAGGAGTACAGGCGAGGGATGAAAACTGTAAGTTCAAAGGGCCATAGGAACAATCACAGGCCTGGGTAACATCCAAAAAATGCCACACTGTAAGCTCGATTAAAAGCAAATACTGAAGGCCTGAAAATAAGATCACCAAAATTCTTTGTACTCCAACTAAATCCAATCTAGAACTTTACTAAATCTGATCTAGAACTGATTTGATGCCTTTAATGCAAATTATATGCTAGGTTTTGGTGTTTTTAGTGTTTTAATTGGTTGTAGTTTATAGTTTAATATGATTTTATGATTTTTAATTTTTGATTGGGAGCCACCCAGAGTTGGATGAAAGATGGGCAGCTTTATAAATGTTTTAAATAAAAAAATAAATTCTGTGTAAAAGCAAAACATCCAATTGACTGGTCAATGTGTATACTTTATGTATCTACATGTGTGTTTTTGTGTGTTTGTAATTTGGTGTAACAATCTACCAAAATATTATAAAAAGGTAACCTTCATAAAGTGGTTTAATATCCCTGATGAGACTCTTAAGCCAGACATTCAACCAAAGGCCTACCTCAAAGCAGTAAATGTTTTCTTCTGCGTAAGTTTTTTTAGTGTTTTCATACTTAAAACAATAAGTTTTACATTAAAAAAAAACCACCTTGTAATGCAGAGCTTAAACATCACAAATTCTATATCATTTGGAAACGAACATAAGGGATAAAATCACCTTGTTGTCAGACTCAACACCTAGTGCAGTGGAGGTACATCTGTACTATTTGCTTAGCAAATAAGTAAATGGAAATAGCCTTATGTTGCCATCTTCTATATGTTTTTAACTTCCCAGTCATGTCCAGCTTAGACCTAGAAGTGTCAATGGGTTCCTATCCTTCTGCTTATCTAGTATGACTCTGCTTAGCCAGCACAGGAATGATCCCATTTATGGCTGAACTCTTTCTTCATTGAAAACAGAACTGCCAATATGAAATTGCTGTTATACAAATCTATGGTGAGGGAAGGGAAAGGATCATTTATTCTTCCTTCATTTATTCAGGTACTTATTCTGGCGGTACCTTAGTTCTACCTTATTACAATTATTGTTCTTGCAGAAAAAAGAGAGAAGTGGTTTAGGGCTGTCAAGCCAAAACTAGGGTTCCCACCAAAGCTGCCAAATGTATCACTCCATGAATTTGAGAGGTAGCCTTCAATTGAGTAGCTGCAGCACTTTTTGTAGTGAGCTCCACACTGGAAAAATGGCTTATTGAGTTAAGGGCTCTGCACAACTGAAGGATTGGCTTTCACAAGGTGGAACATTGGAATCCTAAAAGACAGCATTCGGCATCACCGTAAGTTGTTTTTTGATATCTCTCCCTGGTAAATCACTGCTTTACAGCACCTCTTCAAGAAATAGGTTGCTTCAATTTTGTCAGTGTCCTTGGGTGCATATTAGATCCCACAAGTTGGGCTTTCTCTCTCTCTCCTCTTCAGAGTTAAGAGTACATGGGACAAATGTATCTTGAGAAGAGATGAGCCTGGCTCCCCTTCCCTCTCCTGCTAATAGCAGCTGCTGTTCTATATGCAGGCACTGCAACTATTATTTAGTAATGATGCAAGGAACCTTGTCAGAGGAGCAATCTCTTAGCAAATTATGGTACGTGGAGTCTTATGCGTCAGAAATGTGTTCAGTAAAGCAAAGAAGAAAGGGTGTGTGCTGAACTGTGCCTAGCAAGTTTAGAAAAGTTTTCCTTCCCTGTGAAAGAAGATTCAGTTTTTCTGACTTATTCTCCGGGAGCTTGAGAATTTCTTTCAAATTTCTGTGGGTCAATCCTGAGCTTATGCTTATTATAATACTGGAGGTAGTAATAAGAAAGTTTGTGCTTTCTGTTACATACTTTGCATCGTTCTGAAACTTCTGTCTTCTTGGTTTGGAAAAGCTCAAGACTAAGATGCCCTTCCTTGTCTTCTAAATATTGATCATGCAATAAAAGATCAGACCAATAACTCTTGGCTACCTCATAACTTTAAAAAGTGGGGAACGCCCAAGTCCATTTTGGGGGATTTATTTATTGCAGTCTTTATACAGTTCTTACCCCACATTGGACACTCAGCAGTTAAAATATACATAAACAAAAAATTTTAAAAGTCCATAGCCACAACATCAGTAATTAGAAATATCTCAACAGCAATGATCGCATACTTCAAAAAAAAAAAACCATTTCAATAATCACATCATAATAACATAAAAATTATTCAGTAAAACTTTCCCAGCCTGTTTTGGCCACCTTTCTAAATATCAGAGAGAGCTGTCCTATATCTTCACAGAGATGTATGGCATGGCTCCATAGGGATGGAATTTATACAGAAAAACATGATGCTTCCATCATCACTTGATGACAAGGACTTTCGATGAATCCACTGGAGGGGTCAAGTCAACTTGAAGGAAATAGTCACATAAATGCTGAGAGGTCAAATCTTTAAGATCTTTCAAAATGAGAGCAGTTTGATTGTGCTTTAATTCTTGGTGGTTAGCCATTACCCTAATAAATTTAGAAAGAAAATAATTGATCCAAATAAATCCAACCAAGTAGAAAAATAGAAATTATCAGTTTGGGGAAGTTATTATACATGCCTTAGTTTTTCTTCCTGGCTGGATTATTTTAACTTTGGTTATTGAGTTCTTTTTGTATTGTTTTGGGGGTTAGGGTTTGTGCTGCTTTGTTTTCTTATAAATTGGTTAGTTAGCCACCCAGAGTTACCTGTTTCAATAATGGGGAATATTTCTAGCTCAAGGTTGAAATGAGCAGTCCCTGGTGCTTTTTGATCTTGGTTGTTCTGAGCTATGTATATTCATTTAAGCTCCTGAATGAAAGAGATAAATCTAATATATGAATTCTTGTCAGTAATTGAAATTATCATAGATACTGTATTATATCGCTTGCAACCTGACACACTTTTTAAGGGGATTTTTTTTAATATGACCACCCCCTTACACATGTCCTAGAGTAGCACATATTTTACATGTAGCAGGCTACCAGTTTACCTATTTCCTTATTATCTTGGGTTACTGATACAACATCAACTAAGAAAGATTCCCCTTCAAATACTGAGGCGTTCTTACTACTTAAAATAGATTGTATTAGCGGTGTCTCACTCATCTGGGCTCCAGTGATAAACATAAATTAATCATGATCGCTTTGGGGCAAGGCAAAAGTGGGAAAACTGTTCCATCCATGCTTCTCCTAGCACAGCAAGTGGGCTTTCTTTGACTGCCTAGAGTAGATAGTAGCCAAGTTCTTCTCAGTTCAATATCCATTATGGAAAGAGTATGGATGTATTCAGGTCTGGATTAACCAGTTTCTTAGGCAGTTTTTACATAAGATAGATAAGGGAAGACAATGTAGGAGATGACAAGGCAGAGAGAGGTCAATTTTGTCAAGTCTTGACTCCCTACATATCCACAAGAGATCTAACCCAGCACACCTTGAATTCCATTTACTCTTATCTACTGCCACTTTGCTTTGATTGTTAGTAGTTTAAATTCTGTAGAGCAGGGGTGTCACACTCAAGGCCCAAAGGGCTGGCCTGGAAATGGCAAAGGAGCAGCCTGTGGTGCCTCTGGCAGCCAAAATGGGGCATGGGGGGTCATGTGCAGCCCCTCATGCCCTGTTTTTGGTCTGGACAGCCTCCTGCAGCACTCTGCCAGCCAAAATGGGGTGCAGGGGAATGCGTGAGGCCCCAAATGCTCCATTTTGGCCAGCAGGGTGCTGCAGGAGGCCATCCAAGCTGAAAATGGGGTGCAGATGGGCTTGTGCAGCCCCTCCTGTACCCTATTTTAGCTGGCAGGGTGCTGCAGGAGGCATCAGTCCTATCTCCCCCCACACCCACACCCACCTGCCGGCCTGTAGAGAACTACAGTGCTGATCCGGCCCTCAAAGAAATCCAGTTTGACACCCCTGTTGTAGAGTGTTAACATGAAATAAACTTGTAGTGATTTGAACCATCTTGTTTCCTGATTTTTTTGTGCCTGACTAGAGAGAGAGAGAGAGGCAGACATGCCTTTGGCCAACTGGATACATTACAACCAACAAAGGTCACTAAACTCTCTTCTTCATTAGGAAGTGAGGCAGCCATACTTTACACAAAGACCCTGTTAGATATTTACATACACACCTCTTATTAGTTGGTCCACGGTGGCAGGAAATTAAAGAGCTGTCACTGGTTTTAGCCGCGAGCAGCTCCATTGTAAAAGGAGTTGCCAAGACTGCCGAACAGGGTTCTGAAACAATGTAATAAAGAAGTTAAGTGATTGGAGCCTCCCGCATTTTCTCTCTCATCCACAATCTAACACTGGAGATGAAGGTAGGATGCTGAGATAAGCGGGACCATGAACAGGTGGCTAACAACCGGACAAAGAACCCAACATGGCTGGAAACAACATGCCACCCGCTCCGTTCAATCTGTCAACTGAGGACTGGGAATCTTACGTCGACCGATTCCACATGTTCCTGGAAGGAGGCAAAATGATGAACATTTTGGAACAGAGGAAATAAGCTGTCTTCCTCACACATTGCTGCCCCACCATTTTCAAAATGGGCAAAGCTCCCTCGGCACCCAATGATGTAAAAATGATGCCATGGCCAGATTTAGAGAGGATCCTGAGGGCCCACTACACCTCACTGGTATCCAACCTAATCAAGAGACACGAGTTCTATAGGAGAGACCAGAAGGACGGAGAGAGCGTCAACGATTTCGTTGCCAACTTGAGGACCTTGCCAGGGCATGCAAGTTCCTGAACATGGATGAGGCAATGAAGGATTACGTAGTCCTGGGACTCAGGGACCTGACACTACAGAGTCACCTCCTCACAAAGCCTAAAATAACACTAAAGGAGGCCATCGAAGAAGCATCGGCCGTAAAAGTGTCCCAGGAATCTGCCGCAGCCATGAGGAAGATGAATAAGACTCCGCAGCCCCCACCAAAGGACACTGCTGCCATTCACCATGAGGACCTCGAGTCTGAGTCAGGATCAAATGACAACAAGGAAGTGAACCAACTACGTTCAGAAAGGCCCCAAAGAAACTGAGAAGGGAAGCGAAAGGAATTTTGGTGTGCAGGTTGTGAAGGTAATCAACTCTGATCACAATGCCGTTTCCGTGACACCATCTGCTAACGATGCGAGCAGAGAGGACACATCACAAGGGCATGCTGCGCATACAAGCCAAACAGCAGGAGGCCAAGACAAGGCACACCTCCAAGGAACCGAGAAAATCAACCAGAGAACCAACAGAGCTATTTCACCTGGGGCCAGCAGAACAACGAGTCGGCAACAGTGAGGAACAAAACACACTAGACAGTGACGGTGAGCCACTCCAGCACATCGAATGCCAGGAAGGTCCATGTCCAAGTCACGATAGAAGGTAAACAATGCCAGATGTAAGTGGATTCTGGATCTTATATGTCGATGGTGTCCTAGGACACCATTAAAGAACTAATCCCCAACCTCATACAAGACCAGCTGTGAAAACAGAGGTTCATCCTAAAAGATTATCAAGGGAACAAAATTCCCATCATTGGCATAGGGAAGTTCCGAGTGACCATCAGGAACCCCTCTGAAATCCTACCTTTAACCATGGTCGACTGGGACCGGCCCAGTCTACTGGGGCTTGAGTGGTTCAAACCATTGGGAATCTACTTCACAAGAATACACAGCATTAATGAAGACGAATAGGAAGACAATCAGATGGAGGAATTTTGGGATGTGTTCGACGGAAAATTGGGCAAGTACTCAGAGTCCCCTGTTTCTTTTAACTTAGACCCAAACATATCCCCAATCAGACTAAAAGCGAGGCGAGTCCCATTCATGCTTAAACCAAAAATAGATGAGCAGTTAGACAAGCTCATCGCTCAAGGAATCCTAGAACCCATAGACCATGCAAAATGGGAAACACCTATCGTCACCCCTATAAAACCAGATAGATCTCTGAGCATCTATGCTGACTATCAGGCTACCCTTAACCATGCCCTACAACACAGTGCGTACCCCGTCTCAGTGGTGCAACACCTTTTACACTCCCTGGGGCGGGGTAAGATCTTTGCAAAGCTTGCTCTCACACAAGCCTACCAGCAGTTACCAATAGACGCTGAGACAGCAGAAGCCCAGACAATCATAACACACTGAGGGGCTTTCAAATGTAATCAACTACAATTTGGGGTCAGCAGGGCCTCCACAATCTAACAGGCCCTCTTTCAGTCCTGCACCAACACACTACTTCTACTACTCTTTCACGCCTGCACCAACACACTACTTCTACTATTTTGTTTCTCCCCTCTGAAGATTGCCTATTTTGCACAACAGATTTGCAAAGATGTTTTAATCTATCTGCATATATGAACAAGACTGATTCGATTCTCATGTCAGTTCTGTGTATGGTGGGTCTGGGATTCTTTCACAGAACCATTTTCAATCCAGAACATAACATGAATGAAAAAGGCGGAATTGATGTCTTTGCTACTAGATCTTGTATTCCTCCTACAGCTGGTACATATTGGAGATCAGACATAATGCAGGAAGGAAACCATTAGCCATTAAAGGTCTATTGTAAACAGCTTTCTGACTTTGTCATTTTAAAAAAGGAATTTGAACTGGAAAGAAAACCAGTTAATTCAATCTATAGCTCTGAAAAAAGGCTTACAGCAAAGTTTTCTCTGAAGGAAATAAGGTGCTCCACCTCATTGAGCAGCAGCTCAATCCTAAATCCATAACCACATCTTAAAGGATGTGACCTCTGGGCATGCATTGCACATTTGCAGAAGCCACTTTGGTTGGCTTCCCTACATAGAGTTGTTCGGCACATGCTTTTCTGTCAAGGAACTGCTACACTTGAAATGTACTAAAACAACCTATCAAACTCTCCCCAGTCCTAGACTGGGTTGGTAAAAATCTAAACACTTTATTCTTTCTCCGTCTTTAAGAGAGGAGACTCAGGAAAAGATACACCTCATTTTGTCCTATTCACTTCTAATCTAGATGCCCCTTTCAAATCAAAGGGGCAGAACAGCAAAAATAGTATCATGTATTGAAATGAGTACAGATTAACTCCAGGGCAGAAAATAAGCCTCCCTCAACAGAACAGCCTAACATAGATTTTAACAGCCAGGGACCAAATCTCAAACCTTGTCTGAATGCTCTGAATATTTTACAGCTGCAGAGGAATTAAACTAGGCCTCAGTTTGATAGACATTGTTCCTGTAAATGCAGAATTGGACAGACTGTGAGCTGACAACTCTTAAGCATGAGGTAGAACAAAGGAAAGGCAGATTTGGAGTGTATATGGCAAATTGTTTTTATAGCAAGGGACTCGCAGAATAAGATTGCTGATCTATACTGAAATTTAAAGATGTATGACAAGAAATCCATTTGAAAAATAATCTGCTAGAGAGAAGTAAAGTCACACACCTTTTGGAAATTCAGTTTTTCCTTAGCAGCACAGCTTTATTCTTTTTTCAGGAAGTCTTAAATTCAATTCAAATTAAGAGCTCAGTGTGGTTTAATTTTTAAATGCTAAAATGAGGCTGCCCTCTCCTGGACACATTTTAACTGCAAACCCAACAGCCTTACACTGTTCAAGTAGCAAAAATGGGATTCAGGAAGTGGACATTTAGAGCAGAGGATTCAGAAGTCTGAATTTTAAGCTGTAGATGAGGAAGAGGTGTCATATTGGACATTCTTCATGTCAAGTCATGTAATATTCATTCTTGTCATTAGTGCTAGTAACTGCTGTAAGTGCTTTTGTTTTTTAGATCAGTCATCATTGGAATAAATTAATTCCAAGGGGATTTAAATGTACCTAACTATCTGGGGCAAAACAGTTTCTGGGCTGGTGCCTTAACTACTATCCAAAACTGGCTCTATTTAAAAAAATATGGAAATATAAAAAGCAGAAAATGAATCTATCATGGATAGAAATTCAGTAAGAATGTTGTAGTAACAAAAGCCTATAATTCACTTTAATTTTCATTTAGACTTTTCAATATAATCAAGAGACATTTGCCATTCTAAACTTACTAATCAAGTATCAATAGCAGTTAGACTTATATAATGCCCCCATACTACTTTACAGCATTCTCTGGGTGGTTTACAATGTCAGTAAATTCCCCCAACAATCTGGATTCTCATTTCTCGGAAGATGGAAGACTGAGTCAACTTTGAGTCCTATCAGGATCAAACTCCAGGCTGTGGACAGATATTGCCTCAATACTGCATGTTAACTACTGCACCACCAGGGCTCAGTGTTGATCGAAACGGCAATCCTGATTTCAGTTGAATTCTCTACTTCGATCTGTTAAGAATGGCAATCTTTCAATCTGTGGTAAATAGCTAACTTGACCAGGACTTTTTTTTTCTGAGGGACACTCAAATTAATAGTGGAATAATCTTTCCTCAGAAGTCCAGAAAATGACCAGCTAAATTCATTTGAGATTATATATAGATATAGATATATATTCAGAATGCGTGCAGTCTGCCTGACTTAGCCAATAGCCTGGGCTGAGAGTTTTAAGCATCAGTAAATGCAGATCAAGCTGGTTTCACAACAAAAGCCATGATTTTCAACTCAAGGGAGCAGCAGCAGAATAGCACATGTGAAACCCTCAAATACTAGGAAAAAACAATACTTTAAAATCGATCATGAGATTTGTTTCACATTCAGAACTCATAGTGGCAATTCTGAGGTTTGAAGATCCTTGTAGTGAAAACATTTTCCATTCTTTGTAGAACAAGTATTTTCAACTCTGCATGTTTTTTACTTACCACAAAGAACTTGGGTTTAATTACATAGCACGTTAATAGCTTAAGGTATGGCTTGTCTACATTCTGTGAATCTTGGAGATGGAAACTATACACAGCCTGAAGTGTGTTCGTTTGCATTCAAAGACTTCATTTGAGGGTGTGATCTTGCATAGACATAAGGGCAGCTTGTTTCTTTTAATGTTGTTTCATCCATTTCAATGCCATCAATTTTCTTTCTTGGATGGAATATTTTATATAGAGATTGAAAGGCTCACTGATTATACTTTTCACATTCTTTTATATTGGAAGCTGCTTCTGGATTTTTATTTTTGTAATGTTTCAAAATCAGGGTTTTAACTTTGGCATTTGGCTTGCATTAAGTTAAGTTAAGTTTACCACCAGGTAAACATGCCATAGGATGTAAATGGATATATAAACTGAGGACAGGTGTGGATGGGACTGTTACCCATAAAGCCAGGTTAGTAGCACAAGGGTTCAATGAGATAGCAAATGACTATGATGTGGTGTTTGCACCTAGTCTGAAGGCTACTACATTAAGGGCAGCATTAGTGCGGGCAGCTAAAGAGAAATATATTGTAAATAATTTAGATGTTCATTCCAACAGAAGAAGCGGAGGGCCAAGGGTGTGGTCTGGGTGCTTTAGGGGCTGGAAGCCCCTGCCCGAGCCCACCAGATGTCAACAGAACGGTCCATTCACCCTCTCCCCCCCACCCCCTTCCCTATAAAGACCATGGGATCTCCCATCACCTTTGCCCGCAGAAATGTTGCTGAAGCAGATCTGAGTGGGCTTATCTTTATCCTGGTAAGAACTGCGATTGCCATGGGGGTTGCGCTTCCCTGTGGCCGCATTCAGAAAGGCCCCCTTTGTGCTTGCATTCTCTGGCATGTCTGCGCCCAGATGGCTGCTCAGTCTTCCGATGGAGATGGATTCTTTTTCCCAAATCCTGGAACCCACACCACCAATACTTCCCCAAAGCTGATGCGAAGCTTCCAGAACGTGCCAGCAGCGGTTGGAGAAGAAAGGGCCTTTCAACAGTCCCTCTACTGGAGCTAAAAAGAGGTTCCATAGAGGGCTGTCTTCATAAGTGCCTGAGTTCCAATAAACACTAGAAAGCATGGACTTTTTTTTTTCAAGTAGTGACCTCTGAAAAACAAAATAACAAATTTGGCCTGTGTGCATAAATGTCTTCCAGAAGCTGATGCTGAACTATTTTAAATACGCCAGAGAGTAATGCCATACAGTGAGTAAAATTGGCATCTAAAGCAGGGGTGGGATTCTACCAGTTGTTATGAGTCTGTGCAGTTTGGAGAACTGGTAAATCACACCACTGGCTGGCCCTGCCCCTTCCTGCCTGCCTACTTGCCCCACCCCGCCCAGTCATTCCTCATCTCACCCACCATTGCTAACCTGCCTTCACCCGCCATTGCTGCCTGCCTTCCACCACATCCCTGATCTCCCTGGGTGAGTGAGCCTACAAGAAAACTCCAGTCGAGATGACTCCCGGGCCAGCCTAAGCCACTGTGCTGTCTCACCACATCCCACCCTGTCCCCAAGCTTGCCTGGTGGCTGTTCTGGCCAAGGAGAGGAGAGAACATATTCCTCCTCCCCCTGTCCAGGAAGTAGCTGGCACGGGGCCATGACCATTCTGGCCAAGGAGAGAACAGAATGTTTTCCTCCTCCCTCTGGCCAGGAAGTAGCTGGCGCGGGGCCATGGCCATGCTGGCCAGGGAGAGAACAGAACATTCTCCTCCTCCCCCTGGCTGGGATATAACTGGCGCGGGGCCATGGCCATCCTGGCCAGGGAGAGAAGAGAATGTTCTCCTCCTCCCCCTGGCTAGGAAGAAGCTGGCGCGGGGCCATGGCCATCCTGGCCAGGGAGAGAAGAGAATGTTCTCCTCCTCCCCCTGGCTAGGAAGAAGCTGGCGCGGGGCCATGACCATCCTTGCCAGGGAGAGAAGAGAATATTGATTGAGTCTGGGACAGCTGACAGCAGCTGCAGGGAGCAGAGCCTGGAAGCCCCAATGCACCATGTGTGTGGCCTCATGGATGGCAGGGGGGGACTGGTCCCAGAAGGCCCGACACCACCAGAATTGCCATTTGCTGCCTCGCTGCTGCTGCATCCCCCACCCACTGCAGGGTTTTTGGTTTACCTGGGATGTGAACAGACTCGGAGCTTGATGCCTTTGAGCGAGGATAAGGGGCGTGTGTGTGTGTGTGTGTGTCTAGAGTGAATGGAAAATTCTAACGGGCTGGATGGCTTTGCGTGGCTACCGATGGACTGTGTGATCCTAAAGTGCCAGGACTCAAACAAGCAAGTTCTAACCATGAGTGGTTTATGTTACTTTTTCCCATTACCCTCTACCCAATAATTATATATGATTTTTCTGTCGATGCTGTTATCAGTGTCTCCCATTTTTCCTCATTTTGCCTTTGTCACCCATTTGTATGGTGTGGAAGTGCTTTGTATGGACTTAATGTACATGTGGTTGATCTATGTCAAGAATCTTCAAACTTGACAACTTTAAGACTTGTGGACACAGCTGGCTGGAGAATTCTGGGAGTTGAAGTCCCCAAGGACTTAAAGTTGCCAAGTTTGGGGACCTCTCGACTAGATTATCAAGGAAGAGAGAATAACATGCAGCAGATGCCTAACAAAATTTAGTAATACTGCAGATTGGCTGGTTACATTGAAATCAGGTGCAAGATAATGATGGTAGGGAACTTATTGGGCAGTTTAGTTTGGTATTTATTTCAGTAGGCTGATTTTAGAAAGCTAAACAGGATCAGACCTGGTAAGTAATTGGCTGGGAAGCCAACACAAAATAGGGTGTGGGACAGGGGTGGGATCTGACAGGGTTAACTACCAGTTTGGTGATTTATGAGGTTCGATGATTTATGATGTGCTTCGCTGCACGCTGCCGGCGTGCCTGTAAATCATTATCAGCATGCTGTGTGCAGAGAAGCAGCTTTGGAAAAACCCTTTTTTCCTGCTTTTTTAACTGCAGCTGTGCCTCGCACAGCAGCTGAAGTTGAAAAAATCAGAAAATAAAGGTCAGGTAAGAGCTTGGGCGGGCAGATGGGCAAAAACATCAGCAGACATAGAACCAGTTCTATGCCTGCTATTCTTCAGAGCTACTGGTTCTACAGAGGTAGACAGAACTGGTAGAAACCCACCCCTAGTGTGGGGAGGAATGGGGTTGGGAAGGAAAGAAGGAAGGTAGGATAAGATAACTTTTATTGTCATTTTTTTACTGTAAGTACACTGGCACACATTAAAAGTAATATATATATGCATATCCATACACATACATAACACACATATACACATGCTACATGCGCACGTGCGCACACACACACACACACAAAGTCATTGCCCATTTTGAATACATAGCGGAAAGGAAGAAAGAGTATTGGATACATATACACAAATGAAAAAAACTGGAAAGAAATAGGATTATAAAATACCAGCTTCCAATCTTAGCAGTTATAGATACGAAAGAGAAATGAAAAACAGAGAGAGGGAGAAAAAGATGAGAGAGAGAGAGATGAGAAAGAGAGAGGGAGAAAGAAAGACAGACAGAGACAGAGATACCTGTTTAAAAGAAAATAGAAAAATGGCTCTTTGAATGTTTAAGGTTGCAGACCCCTGGGTGAGGCAAACACCATGTTAAATGAACCTTGTGGTCATTAAGCAAACACTGGTTGTTAAACAAGTCCATTTTCCCCAATGGGCATTTTTAACCAGAAAACAGAAGGAATTGTTGGAAACTGGCAAAAAAACATAGAAAACCTCAGTCACAAGACTGTGTGGGATGTTGTAATGGTCATAAGTGTGTGTGTGTGTGTGTATAGCTGTCAAAACACCAAAAACAGGTCAAGTAGCTCTGGGGAGCTCAGTCGTAAATTAGAACACTTGCTAAGCACCTGGCCATTAAGCGAGGACCACTTATATTTGGTTTATCAGTCACATGACCACCTAGCCACGCCCAGTCAGTCACATGATCATCTAGCCACGCCCAGTCACATGACCACCTAGCCATGTCAGTCAGCCAGCCACACCCACCAAGTCACATGACCACCAAGCAACACCCACAATTTAGGCCACGCCCACAGAACTGGTTGTTAAGAAATTTTAATCCCGCCCTTGCCCTCCATCATTGTCATTCCTTACCCACTGGCAACTGGGTGCTGGTCAAGATTTTCCAGCGAAAGAACTAACTGACTCCTCGTTGGAAGGGCCCATTTCAGATTCTCCTGACTACTAACACAGCTGTGAAGTGTCAAGGTCTGCTTTCCTGGGTGCACACATCGCACTGTAAGAAAGTACCTGCCCCAGACGAGGGAAGTGTTCAACCAACATCAAAGGACCACACCAAGGCAAAGACTGAAGCTTTGCCCAACAGGGAGGCAAGTGCTGGTAACCTCTGCCCCCAATCATCCTACAACCTTTGTTAAAAACAGTGAAAGGTCAGTTCAGTGTCATCCTTGCCTCCTGTATCAGAGTGACCGACTCTACAAAGCAACCAACTCTCTTCATACTCTACATCAATGACCCCTGTGATCATATTAAGAGCAACTGCGTTCTCTTTGCTGATGGTGTAAAGCTGTTCAATGCCACAGACAATACTGCTACCCTACAAAAAGACCTTGATTATGTATCAGAATGGTCAAACAAATGGCAACTTCAAATCTCAACAAATAAATGCTCTGTCCCACATATTGGCAAAAAAATCAGAAAATAAAATACAGGCTGAATAGTCAAGACCTTATTCAGGATCCAAGCTCTGTAAAGGACCTTGGAATACTCATCTCTAATGATCTAAGTGTACAGCCTGCTGTAACTACATAGCCAAAAGGGCATTAAGAGTTGTTAACCTAATCCTATGTAGCTTTTTCTCTGGTAATATCACACTACTAACTAGAGCATTCAAAACATCTGTTAGACCAATACTTGAATACAGCTCATCAGTCTGGAACCCACATTACGTATCTGATATTAGCACAATTGAGAAAGTCCAGAAATATTTCACAAGAAGAGTTCTCCACTCTTCTACTCCTTGCAGAATACCTTACGCCACCAGACTCGAAATTCTAGACCTAGAAAACCTAGAACTACGCCGCCTTCGGTCCGATCTAAGTATAGTATATAAAATCATACATTGCAATGTCCTACCAGTCAATGAATACTTCAGCTTCAACCATAACAACACAAGAGCACACAATAGATACAAACTCAAGGTTAACCGCATCAAACTTGATTTCGGGAAATATGACTTCAGTAACAGAGTGGTCAATGTCTGGAATACTCTACCTGACTCTGTGGTTTCTTCCCCAAACCCCCAAACTTTAACCTTAGACTGTCTACTATTGACCTCACCCCTTTCCTAAGAGGTCTGTAGGGGGCATGCATAAGCGCACCAATGTGCCTACCATCCCTGTCCTATTGTTTCTTTTTATTTTTCTTATATGTACCCATTTCATGTATTCATAACTATGTATATACTTATACCCATTATCTTGTAAGTGATTGACAAATCAAAATAAATAAAATAAAATAAAAATAAATGGAAACGCAGTGATGATTACAGGCCAGAGCTTGCATCAGAAAAGGCTTAATGCCCACTGTATGTACAATAGGGATGTTACTTTTGCTCAGTATTGCTTTGCACTTTCTCAGAGTGTTATATTTTTGGGGAGTCGGGGTATGTTTGGGAAAGTGCCTGTTTTTGAGGATGTAACTTTCATACCTGACCCAATTATTACTACCATCACTATGCCCCAATGTAACCCTCAGATAGCCCCCCTGTACATCAATTTTGGGCCAAATGAGCCCAGACAGAAAATTTTGAAAACAATGCTTACCTATCACTTATTGAATCTTATCGGGCGGCTCATGATAACCACAATTTGGCTGATTGCTGGATATGTAACTATGCTGGAGGTGAAGACAAGGTGGTGTCCATGTTTGCAAAACCCTTTCAAAATATTTGGTATCAGCAAAATGTGGTGGCTAGCGGGGTAAAATTGATCTCTGATCATCTTCCTTCCCTGGGCATTGCTGGAGATTCTGAAATAAAGTCATCGCCTCCCAACACAGCAATTCCCCTTCTTGAAGCAGAAAAAGGGGGTTATTGTTTTGAGTCAACAGGAATTCACATTAGGGAACAGCCTACTATCATAGTTGGGCACAGTCAGTGTAGACTCACTATTAAAGCCTCTGCTGAGTGGAAAACATTTCCTGGGGACAGAAACATAAGACCATGTAACTTTGCAATGTCTGCTACTGCACTAAAGAAGGTTAAGTGGTGCATTCCATCTGAGGGGGACTCCTGCAGATATTCCCCATGGCACAAGTATCCTTGTTTTGACCATGATTTGTCAGGAGCGGTATCCGCTGGTGTAGGAATATTTCCATATCAAAGCCAATCAAAGCCAATTGAAAACCCTACCTAAGGAACCATTTGTCACAGCATGTTGCTACAACCATAACTCTACTCAGTGTGAATTTCACACTTGCAGAGGGAAAATCAAGAGGAGTCAGAGTGTGGTGCTCCTGTATCTTGGACTTAAAGCTCAGGAATGGGGACAGGCTTCTGTAGGGGAGATTTTGGCATTTGCTCCTGGCCGATTCATATTTGGCATTATTGCTCCACCAGGGTCATACATCACCTGTGGGCATACAGCATATCATAGGCTTCCTCCAGAGTGGAAAGGTAGATGTTATGTAAGAGCTATCTTCCCAGGCTTGCTTCCTGTGATGGAACCGCAAGACCTACAAAACCCCACGGTGTCTTTTCCTTTTCCCCAGCAGAAGTGTGATTATTTAGCAGATGCCACATCCCTGACCAGCAGATGGAATAGATTCTTCGGTTCCTCAATTAGGAATTAATATGTTGTGGGAACAATGCAAAAGATTCTCTTTACTTCTTTTTTTTTTTTAAAAAAATTGTATTGATTTTTAAAAACAAACATAAACAAACAAAACATAAAACATAAAAACATAAAACATCTTTTTTGAAAGCAGCTTGATCTCGGGTTACATCTCTTCGTACAGACACAAATTCAAATTCATGTTCATTTTATATACCATTCCATATCTTACTACCATTTTCCATTTTCTATATAGCTTCTCCCCTCTTTTAACTTTCTTAATTTTATTTTATTTATCTCATCTCAATACAGATCATTATACTTATTATTCTTTGTCTGTTCTGTTTCCAGCTATTCATTTATCTTTTCTCTTTAAACAAAATTTCTCCTGTACATCTAATTGGAGTGTGACACCTTTAACTCTTTCCCCTAAATTTATAACACTCAGTATAATACATAACTTCCATTCAGATTCTGCTTAGTACATTCTGAAGTTACACACTATATTTTAAAAAGAGAAAAAATTATAACTATATAATATAATTAAAACAACAATTCATACCAATTCAAATCTATCGTTAATATTAATATTCATTTAAATCTTAAACATTTTACACATTACTTTTCAGTTAAGAATCATACTTCTATGGGAACACTTATAAACTTTCCATAGTTATTTCCCCCCCACTTCACTTATATTTTAAAACATTGTGTCATTAAAATGTTCCCATTCCTTCCTAATTCAATTCTCTCATTTATTTCATTTCATTGATTTTATTCACAAAAGTTTCACTAAATTACGCTGAGTATTTTATCCCACTTTAATCATATGTTGTTTCCAATTTTCTAACATTATTTCTAATACAAATATAACAAAACAATCTTATGTACCTTTGCAGAATCACTTTTTCAGCTAAGTTTTTACCCATTATATCTCTAAATAAGTCCTGTTTCTTTACATCTTGCTCCGCACCTTTGTAGCTTCTCTTCCCTTCCTTCCTCCCTTGCTTCTTCTCTCTGCCCTTTTTACCCCCTTCTCTCTCCACCTCCATTTCCCTCTTCTGTGTTCCCCTTTTCTGTTGCTTTCTAACATTATATCCACTTTTCACCTTATTTTTCCCTTTTTTGGTTGTTTTTTTAGGTCTTAAAATCTCCGTTTTCTTTCCCTCCTTTCCCCCTTTTTCCCAAGTAAAGTTACTTGTTCATTGAAGATGGCTTCTTCTTTGTCCCAATCTTCTTGTTGCGCAGTCTTTTCTTGCAGTTTCTCATAGGTACAGATCACCATTTCCAAGAATTGAAAAACACAGCCAAGAGAGCCCTTCCCTTCTTGTTCCTCTTCTTTGTATTTTTAAAATTCCATTTTCAGTTCATCCACAAGTGATGCCATTGTAAAAAATTTTTTCAAACAACCACCCAAGTGTTTTTAGTCATTCAAATATAATTTCCAAAAGTCCCAAAGCCACCAAGCAATCCAAATACACACAAGCTGTTTCTTTTGACACTTTCTTCTTTTTTCACTTTCTCTTCCTGGGGTTACTGTTTAGTTACAAAGTTCCAGTTAAAATGTATCTTTTAGAAGTCTTGTTAGGATTTAATCAGATTCTTTTAAATTCCAGGCAGTCTCCTCCTTCCAAATCCTGCTCTTATTCTTTTCCTCTCCCTTCCCACTTACAGCAAAAAAAGTGGTGTTTTTTTTTTTTAGTGTTCAGAAATCCTTATTATCCCCTTGACATTTAATTATCCAGTTTAATTACCTACTGATGCCAAAGCGGGTTTTCCAATTTCTCATTCATCTCTGTTCGCTGTCAACGTTAGGAAGGAGAGTGGGAAAAAAAAACTTTCCCTTTTCACTTTCATTCGCTGCTTTCAAATCTTCCTTGGGAGCGATGTATCTTTTTAAAAAATTTAAATTCCAGGATACTTTAGTTGTTGCTTCTTATCCAAAACTTTCACTTCTTAACTTCCTCCTGCACTTTCTTTTCCAGCTGAGTGCTTCTTTGAGGTGGCCATTTCTGACCGCCGCTCTTATCGCCTTCGGGAAAGGGAGTTTAGCCAGCTGGGGAGGTAAGATGCGGCTTTCCTCAACCCTGCTGGGATCTCCCCCCTCTTTGCCGCCTCTACGGAGTGGCTTAGCCCTGAAGCCAACTGGCTCGGGATGCTCGAGTGGTGAGCCCAGGCAGAAACTGCGCACGATCACAGATTCCTGCCTGTCACTGAAGCCCTGCAAACCAGAAGCCCCAAGATTCTCTTTACTTCTGAACACAACCACCAATACCACTGCCATAGGGTTTGAGATAGTAGGAGCAGAAATCTCAGAAATGAGAACTACTGTTTTACAAAATACATTGGCTCTTGACATGATGCTTGCAAATGAAGGTGGAGTTTATTAACTAGTGGGGTCTTCATGCTGTGTATACATTCCAGATGGGAACCTTAGCTTATTTGCTAACATCAATAAACTCCGCCAGGCTGTTATAGATTATAAATCAGCTCCTACCACCTCTTATGTATCCTTGTCTGAGGGAGGATTTTTATAATTATTCGGCGGAATCTTTTCTGGAATAGCAGAGAAAATTTTACTCTTCTTAATATCTATTTTGGCCATTCTATTCCTGTTATGTATCATCATCATTGTAGTGAAAAAATGTATCTCCAACATGGTTCCCAAGGCTGCTTCCCTTCCTCTCATGACCATTACAGCTCGTGCAGTGGCAGGTGAAATGGAGGGGAGGGGTGTTCCTCTTCGCTGGAAGTTAGTAGAGCACCTTCCACTAGGTCACTTTCCTCTGAGAGGGACAATAGGACCACTCATCATACGCTGTTGAGTTCAGAGGAACCCGAAGATGCCACTATGAAAAGGGGTGTTGATTTCTACCCTGACTAAATGATCCCTTGGTTCAGCAAGAAGTCATTTGCTGTACCATTTGATCATTTCTTTGCAATAACTGAACCAGAGCAGCTGCCCTCTCCTATGAGGGATGTATGATTTATGAAAACTTGCATGTTCATTATTGTGTTGTCCTGAAAGGACAAAAAGGAAGGAGTGTAAGAAGAAGAAAAAAAACCTTTGATTCCTTACCTGTGTTTATGCTTCATGGCTTTGAACTTGGCTTATACTGCTTCTTATATGATACATATTAAAGTACTCATTTGGTAAAAGATGCACACTAAGGAAAATGTAATCAGCAGCTGTGTAAAACTTACAGTTGCAATTTAATCAGTTTTGGGACTATTTTTGATGCAACTGACTGAAGCATTACAGGAATACAGAACCAAACAGTGCAGGCAACAAGCGTTTTTCAAATAAGTGCCAAGTGACCAGATGGCATAGCAAATAAGGAAGTTACCCCAGTATTCTTCCACAGGAACAAAAGAGTTGTATATGAAACCCTTTTGTGCATTTATATGAATGAAATGCAAATTGAACTCAATGGGACTGACTTCCAAATAAACCTTTGTACCACTGGTCTATAAACGTATACCTCAATACATAAGACCTCAATCCTCGCCCTTTTTGCTTTTGGGCTTAATACTTTTTCCTAAGAGAAACTGAGCTCATAAAATATGCTATTTTTTTTCCTCCTCCCTGTTATTATGGATTTTGGCAGTCTAGTTTAGTGCCCCCCAATATTTTATGCCTGGTGCTAGAATTCTACCTAAGCAATTTTAATTTTAAAAAATTTATTATTAAATTGATATGCTGCCCATTCTGCTATCCATTTTAAAGTTCATCTCGGCTTCTGCTTTCTGTAGTTCCTCATTAGATCTACAGACATGGAAAAGGGCCACAGAAAAGCAAACTCCGCATACAGTGGTGTCACACCACTTCCTAGCACACCTGAGATGCTGGGAAGTCAACTAAGTGTCATGTGTTAATCAAATCTGTTTCCATGCTCTAAAGATAAAGGCTTCCAGGAGTCCAGGACAAATACTTGCAATCAGAAACAAATTCTGATTGCATTGCCTCAGGAACAATCACCATTGCCAAATGTGTTAGCTGTGTAGCCTTTGCATCTGCTAAATATAGTTGATTGTATTTGATAGAAGGCAAAAGACTGAGAAGCAATATATTCTAAATGAGCTGTTTCCAACCTGGGGTCCTTCAGACATGTTGAATTTTAGATTCAATAATCTCTGATCAGTATGATTTTTTTATTAATGTTAATGGAAATGGATGGGTTAGGGTTAGGGTTAATTCCATAAGGAGATTGAGCACTGATATGTCTCAATGTTCTTTTGTTTTTAGAAATGATTGCCTTCATCTTGCTAAGTCTTGCTGCAGTGCTTTAACAGTCTTTTGGAAATGTAAGTTGAATAATTTTGTATCACACATAGCAGATTTAATATATACAGTACATAACTTTCTCCTCTTACAATTAATTAGTCATTAAACTGCCTAATTTCTGCTATATTGCTCCATATGTGTGATGGGTGGGAGAAATAACCTTTAGGAGCAAGAAGAAGAGATGCAGCTGAGAAAACAGTGAGATAAATCTGAACCCAGACTTTCAGGACTCTTGCTGTGATACTGTAACCTTGTAATCAAAAAGTATTAGCATTCATTACTCTGGTTTGGTCTGTGAAGCTTGGTCAAGCGAACTGTTCACTTTAATTCATAAATATATTCCGGGGCTGAACACACAAACCAAACAAAATCATGCTGAATGGGGCATTCAAATATAATTAAAACTGGCACGTTTAATGAAAAGAATCTGACTAATTTTAATGTCTGTGGCCTATAAGTCCCAATCAGCTGGAATAGCCCCTCCACATCTGAGATTTCAGGAATATGTTGAGGTATTTCCAGTTAGGAGAATGAGTGCACTCAGGGAAACATAGTGACAGTCAACTGTTAGATGACTATCATTCCTAACAGGATTCCTACACTTTTAAGCTTCAGTGAAGATCTAGTTCAGCCCCTCCCCCGTTCCCCCAATGTTGGGGGTTCAATGGGGCTGATTGGTATGGCACTTGGTGAGTAGGGTGGCTCTCTTTTTATTCCTGTTGTGAGCCACTTGGTTTAGTTTAGTTTAGTTTAGTTTATTGTCATTCCACTGTCATTGTTTTTTTTTAAAAAAAAAAAGCTCAATTATTAAATGAACATTTTTAAAGATCATGCCATGTCACCCAAGAACAGATTTTATATGAACAGCTAACTGCCTCTTGGTAGAATAACAGGCATAATGGAAGACGGTCAGCTATCCAGCAAGGCAAACCTAGGCATGACAACTGGACCACCACAAAATGAAACATGTATTCATGGGATAACCAGATATCTAGAGTTGCCTCGATGGTGCTTCTATATGAGCCCATATTAATCAGTGGTGGGATTCAATTTTTTTTACTAGTTCTGTGGGCGTGGCTTAGTGGGCATGGCAGGAGAAGGATACTGTAAAATATCCAGTCAGAGGTGGTATTTGCTGGTTCTCCGAACTACCCAGAATTTCCACTACTGGTTCTCCAGAACTGGTCAGAACCTGCTGAATACCACCTCTGATGCTAGTGGTTGCTGAGCCCAGGCAATTGATTCAGAAAAGATGAGGATGATATCAATCCATTTTAGATTATTAAGAATTTAAAATCCATACCAGCTTTCTCTGAATTTTGTTCAGGGTTATTGTTGAAACTAATTCAGCAGCTATATATAATTACGCTAATATATTCATTAAAATAATTACTCTAAGTACTAGAGTATTTCATTTTCATTTTAAAAATCTTCAGCTTTAAAGCACCCTATTAAAAATCCATATGTTTGATTCTGAGCTCTAAAACTTTGCATACAATTGTAAAAGAGTCCCTAGCAGTTATGCTTTTGGTAATTTCTCACTTTTATTCATGTTTCCTCTTTTTAAAATTTTCAGCAAATACTTGCAAATATGAAGATGTCTTCTCAAACTGCAAAATTTTAAAGAACAGATATGGATGCCATATTGATTTGGTCAGGACATATTGTCATGCTACTTGCTTCTGCCACAATGAAATAATATAGCCTCTCTAGAGGAGATTTGCTGGGCAGCTACTTGGGCTTCGCCTTCTTCATTAATCAAACGTTATAAGCTGGACTCCTTTGCATCTTTGGAGGCAGCCTTTGGATGGAGAGTTCTTCAAAAGGTCCACCCTGTCTAGGAGATTCAGACCAAACTAGGCCCGCCCATAGGACAGTCAGCTTTGGTATGTCCCAATCCTGGACGCAATCTCCACCACAATGGAGAAGGGCTGTTGGTTCTTACCTGATACGACCTTTCTCATTGGGTGGAGATAGCATCCAGCCCCACCCTGATGTGGGTCGTTCTGAATCCAGTGAAGCACAACAACAACAACAACAACAACAACAACAACAACAACAACAACAAAACACATCAGTCTGTCACTATTTCTCCACCAATTTCTGGGGCATCCTTAGGAACAGAGAAGTGTCCTCACAGATCTGACAGACGCAGTCCAATCAGCTAGCAACAACTGACAACCCAATCCTGGATTCTATCTCCACTCAATGAGAAAGGTCATATCAGTTAAGAACCAACGACCCTTTCCTGTTACATTTTAACCCTCATTAGTTCATTTAAGAACATTTGGCAGTTATGCCTGGGTACATATTCCAAAAGGTACCAGGAGAAAAGGACAGAATAAGGCCAGGAAGCTTAGATTTGTTGGGTATGAGTCAGGAACAACAGATGTTATCAAACAGGTAGTGATTTCAAGATCTGCTAGTTCTGCAGAGTAGAATAATTGGAACATGCTAACCATGAGGTATTCATGCCAACGCATAGTTCTAGTTTATCGGAAGGTGAGATAGGGAAGGAGAGATAGGAAACCAGGTCAGATATAGATACAGAAGAGGATAGGCCCATGATAAAAAGAGAAGACACAGTGGATATAGATATAGAAGAGGAGAGGCCTGTAACAGAAATACAGGAACATATAATACCAAGATCTGAGAGGAGTAATAAAGGTATGTCTCCTGAAAGGTTCACTGCAAGTGAGGTTAGAGCATACAGTGTCAGGAATGAACTCCAAAGTTGCCAGGAGATGATGTCATTGTCAGAAAGGAAAAAGGCAGTAAGACACAGATGTATTATTATCATTATACACAATGATGTAAAGTATAAAGCATGGTTTGTTGCACATGGTTTGCAATATTGTTGGCTGACACTGTAATTGGAATTAACCTGTAATTGGGATGTATGTTTGTTAAAGGATGTAAGTGTTAATGGATAAGATCTATCAGTATTTGTAACCTGATGTGTTAAAAAAGCCTGCAAAAAAGCCTGTATCTCTGGAAAATATAATGACTATGTAAAAGCATTTGGATTATCTGCTGTTTGGCTTTAAATAGGAGTGTTAAGGTCTTGGGATTTAAGAGCCAACCAGCAGTGAAACTAATGCAATATAGGCTGATGCAATAAGAATGAATTAGCATAGCATGGTTATTTCCCTTTAAGACTAGGGATGTATGTGTTCTACCCCTTTAAGAGGTGTTTATATAAAGGCAGCCATTAGAGGGCGTGTTCTCTCTCCTTGTGTCAGGTATTCATTGCAGAGTTCTCTCTTTGTTAAGAACAGTTAAGAAGAAGTTTGCTTGCTTGTAATGTATTTGCCTACCACATATATTTCTGTATATATCTTGTATATAAACCACTGCTAAATGTCGAAGTCTCTGTGTGCTGTGTTTTGCTCCTGGGTTTTCTCATAAGATCTGTCTCATGCTGCAAACACTCTGACAGGTTATGGGCCCAGTACGGAGAGAAGACAGAGTGACTGGAAAGCCTAGAGAGAAGAGAAACCCAGTGGGAGCTTACATCCGGATAAGTGGTTTAAATTGTGGTTAGTGGCAACATGGCCTCTGTTGGTGTAATCGGAGGAGGTTTATTGGTGTCTCGGCTGAATGAGACAAACTACCTCTCCTGGAATGTGAAGTTGGAAGTGTATCTGCAGAGGGAGGAGTTGCGGATGATTGTTATGAATCCACCAGCAGTCCTGCATAATGGGGACCAGAGAAAAAATGAAAACACATTATCCAGCATAATTTTGGCTTTGGAGGACAGTCAGCTGATATACGTGAGGGGTCTCCAGTCTGCAAAAGAGTGCTGGGAGACATTGCTCAGTGTCTGAAACTGCGGGCAGTAAAGTGTTGCTGACTAAGAGGCTGTATAAGGCACAGCTAAAGCTAGGGGAGTGTATGTCCACACATCTGCAGAATATCAGAAGGACATTCCTTGAGTTGGAAAAAAGAGGAATGACATTTACTGAGGCACACAAAGTGTATGTGGTGCTCAGTTCCCTGGGCAGTTCATGGGATGTTCTTGTGACAAGTCTGGAGTCTATGCAAGAGCAGGATTTAACCATTGGCATATTTGACTGATCGATTGTTAGAGGAGGAGCAGAAATGGCTGGGGAGGAGACCAGGAATGGAAGGAGAGAGCTTTCAGCACAAACCAGCATCTACAAAGGTCAAGGATGGAGGCAGAGCAGCTGAGACAGTGAATTTGTGAAGAGATGCTATACGTGGTACATGCTCTGACAAAAAAGCCTGGAGGAAAAATATTAGAATGGGAATGAAAGGGCACTTTCCTTTAGAAACTCCTAGTAGTTTGGTAAACATCTGCTTCTTTATGCCTACTCAGTTTAGTGTAGAACATTCATAATAGAAATCCCATTACCGCAGTTTAGAAAGGACAATGAAATGGCTGTCTACATCTCCAGCCCCCTCTCACAATGGGAAAGTTCTGTCCAGGTTTTAATGAAAGGAGCCATATGAGAAACATTGATTCTTCCTTTATTTTGATATAATTTTGCAAAAGCATTTAAGGCCCCCAAATCTATTTCTCTTGCCTTGTCCACTTCCTGCCCCTCTTTGTTTTTTTGTTTTTACAGGGACAAATTTGTCCCAGATTTTCTCAGGTTGTCAGAAGAAGCAAACAATAAAGTAATTTGGAAAGAAGATGACATTCCCTTAGATTGGCATGACGAGCTTTGCAAATATTTACAAAATATTAGATGTTTGATTTTATATGACATGTCATTTCTCATAAAGTTTTTTTTATTTTTAAATATAATCAACATTATTACATGGACAGTGTGGCATCTGAGCAGGGGTGGGATTCAATCAGCGTTACTACCACTTCAGTGATTACGTTTTGCACACATAATCCTTCATTCTTCAGTTTTCAATATTTAGTACATCCTTCTAATAATAATAATGCCTAATAATACCTATTAACTCCCTTTTTCAAAACCTGGTCATTACCTCTACCTATCACTTTAAATATGTTATGCAAAAATATGTATAACAATATCCCCCCTATTCCTAATTTCTTAATCTATTCTAATTCTTAGTACAGCCAAGCTTATTTTTTTTTAATCCTTTCTATCTGTCATCTCTCATTCTCTTAGAAGTTTCATTTCTTCTCTTTTTAACTTGCCTCCCATACTTCTCCCTTGGCTTCTTATTTATATCTTTCATATTCAATCCAACTATTATTTCCATCTCCACTATTTTTTGTTGCCAGTGCACCTGTGTACCTGCCAAATCCTCTGTCTTTTTCCCCAAAAATATCTCATTTTATTCAGTTCCATTTTTACCTCCTAATATATATTTACCCAACTTTATTGTCTCTTCTTTCTTTTCTCCTTCTTCTATTTGTTGTGAAGTCTGCTCTATGTCATCCTCTAAGCTTTCAGTTATCTCCCTTGTTTCCTGGCTTTTATTATCTTGATTCATTGTTTTTTGTTGTACATTTTCAGTCTTTCCAGTTGTGTCATATAGTGTCTTTCGTCTCCCTGAAATTCCTCATCATAGTATCATAGAGACTTTGGAGAATCAGCATGGTTTCTTTTTGAAGTGCCTCCAGTTCCTACTGATGTGCCATCTTGTCTTATTTTAAAAGGTCCAAATATTATTCAATGTTCTGCTGATAATCTGTCACTGCTCAAGAATCTATTCTTTTTTACTTCCCAAAGCCAACAAGTTACTTAATCTTAACATTGTTCATCAGGAGATATAATAATTATGATTCCTTATATCCCACAGTTAGTCAGTTAGTTCCATTTATACAGTCCAGAGTGGTGGTGGTTTCCAGATCACTCCTTAAACCCAATCTTTGAATTGCTAATTAATTCCAGTATTCAAAAGTCATTCCATTAGATATCCTTTGGGTTTTCAAGGTAACCATAAAGTAGATAAGTATAGAACAGATAGATAATACAGCAGACATTCAGGTGTTATTGTCTTCTCTTATCAGAGTTTTCCAGGGTTATTTTTTTTATTCTAGGAGTATGACATAGTATATATCCATTCACCAGTAGATGGTGCCTTCAGCTTAAAATTCAATGTTAACGCTATTCTGACCGTTATTTACTTCAAGTTGGTTCAAAAAAATATTCAATAAAAAGTCAAATATCCAGCATTTTAAAATGCCTGTTCAAAGTCATGCCAGTAAAATTTATACATCCAGGCTTTCTGTATTTTATAGTTTTTACTTATTTCCTGTTAGGATGCAATTTCTCTCTGCCTCTCTTTAATCGCCGCTTAAAAACATTCCAGAAACCCTATTTTCCTGGATTTGTTTTCTTTTAGGGTCAAATCCAAGGCAAAAATTAAAAATCACCTCACACAGCTCCAACCTTCTGAAGAGCACCTATTGTAGAAGGTTGCTATAAATCAAGGTTATCATTCTCCATACCAGAGTATTAGCATATGGGGTTTAGAGTTTAAATGATCACAAAGCCACAATTTGTATACTTTCAGTATTTTTACATTATCTTGAAATATAAAGAGGTGATAACATTATAAGTAGTCCTTGCTTAACAATCACATGGATCCCAAATTTTGCTCATGCGTCACTGAGATTAAGCAAACCATGTAGTCATTAAGCAAATGCAGCATATCCAATGAGTACTTTTTGCCATTTTATGCTGGAAAAAGGTCACGTGATTGTGAATTACCGTAACCAGATGTAAAGTGTGCTGGTTGCCAAGCACTCGAAATATGATCATATTAGCCGCGGGGGGGGGGGGGGGAGTCATATCTTCACCATGTTTGAGTCTGTTGTAATGTCAATTATTAAGGGGCTGATTGGCAACCAAGAAGAAAAAAAGATCTTGAGACAAATCAAAACTTCTGTCTTACAAGGCTTAAGGGATACAATTTACTGTTGAGCACTGTGTGACTCTGAATTGCAGGAAGCAGTGAAGGTATATAAACCTGGCACTGTCTGTCTCACTTCCACAATTTTCTGAAAGCAATAATAATAAGAATAAACCTTCAGGTTTATTCAGAACTAGAGGTAAGATTTATTATTTTACTGCAGCTTGTTTAAACCCATTGCTTGTAATTAACCAAGCTGGGATAATTTTAGGGGGAAAGGCAATTAGTATTTATGCAACTTCTATGAAATTGTTTTATTTTGTTCTATTTTTGAGAATATGTTACATCTATTATGATAATATATTAGGTCTTATAGTAGCTTAAATAACATGACTTATCTTTAGAAAAAATCAGACGCTGCTGTTTTTTGAACTTGCCAATGATCCTGTTAGGCATCCCTGGGATCTTCCCTTACTAAACTAATATTTCTAAGATTCCCTGGAAAGAGGAAATTAGAATTAAAACTCTTTCAAGGCTACAGGCCTTTTTGTGTATTTATATGAATGCACAAAAATTGAATTCAATGGGACTGACTTCCAAATAAACCTTTGTACCACTGTTCTGTAAATGTATACCTCAATACACAAGACCTCAATCCTAGCCATTTTTGGTTTTTGGCTTAATACTTTTTCCTAAGAGAAACTGAGCTCATAAAATATACTATTTTTTTCTATTTCCTCCTCCCTGTTATTATGGATTTTGGCAGTCTAGTTTAGTGCCCCCCAATATTTTATGCATGGTGCTAGTATTCTAACTCAGCAATTTTAATTTTTTAAAATTTATTATTAAATTGATATGCTGCCCGTTCTGCTATCCATTTTAAAGTCCATCACAGCTTCTGCTTTCTGTAGTTGCTCATTAGATGCTACAGCCATGGAAAAGGGCCACAGAAAAGCAAACTCCACATACAGTGGTGTCACACCACTTCCTAGCACACCTGAGATGCTGGGAAGTCAACTAAGTATCATGTTAATCCAATCTGTTTTCATGCTCTCAAGATAAAGGCTTCCAGGAGTCCAGGACAAATACTTGCAATCAGAAACAACTTATGATTGCATTGCCTCAGGAGCAATCACCATTGCCAAATGTGTTAGCTGTGTAGCCTTTGCATCTGCTGAATATAGTTGATTGTATTTGATATACGGCAAAAGACTGAGAAGCAATATATTCTAAATGAGCTGTTTCCAACCTGGGGTCCTTCAGACATGTTGAATTTTAGATTCAATAATCTCTAATCGGTGTGATTTTTTTATTGCCATTTATGGAAATGGCTGGGGTGAAAGTTATATTTTACTGCAGCAAATCAAGAAGAGAAAACTTAAGGAACTATTGTGAGTTGATAGATGATTTGTATATAAATAATTTACATATCCTTAAAATGAATCATGGATATGTAGTATGCTTATTGGAGTACAAGGGAGTAAAAGAGAAAAAATACTTAAGAGTTTTTTTAGAGTACGTTTTGTGGTCTAGGAGATATCTGAACGATTTACAGAAAATTGCAACAATTCCATTAAGAAGATTGAGCACTGATATGACTCAATGTTCTTTTGTTTTTAGAAATGATTGCCTTCATCTTGCTAAGTCTTGCTACAGCGCTTCAGCAGTCTTTTGGAAATGTAAGTTGAATAATTTTGTATCTCGCATAGCAAATTTAATATATACAGTACATAACTTTCTCCTCTTACAATTAATCAGTCATTAAACTTCCTGATTTCTGCTGTATTGCTCCATATGTGTGATGGGTGGGAGAAATAACCTTTAGGAGCAAGAAGAAGAGATGCAGCTGAGAAAACAGTGAGATAAATCTGAACCCAGACTTTCAGGACTCTTGCTGTGATACTGTAACCTTGTAATCAAAAAGTATTAGCATTCATTACTCTGGTTTGGTCAGTGAAGCTTGGTCAAGCGAACTGTTCACTTTAATTCATAAATAAATTCCAGGGCTGAACACACAAACCAAACAAAATCATGCTGAATGGGGCATTCAAATATAATTAAAACTGGCATGTTTAATGAAAAGAATCTGACTAATTTCAATGTCTGTGGCCTATAAGTCCCAATCAGCTGGAATAGCCCCTCCACACCTGAGATTTGAGAGATCCCTACATTCCTAACAGGATTCCTACACTTTTAAGCTTCAGTGAAGATCTAGTTCAGTACCTCCCCCCCTCCCCCAGTGTTGGGGGTTCAATGGGGCTGATTGGTATGGCACTTGGTGAGTAGGGTGGCTCTCTTTTTATTCCTGTTGTGAGCCACTTGGTTTAGTTTAGTTTAGTTTAGTTTATTGTCATTGCACCTCATACAACGAAATCAAACACCATCTTCAGTGCACATCATGACCATGACCATGAAAATAAACACAATCACACATCCTTCATGCTTCACACATTGAACCGGAAACCCCGGACACCACACCAACATTGTACTATACAGCAGAATTCAAAATAGCTACTGCCCTGGGATAGAAGCTGTTTTTCAGCCTATTTGTTCTTGTTTTAGGATCATTACAGGAGATAGACAGCCATATAAGTTCACATACATACCTCTGCAGTATTCCCTTGAAGAACAAATTAGGATATAATGATTAATTCATTTTAATTTGGCTGTGTGATCACCTGTTTCATATGTTGTGCCTAGTCTCCTTTTAAATAAACAGACAAATGGGCCACTCTTTTATAGCTGGGGATCAGAAGAAAGTTGCAAGGAGTAGAATGGTGATAGAAGGAGATAGAAGGAAAAGTCATTCACAAGAAGTGCTGCTGAAGCCTGAAGCCACCTGTTCTAGTTACCTGTTCTATTTAAAGTCATACAATTTTTAATTGTTTTTATTTTATTTTATTTTGCTTGCTATCTTAAGGTTGATTTTAATTCCGAGTCAACCAGGAGACAAGAAAAACAAAAGGAGATTGTTGACTTGCACAATTCTTTAAGGAGATCTGTGAGTCCAACTGCTACCAACATGCTAAAAATGGTAAACTAAATGTCATTATATTTGTCAAAGAGTTTGGAAGTTTAAGTTTCTTTCTAGTATAAATATTATATGACTTACCAACTAGGATAAGATAACATATTTATTATTATTATTATTTTGAAAACAATTTTATTGATTTTTTAACAAACAAACAAACAAAAACATAAAAACATCTGCTCTCTTCAATACTTATATACAAACAGTGTGTCGGTTGGTTCATCAGTTTTGTGCATTCATTTCGTAGTCACAATTACAATTACATTACATAATAACTTATTATCAATTCAAACTTATATATCCACATATCATTATTGAAAAAAAAAAGATTTGACTATACTTTTATTCAATCATGCCTTATGAGATAACTATATTTTAAGTAATTTATTCTATAACAAATCATATAATCATACCAATTCTATCTTAAAAAAAAAGAAAAAAAAACATTTTATAAATGTAACGTCAAGTAGCAAAAAAAAAAGGGAGAAGAAAAGTCAATAATATTCCTTATTACC
The DNA here is from genome assembly GCF_900518735.1 of Pseudonaja textilis. The sequence continues at coordinate 1,631,764 of NW_020769364.1, forward strand.
TAACATTCTAAATATTCTATTTTTGTATTTCATCATCCAGCCATTGATAGAAAAGGTCCCAAATTGTATAAAATTGTTTATCTTCTTGCTCTCTAATTTCAAATGTCAATATACTCATCTCAGCACATTCCAATATTTTCTTAATAACTTCCTCCTGCAATGGAATTTTCTCATTTTTCCAATTTTTTGCAAATACAATCCTAGCCACAGTCAATACATTTACAATCAAGTATTTCAAATCTTTACTATAAACATCTGGTAAGATTCCCAATAAGAAAAGCTCCGGTTTCAAATCTATATATCTCTTTGTCATTTTTCCCAACCACGTGCGGATTTTAGTCCAGTATTTTCTAGCATCCTCACAAATCCACCACATATGGTAATATGAACCGGGTATCTGATGACACTTCCAACATTTTTCCGATTTGTTCTTAAACATTCTTGCTATCCTTGTCGGGGGGAGATGCCACCTGTAAAACATCTTATACAAATTTTCTTTATAAGCTGTAGACATTGTCATTTTATAATTTTGCGACCATAATTTCTGCCATTTCTCTAAATCAATCCCATATCCAAAATTCCTCCCCCAAGCAATCATAGTTTCTTTAACTTGTTCTTCCTCTAGCTTAATTTCCAATAAGTAACCATATAATTTTTTAATCACTTTTTCATCAGTACCTGTCAAAATCTTATCTAAGTCAGACAATTTATCATAGAATCCCTCTGTTTTAGAATTTTTAACATACCTTGAGTGTATTTGCACATATGAAAACCAATTCATCTGTATACCTTGTTCCTCTAATTTTTGTATCGATTTAAGTTCACCCTTTTCATCTAGTAATTCCCCATATCTAACTGTTTGTTCCTTTTTATAGATTATAGGATAAGAAAAAGCTTCTATCGTCGATAACCAAACTGGAATTTTCAAATAACATTGTTTTTTTATCTTCTCCCAGTTTAACTACAAAGACTCCCGTATATAATGTCTTCTAAAATAGCCCTGTGTTTTAGTTCCCTTGTACCATAGAATAGCATGCCAGCCCAACAGCAAGTCATGACCTTCTAATGTCAACAATCTAGTCTTCCTTAATGTTATCCATTCTTTAACTCACATCAAATTTGCAGCTTGATAGTACAACTCCCAATTAGGCAGGCCAAACCCTCCTCTAGTTCTAGCATCTTGCAAAAGCTTTAGCTTTATCCTCGCTTTCTTACCTTGCCATATATACTTCAACACAATTTTATTTAAGTCCTCAAAATAGTCTTTTCCAAGCCTAATTGGTATTGTTTGAAACAAAAATAAGATTCTGGGTAAAATATTCATCTTAATTGTTGAAATCCTCCCTATTAATGACAATTGTAAGTTTTCCCATTTCTTCAAATCTAGGACTATCTGTTGTTTAAGTTTAATATAATTGTTCTCTTTTAATGTACTACATCTTGATGTCAAATATATCCCCAAGTACTTAACCTTGTTTGTAACTTGGATTTTCAGCAAATCTGCCAATTCTTCTCTTTGTCTTAGTAACATATTCTTTGACAAAATCTTTGTTTTATCTTTATTTATTTTCAAACCAGCCACCTCACCATATGTCTCTATCTTTTCCAGCAGCTTCAAGGCTGTTTCTATAGGGTCTTCTAAAATAAAGACTAAGTCATCTGCAAAGGCTTGTAATTTAAATTCTTCCTTTTTGATTTTCATTCCTTTTATAGTTTTATCTTCTCTGATATTTCTATTCAACACTTCCAAAGTCAATACAAATAGCAAGGGAGAAAGGGGACATCCTTGTCTTGTGCCTTTTCTTATATTAATAGCATCAGTAAATTCTCCCTCTATCATAACCTTTGCAGTTTGCTCATGATAAATTGCTTCTATTGCTTGAATAAATCTTCTAGCAAAGCCCATCTGTTCCAATAAAAGTAACATAAATCTCCAATTCACATTGTCAAATGCCTTTTGGGCATCTAAAAATATCAAAGCCATTTGCTTTTCAGGATGTGCCTCATAGTATTCCAATTACTCTCATATTATCTTTAATTTGTCTCTTTGGCAGAAATCCATTTTGATCTGGATGAATAAAACTATTCAAATATTTTTTAAGTCTTTCTGCTAATATCGAAGCAAAAATTTTATAGTCTGCATTTAATAAAGAGATCGGTCTATAGTTCTTAATTTGCAGTGGATCAGCCTCATCTTTTGGAATAAGTGTAATATAGGCTTCTGACCATGTTTTAGGTATCATCTTCTTTGACATAGCTTCATTCATAACATCTAAAAGTGGAATGCTCAATGATTCTTGTAATATTCTATAGAATTCTACAGGCAGCCCATCTGGACCTGGTGCTTTCCCGTTATTTTGTTTCTTTAGTGCTTGACTTAATTCCATCATTGTTATATTACTTTCTAACATTTCTTCAGTCTCTTTAGATATTTTAGGTAAGTTTGCATTCTGTAAGTACTGTTTAATTTTTCCCTCATCAATATTCTCTTTCTTATAAAGTTGTCCATAAAAGTCTCGAATAATTTCCTTTTTTTCTTTATTACCATAACAGACTTGACCTTGGTCATCTATTAACTGGGATATTTTCCTCGACTCTTTCTCCTTTCTCAGTTTATATGCTAGCCATATACCTGGCTTATTTGCATCTTCAAAATAGTTCTGTTTAGCATTCCTAATCTTCTGTGCCAGTTCTTCTTTCTCTATTAAGTCCATTTTATGTTTAGTTATATCCAGTTTCAATTTAATGTCTTTTTTCTGCGGCATTTTCTGTAACTCTTTTTCAAGTCTTTTGTGCTCATCTTCCAGGGCTTAAATGGCTTGCCTTTTCCTAGCATTCTTTTTTCTTGTATAATCTATTATCAAACCTCTCACATATGCCTTCATTGTGTCCCAAACATTCTGCACTGAAGTATCTTCTTTTCTATTTTCTTTAAAGAAAAAGGCAAGTTCTTTCTCGAGCCATCGTATAAATTCCTTCTCCTTTAGGATAGTATTATTTAACGTCCATCTCGATCTTTTTTTTTGGCCCTTCCATTTAATTGTCAATGGGTTGTGATCTGCCCAAGTACTTGCTTCAATATTTATTTCTTCAATACTAGATATTAATTCCGTTGAGATCCAGATCATATCTAATCTGGACCATGATAGGTGTCTATTTGAATAAAAAGTATATTGTTTGGTTTTGGCGTTTCTTTCTCTCCATATATCTTTTAAAATTAATTCATCTGTCATTTTAAAAAAGGATTTAGGAAGTACCTTTCTATTATGTTTTGCTGTTGTTGCTATATAGTCTAATTTATTGTCCACAATTCCATTAAAATCTCCCATCGTAATTATATTGGCATAGTCAAGTCCAGTTATTTTCATATGTAATTTTTTATAAAATTCTTCTTGTTTATCATTCGGGGCGTAAATTGCAATCAAAAGTATTTTTATATTGTTGTCCATCATTTCCACCATTAATATTCTTCCATCTTCATCAGTGTAGATCAGTTTTGCGGGGATAGCCTCTTTAATATATAAGACCACTCCTCTTTTCTTACATTGAGTCAAAGAAGTAAATAATTTCCCTAATTTTGGCTGCACTAACAATTGTTCATGTTGTTTTTTAATGTGTACTTCTTGTAAACAAATTATGTCAAACTTTAATTTCCCTAGTTTATGAAAAGTCTTCCTTCTCTTGGCAGCTGAATTCAGTCCATTTATGTTCATTGTTATCAATTTTTTCTCTTCCATGATGATATTTTATATTTAGACTTGGCGGGTCTCATACATCTTGGTTCACGTTGATCTTTGATATCCACCTGTCCACGTACTACGCCTTCTTCTTTTTCCATCTCCATTTGTTCCTCTTGGGATTCAGTTAATAAGACCTCTTTTTCTGCCTCTTCCTCTCTCCTTCCAAAAAAATCTGCGTAGAAGAGTTCTGCTTTCTCAACTGAATCAATTCTATATCTCTGTTCTTGCCATATAAACATCAATCCTTCTGGGATCAGCCATCTGTAATTCACCTCCTTCTTCAATAACGCTTGGGTCAGAAATCGATATTCTCCTCTCATCTCTCTCACTCTTCTAGGTATTTGTTTTAGGACCAGGATTTCTTTACCTTTGTATTTCAACGTCTTCTCTCTTGCCGCTTGTAAAATCTGTGTCTTAATAGATTTTTTGGTAAATCTAATGTGGACTTCTCTAGGTAGGTTATTTCTCATCGCATATCTTGTGGAAACATGGTATATCTCATCTACTCCATCCATCATCTTTTCCTCTGTTATTTCCAAAACATCAGCCAAGATTTCTATCATTATCGCAACCAAATCTTGCCCTTTTTCTTCCTCTATATTTTGGAATCTAAGATAAAATTCGGACCTCTCCATCTCCCACTTCAACATCCCACTTTTTTCTTGTTCAACCACCATTAATCTAGTATGAATATTTCCAATCTTCTCTTCTCTTCGTTTACCCTCTTCTTCAACTTTTTGAATTCTCACATCATATTTCACCATCATCTGTTGGATATTTTCCACCTTTTCTTCAGTCTTCCCTGTTCTTTGTTCAATGATATCTATTTTTGTCTTAAGGTCTTGAATTCCTTGCATGATCATCAGTAAAGTTACTTTTTCTTGTTCTTTATCTTGCTTTGACATTACCTGCGTTGAACGTTGTCCTCCAGATGGTGAAGAAGCAGAAGAAGATACAGAAGCACCCGAGGATATGAGTTTCCTACTCATTTTAGGTGGTTCAAAATCTTCAGACTCTTTCAAATTTGATCCAATCAAAAACGTAGCCAGTTATAATCCAAAGTGGAAAAGTCCAGCAGCAAAAAATCCAATAGTGAGGGAGAGAGAAAAGAAAAAGAAAAAAGAAAGGAGAGAAAAAAAGGAAATTCTTCAGGTTCTTCCTAACCCTAATCCAATTATAGAATAATCCAGGGTAAAAAATAAAAATAAAAAGAAGTAAGCCCAATAATAGTAATAATAAAAAAAAAGAACAAAGCAAAAGAAGAAAAAAAAAGAAGTAGAATCTTCAGGTTCTTCAAACCTTAATCCAATTAGAGAGTCCCAATTTAAAAAGAAAAGACAAGGAGACCAAAATAATCCAGGAGTATAAATAAAAAAAAACAAAAATCCCAATAAAAAAGAAGAAAAAATAAAAGTAAAAATAAATAAATAGATTTTAAAAAATATAAAAATTCTAAGGCTTCCCCTTGAAAATAAAAGGTAAAAATAAAAACATTGCTAAAATAAGAATTTATAATAATGCTAGTGGGGCGGGGGGGGTAGTGGAATTAAAAAAGGAAATTTAAGAGAGAGAAACAACACACTGCACTCTGTTTAATTGTCCAAGGCTTTTGTTATGGCTCACTTCCCTTTCCCACAGGCTTCAAAGTCAAGCCATAAATATTTAATTGTTGATAGAAATCCCGAAAAGCACCTGTAATAATACTGCGCTTTCCCCTCTATCTTATCACAGAAGTGTCCTTGAGAAGGAGCCTTTCATAATTTCCTCCACTTCAAATAACGCTTCAAGCCTCTAGTTGGCAGTGTTACAAAGTTTCTTAGTTCTCACTTTCCCCCCTCCTCTCACAAAGAGATAGTTAAAGTTAAAAAAAGAGAACAAGAGATATATACATATATATACAAAAAGAGAAATAACCAAAGGGAGCCTCTAGCCTAGAAAAAAGTTTAAAAAAAAAGAAGATCCCAGGGAGAATGAAATATATGTGGAAAAAAAAAAAAAAGACCAGTCCGGTTATCTACTAAGTAGCAATAAAGTCCGGTAGCAAAAAAAAAAAAAAAAAAGTAAAACCTCATTTTGACGTCTCCCTTAAAAAAACGCCGCCAATTCAGTTTTGTCAAAAATCATACAGATTTCTTCTAACAGTCAAAGTGTCCTTTCAAACCTCAAAATATTTAAAAAAAAAAGCAGTTTCTCACCCAGCCGACACACTTTCTCTTTCAGCCTCTTCCTTTCCGGAGCTGCCCCGACTTCAGCAGCATGGGGGCTGCCTCTTCGCCGCCAGCAAAAGGGACTTCTCCTGGGTCATCCAGGGACTTTGCGGTGTCCCTGGGATCCACAGGGTATGCCCCTCACAATAACCGTCCCTACGGGACGGTTTAGGTCCGTTTGGACCGGCTAGGGGCGAAGATATCGGCTGCAATCGTAGAGCTCGATTGCAAGCCATATCATCTCGGCGCCAGCTCCTCCCATCTCCCAAACATATTTATTATTGATTGATTGAGTAATTCTGCTTTTTTGCCAACGTGGATTCAGGTGAATCTGTCTTTTTATTTGAATCTATCAGTTACAATATCACTCAGGGAAATATACAATGAAAAATTATCATGAAAATATATAATAAAAATACGAAATTGAGGGGAATTAAGTTAAGACGGTATTTGGCAATATCTAGTATCTTCTCATAGTGTATTTTTGTTGGGTATATGAATACTCCAACTGGTTTGGGTGAATAAATGTATAAACCTAGTTTTAAGTGTTTGTAGCTTTAAGCACAAAAACTGCAATGTAATTGGATAATTATGGGTGCGGTTGCAAGCTGCAATAATAGGCAGTGAGAGAGACGTAACACTTTCTGGTTACTGCTCCCTGGTGTTACTGGTTACTGCTTCCTGGACTGATTCCTGGTGTTACTGGTCGCTGGTCTGCTGGTCTCTCTGATCTCTGCTGCCTGCTGTTTTACTCCTGTATGAGACGTCTGCTTGTTGGCTACTGTGCAAGATACCATTTCTACTGAACAAAGGACTGTTTACTTGGTGAGCTGTGCATACTCAGCGTTGTCTTTGAGAGAAAGGTATCGGGAGGAGAAGATTTACAAGCAGATAAAGACATTGTAATTACTAGTTAATGGACTAGGTAACTGGATGGATATACTGGATAATGACATATGGACTGAATGACACTTCTTAATCTCTGTGTGTATTAAATAACTATTTTAAAACTACAAACAGTGTTTTTGTCTCCAGTGTGTGTATACTCTTGGGCCCAGCCTCTCTCTCATTTGGCTGCCTGGCTTGACTGCTGCTGTGCACTCTGCTTGGGGGTTTGTCCCCAAACACTAACAATTTTTACATCACTTCCAATATTGGCTCTTGTATCTTTAATTGCCATAATCTCAGCAAAGACTAGACTTTCATATTTCACATAAATTGCAATCTCAAGATCCTTTAGGTTGATATAAATCCCATGGAAATCAGTAGCCCTTGTGCTCTAGTAATTGTACATAGGTACATAGCATAGTTGTTAGGTATAACATAGGTCACCTAACGTAGTTTGGGTAAAATAATATATATAAACTATCATTCTAAGTTTAAGTGTGTGTGTCACTTTAAAACTGCAAAGCATGTAATTTTGGGTGTGGTATGAAACCACCATAAGAGGGAGCAAGACAACTTGATTGTTTGCTGACGATTCCCTGACGGTTTGCTGGCAATTACTGACAATTACTGGATTGGATTACGTTGATGGTTTGTTAGCTGCGTCTTTCCCCTACTGAAGAGTTGCTGAAGGAAGAGAGGAGTTTTTGAGTTCTTCATATCTCTCTACTGCGAGGAGATATATCACCGGACTGATATTTGTAAGTGTACTGACCACTCTTTTTTGACACTGAAATTTGCAACTGAATAATCCCTGGACAGACTGAACTAAGTGAATGATATATGGACTGTTTTGACTATGCTTTAACTCTTGCTGGAATAAAACTATTTAATAGGCACTGTGTATCTGGTTTACTGAGTGTAAGCTACAAACAACGTTTATCTCACATATTTTGCCTACCTGCCTGACTGCCCTGCAGATCTTGCTAGGGTGTATCCCTAACAATAGTGCAATACCGACAACATCTGGATGTCCTTTCTTCTACATGAAAATCAGTTACAATACTGCATTTACTTCCAAGCACTGTGGTTTCAATTGGCATCAAACAAAGTTGGAAGGGATCTTGGAGGTCTTCTAGCCCAATCCCCTGCCCGTGGTAGGAAATCCTACAACGTTCCAGACAAAATGGCTGTCCAGTCTGTTCTTGAAAATAATAATACCAATTTTCTGTATTATTTTGTAGAATCTGATTTTTTTTCCTTTTATGAAAAAATGTTGATTAGCTTCCCTCAAAAGTAAAACCAGTTTTACAAAGTATTTTACCCATTAAAATAGCAATGCATATTGGCAAGCAAATGGCCCAGGTAGATCTTTGGTTCACGTGGCAGTATCACCAGGAAACAGATTGAAAATACCAATTGGAATGATTGATGTAAATAAATAAATATTATGACATCTATGAAAAAGAAGAAAGATGGTGGGGTAGTTAGAGTGACATAAATGACAATGTCATGATATATCCCTCAGTCCTTACTACATGCACCACAAAATCCAGGATATGCTTTTGTGTAAATTATCAGAGTCACACATGAACTGATCATGCAGGAACCTTGATAAGACTGGTGATTGGGGAGGAGACAGCCAGTCTTGGGCCGCTAATGTGTGGGGTTCCACGGGAGTTGGTGCTTCTCTTCTCCTATTTAACATCTAAATGCTAGGAGAACTCATCCATCACATGGGATGAGTGTCATTAATATATTGATAATATTTAATTCTACAGTTCTGTCCCTGGAAAATTAAGTGATGCTCTGGATGGGGAACAACTGGCCTCACCTGAACCTGGAAAGATTGAGTGGCTTTAGGTTTTGGGACCCTCCAGTTCTGGGACATCTTTGGTGCTGGATGGAATTATACTGCCCCAAACCAATCCTATGCACAATCTGGGTTTCCTCCTAGACTCACAACTCCTGCTTGAGGGGCAGGTGGCAGTTGTGGCTAAGAGAGCCTTCATACAACTTCATATCATTCACGGGTGTGTGCCCATTCCTAGATCAAGGAACTCTTATTCACAGTGACCCACCTTAAAAATCCTATGTGGGGTGGGGATGGGTTATTGGAGAAACAGCCTCTCCCCAATTACATCTTCCTGTCTCACCAGATCTAGCAGAGAGGGCACTGTGTGGGTTCCATTTAGGGAGCTACATTTAGGAGGCCTTAGGCAATGGGCTTTCCTGGCTGGGGCATTCTGGGAGTTGAAGTCCGCCAGGATTAAAGTTGCCAAGGTTGGAGACCCCTGTTTTAGAGAATATTGCTGTAACTTCTGAATACACGATTTGAAGGAAGTCAAAAGGCAGTAAAAAAAAAGATCAGACAGATACTTTCTGCAATTTTAAATTGTGCCTCTTTCATTGTTTGATTGTTGCTGTTCACTTCTGTTCTTATTCAGGAATGGTATCCTGAAGCTGCTTCAAGTGCAGAACGTTGGGCCAATAACTGTAGTCTTCATCACAGTCCAAACTCTTCAAGAGTTCTTGGTAAGTCATAGTATAAAAGCATAGTATAGCTTTAATTGGTTAGAGGATTAATAGTATATTTCACATTAAATAGCACTTATATTCAATCTTGCTCTTAAATATTAGCAGAAGTAATACTTATGAATCCTCCCTTGGATGGTAGAAGGATTAAGACAGTAATTATTTTCTTAATCCCCACCCCCCATGATTTTGCAGGAAAAATGGTATTTGAAGAATGATTTTTGATTTCTTTTTTATATTATACATTACTACATTTATAGACTACCATCTCCCCAAGTTGTGAAAGATATTGTTCTCACCACAACTGATGGTAGCTGCTGAGCCCAAAGATGTTCAGAGATTTCCATAGTCATTGGAGACTTAAAACTGAATCTTCCTAATCCCAATACCACACTATGTATTAACATACAGATATACCCCAAAAATAGGGTATCTGGGTTCTAATTTACTTCTAAATAAACAGTATTGTTTTTAAACAATTGATAGCTACTTTGAACAATTAAAGGTTGTGCAAACCATTACAGTAAGAAATCGGGGTACAAATGTTCACTTCCTTTTCAATAGTTTAGCAAGAAGATTGCCTTAGTATCTCTGGAGCAATAAGTAATGCTCAGCTATCTCCTTTCTGCTGTCCTTTTGCTTCTTTCAAAACATATATTCACCTGTGTTTTCTTGCTGTTGCTTTTTTTTTTAACCCTATCCACTTTTAGAAGGAATACAATGTGGTGAAAATCTATACAAGTCAAGTCACCCTCATGCATGGAGTAGAGCAATTCAGTCTTTGTATGATGAATACAAATATTTAACCTATGACATTGGAGCAAACCCACCAGGTTCCCTTATTGGCCCTTATACTCAGGTAGTACTTTTTATATCTTTGCCATTTCTATGTTCACCAAGTGTAAATCCACAAAAATGAGTGAGATAAAAAATGGCAGATTCCCTTGAGTTAAGCTTAAATCCATGGCTGATCCTGAATGACTAAGCTAGGCCAGGCCTGGTTGTTACAGAGGAAAATCATTGCTTGAGGCTAGACTGGAAAATTGAGAGAACATCCCACAAAAAATTAATAGCAGAACATTTTTCTGTCCTGTGGTCAAGAAAACCAAGCAACTGTGTCATTGCAATCACTAAATAAATCCATAGACCTGAGCACAGGAGGATCTTGGCTAAAAGCCGTAGTCCTAGTGCATGTTAAGGAAAAGGAAAAACTAGACTTGGTTAAATGTTGCACTATTTTGTTTTTTAAGTACTGATAGGGAGTAAATGAAGGATTGCAAAATACTAAATGTATTATTTGTTATTCAAAAATAGCTGCCCATTCAGATCTTGGCTTTCATGCAGCTGGGAAGGAAGAACTAGCTTGCTGGTCATAACTCGACATGTAGACTGCTTTGGATGTGGTGGGGCACTTTAGAAAGAGATGGTCTATAAAGTTCAGGATGGAACAGTTTCGTGTTTTTTTTTTCATTTTAAATATATATATTTAAAGCACAGAGGATGAAGCTTTATTTGTTCTAATACTTATTTGCTTTGGCAAACTTTTATATGAAATGATTGGAGAAGTTATTTGTACACTCATTGTTATTGTGGTATGCATTATATACTGCAACATGCTCGCATCTGGATTTTTTTTCTTACATGCTCCTCTGAAGTCCATATATTTATTATCAATATTAAGCTTCTAGGATATTAACCTGTGTATATATTTTTCTATCTACAGATAGTTTGGTACAACAGTTACCGTATTGGTTGTGCTGTTAACTATTGTCCTTCATCTGCATACAACTACTTCTATGTTTGTCAGTACTGCCCATTGTATGTATCAGCTATGATTTCTATATTTGTCACATTTATAGCAAGTCTAATTAGAATGATTCTGATTTCCCTGGAAAAGAAAAAAATGAGCTTAAATAAAATTTTAATCAAATGTTATTTGCAATCTTACACCCAAACAAAATATAAAGCAGTGTACCATAAAAAGAAGAGAATAAATGCAAATGTAGCAGTGAAATATGGCTACTCCTAGCTAGACTTATTATATGTTAACTAACTGCAGTGAGTTTTGCATGCTAATAATTCAAGTTTAGCCATAGTGTATGTTTTTTGGGAGTTGATATTTGTTCAATATAAGATATTGAAAATGAAATTTATCAAGATCCCAAGGATTATTTGAAATAGGGGTTCCAACAAAGAATTTCTAAAAGCTAAATTCTAAGAAATGGGCCTAGGGCCTATGGACAAATCCTTTCTAAGGAGCTGATTTTCCTAAATCTGACTTGGAAGATGACATGATGGAATATGAAATTATAGCAATGAAAAATTTCACATACTATTTACTGACCTTGCCAGTTTGAAAAAATATAATTTCCTAATGGTATCCTCAAAAGTAATTTACTATGTTCCACTAGTGCTCTACAGGAAGAATCCTTTTTGCTAAGAATGTCCTGTCTTAGAACCTCAACAGAATGGAATGGAATGGAATGGAATGACACTTTTGTCGGCTATACATGAAGTGTGATTCAGACTTTAAATGAATGTAGTCCTGCTCTTGGCATGGTCCACCATTCTCATACAGTTGAAGACAGATGTAGTTTTGGTCTTCTAGATCATCTTTTTAAAGAATACCTGGGGTTTGAGGCTGAAGGGAAAATGTTTGGAGTTTCTTCTACAAATGGAGCCTCTTCTTTTTGCAGATGGTATGCCTAAATCCAATCTATCATTAGTTTGAAATATATGTAGTGCATTTACTGTTATAAGGAGGAATTCAGTGTGCATGGGTATAACTTCAGTGAGAAGTTCATCAAGAATAGCTCTCCCTATTTTTACTATTTATTGCCTGTTTGACAGGAACACAAGAATCCATTTATAAAGGGATCCGGAAATACTATAAGAGTTTAGATTTAATAGTAGTTTGTCATGTACCACTGAATCAAAGGCTTTGCAGAAGTCTATGTAAATTGTGTCTATAGCTTTACCCTGGTCAAGTCGATTGGCCCATATGTTTTTGTAGTGTAGGAGTTGAAAATTGCAGGATAATTTTTTCCTGAAACCAAATTGTTTTTTGGAGAGTAGGTGGTTTGAATCTAAGTGGAGGGTGATGAATTGGTTAATGATTGATTCCATGACTTTGCACATGACACAACACAGTGAAATTGGTCTGTAGTTTTCAACCAGCCTGGGGTCTCCTTTTTTGAAGATAGGAATGACCATAGCTAAGGACCATAGGTTCGGTAAGGAGCTGGTTCTGAATGATATTTCATATATAATGCTTAGGGGGTTCTGCTATGGCAGAGGAGAGCTTTTTTAAGAAGTAGGCACATAATCTATTCGGGCTAATAGATAGGGATGGTTAATGGGCTGAAAGGTTATCTAGCAAAAATGTTTGAACTGCTAGTAATCATGATGGAAAAAATGATGAAATAGGAATTATGACAGCCCAATGCAAATCCCACCCTTTTTTATTGTGCCCGGAATAGACACAGTATGTTAAGCCACAAAGTTTGTGCTGTAACATCATTGTTCTTTCCTCCATAAGTTTTTATCTAGCAATAAAATCAAAAATACTAATATTTTCATAAGATTGGCTGACATACATTCTTAGTTATATTTTATTTCAGGAGATCTTCCAATTATTTACCGCTGTTGTTTCTGCAATGTTTTATGAATAGAGTTAAATCCAAATTAAAATTAAAACCAATTCCCCAATGCTATGGATTACAACAAAGAAAGCAAAGAAGTGACCACACTGGATGAGGAGTCAAGGTAAATGAGTGGGAATTTTAAACAGACTAAGGAATAGGGGGAAAAAAACTCCTTTCCTTTCAATCTTTCTGACTAATTTATGCTCACTGGCTAACAAGATGGATGAAATTCTGATTTTCATAATTCAGCTGTTCTTTGTTTTACTGAAACCTGGCTTAATCCACAAATTCATAGGGACAACACCTTATACATCCCAGGATTTCAGACATTTAGATCAGACAGAATTGAAGAGACATCAGGTAAAACAAAGGGTGGAGGATTATGTTTATATATCAACAACAGCTTATCTCAGGATATTACTATAATATATAAGTTTTGTGATGAAAACTTAGAGTCTTTACACATCAACTGCAAGCCAGTTTACTCTCCACGTGAGTTCTCCTCATTTCTCCTAATAGCTGTGTTATGTTCCTCCACAAGCCTGTGTAAACAAGGCATTACAAACTCTTGCTGATCCAATTATGGAGGCTGAAGCCAAACAACGAGGTTCCCTTCCCATAATTTTAGGAGATTTCAATCAAGCAAATTTAAGGAAAGAGCTCCCAAAATATTTCCAGCATGTAAATTGTCCCTCCAGAGGCAAAAATACTTTAGACCACTGCTACACAACAGTAAAAGATACATATAGGTCTTTACCATGAGTAGCTGTGGGACACTCTGACCACTGCATGATTCACCTTGTACCTGCCTACAGACAAAGACTTAAAACTATTAAACCAACAATTAAATCAGTGAAGACTTGGTCGGTAGAGGCAAAGTTGAAACTCTAGGTCTGCCTTGATTGCACTGATTGGAATGTTTTTGAAGATGCCTCTGCAGACCTCAATGAGCTCACAGATACTGTAACATCATGTGTTAGCTTCTGTGAAGACTTATGTATACCAACAAGGAACCTGCAAATATTTGGCAACAATAAACTTTGGTTCACAGCTAAACTTAAGCAGCTACGTCATTCCAAAGAGGAAGCCTACAGAAAAGGTGACAGAATGCTATACAACCAGGCCAGAAACATATTAACAAGAGAGATCAGAACAGCAAAAAGAAACTACTCTGAAAAGTTAAAGAATCAATTCTCAACAAATGAACCATCAAACATATGGAAAACTCTTAACAACATCACTGGCTTCAGCAAAACTCCTTCCCAGGCAGAAGGAAATCAACAACCAGCAGATGACCTGAATGTGTTTTATTGCAAGTTTGAAAAGAAACTACAGCCACCTCTCTCCACAACCCACATCTCAAGCACACCAACAGCCAAGCCTCCTACAACTGGCCCCAATCCATTGGGCTCACAACCTCTGGTGATCACAGAAAAAGAAGTGCAAAATCTATTACACAGACAGAAGCCAGGAAAAGCACCAGAGCCAGACAAGAAAACCCCTTCTTGCTTAAAAGTCTGTGCTGACCGATTGGCCCCCATCTTCAACTGAATCTTCAATAGATCTCTAGAAATGTGCTATGTTCCTTCCTGCTTCAAACGTTCTACCATCATCCCAGTGCCAAAGAAGCCCTCCATCAAGGAACTGAATGACTACAGACCAGTTGCTCTAACATCTGTAGTTATGAAAATCTTTGAAAGGCTTGTGCTGTCCCACCTGAAAACCATCACGGATCCTCTGTTAGATCCCATGCAGTTTGCATATCAAGCAAATAGATCGACAGATGATGTTGTTAACATGGTTCTGCATTACATCCTACAACACCTTGAATCTCCAGATACCTACGCAAGGGTCCTCTTTGTAGACTTCAGTTCAGCATTCAATACGATCATTCCAGACACTCTTCAAAGTAAATTAAACCAACTAGCGGTACCTGAACACACTTGTAAGTGGATCATAACCTTCCTAACAGACAGAAAGCAGCAGGTGAAGCTAGGCAGAATCACATCTGATACCCGTACAATCAGCACAGGGCCCCCCCCAAGGCTGTGTGCTTTCTCCACTTCTCTTCTCCCCAATATACTAATGACTGCATCTCAAACGATCCATCTGTTAAAATACTGAAGTTTGCTGATGACACAACAATGATTGGTCTCATTCAAGACAACGATGAATCTGCATACAGACAGGAGGTTATACAACTTGCCTCATGGTGTAACCGGAACAATCTGGAACTGAACGCACTCAAAATCATAGAAATGGTGGTAGACTTTAGAAGAAACCCTCCCATACAACCACCTCTTACAATACTAGACAACACAGTATCAACAGTAGAGACCTTCAAATTTCTAGGTTCTACGATATCACATGACCTAAAATGGACACCTAACTTCAAAAACATCACCAAAAAAGCACAACAAAGAATGTTCTTTCTGCGCCAACTCAGAAAGTTCAAACTGCCCAAGAAGCTGCTGATACAGTTCTACAGAGGAATTATTGAGTCTATCATCTGCACCTCTATAACCGTCTGCTTTGATTCTGCAGCCCAACAGGACAGACACAGACTTCAGAGGATAATTAGGACTGCACAAAAAACTATTACTACCCACCTGCCTTCAGTTGAAGACCTCTATACTGCTCAAGTCAAAAAGAGGGCTGTGAAAAAAAAAATGAAAATTTTATTTGGGTTTTCACAAAAACAAAATACAAATAAAACATCTTTTTTGAAAATAGCATGGTCCCAGGTTATCACTTCTTCATACAGACACAAAACTCAATTACATGCTCATTTTTATATTCTATTCCATATCTTATTACCATTTTATATTTTCTACATAGCTTTTCCCCTCTTCTAATTTTCTCAACTTTGTTTTGATTATCTCAATTCAAATCATTATATTTATACTTTTGTCTGTCCTGTTATAATTTCACATTATCTTTTCTTATTAAACAAATTTTTCCCTGTAGTTACCAATTAGAGTATGACACCTTTATATCTTTTAATTTTATCCATTCAAGCTCTTATTTAAGCTTCAATGTATAGCTTTAAGATTATAGCATTCAATATAATACATAACTTCCAATCGAATTCTGCTTGGTATATTCTTAAAATAGACACTATATTCTTAAAAAGATATATGTGTGTGTGTGTGTGTGTGTGTGTGTGTGTGTGTGTGTGTTTTCTGAGGTTCTCGCGGGTATTTGTATTTGGATCTTTGGTTGTTCGGGTTTTCTCCTGCGTAAGATTCGAAGTATCTAGGCAACGTTTCGATGAAGTCTCATTCATCATCTTCAGGCTTCTGTCTTTGGTTCTTGCTTCTCAGAGTGATGTGAGATTGCAGCTGCTTCTCACATCACTCTGAGAAGCAAGAACCGAAGACAGAAGCCTGAAGATGATGAATGAGACTTCATCGAAACGT